>OZ007577.1:53624582-54007082 GCA_963931925.1 Onchidella celtica | reverse complement strand
TTGCAACAATTTTTTAAACCTGGCGGAAATTTCTACCAATCTTCACAATTCTATTTAGGCGATCACGAACGATTGGATTGTAGAATTTCAACAGTACAAGAAGAATTATATTAAATTTAAGTCCTGAACATTTCCACTTCTTCCATAATCACTATCTGTTCTTTAAACAGCGGATTGTCCTATTATCACAGCAAAATGCATAACTTTGATAATACCAATTACTGACGAGTTAACTCTCTTAATTTTCACCTGTACAGTTTGAACTTACAGAAGGTGAGAGTGGAAACTGTAACAGAATTGAATCCGTCATCAATTTCTGCGTTTTGCTCCGTTATCCCAACCGTTCTCTCTCCCGAGCTGATCAATCAAAATGCATCAAATTTGGCCACCCGAGGTCATCTTAACCTGTCCGTGTTTGGGTCAATTGCAAATGGCCCATCTGTCCGTCAGTTCCTTGGTTTAAACCGTTTGTTTGTTGTTGTTGTTGTTTTTTTGCATTTTTTTGTTTACCTGAGGCAATTCCAAGTTGACGATCTTTCAGTTGCACTCAATACAGTGGACTTCAGGAATAGCGTGTGAAATTCATGAATGTGAGTGGGAGTCTGTCAAATGTGGCCAGGCCAGATCGGGCTTTATAAATACATGTAGTTATTTGTCTAACAGAGAAGGTGGGGGGGGGGGGTTGAGAGAAAGGATCGTGAGAAAAAGAAAAAGGGAGACGGAAACAGCTTGATCCAGTGCAAAGCGGTGGGTAGTCATTATCCTTTTTCTTGATATTACAGGTTACAGTATGGCAATCTTCGCTCATGGAGACGTAATCGTCCGTGTGTTATGCATTTTTAAAATAGAATGCACGTAGGATTAATAATCTTTTTTGCAGTGTATTTGATCTGGAATCGTGCTCCTCCATTTATTGGATGGTTGTCCAAAATTTGTAGTTGGTGTGAAGCATTTCATGAAGACAAAGGAAGACGCTGAGAATTATATCTGTTTGATTCCAGGTCTCTTTCTTTCTGTGCGTATTTTCATTCTGTCTGTCTGTCTGTCTGTCTGTCTGTCTGTCTGTCTGTCTATCTGTCTGTATGTCTGTCTGTCTGTCTGTCTGTCTGTCTCTCTATCTATTCAACCATTTTATGTCAGTGCTTATCAGATTCTATACGTCCAGGCTGCTTTTTAGCTGGCTTTGCTTGTGTGCATTTAACGTAATATTGTTCCATGTCTGAACTCTCTCACCATTTACAAGTAGCACACAATCCCATTCAACTCAAAACCTAGCCATACTCCCTATCCCCTATGGTAGGTAGAATCGAGCACCTAGTCTTCTCGGATAAGGACAAAAAAGTCGGAGGGCCCATGTGCACGTTGCACACGTTAAAGATACCTTGGCAGTTGGAAATGGACAAGGAGAGCAGGTCGGGCAAGGCCGCTGCACGGGCAAAATTCTAAAAAAAAAACAAACCACCATTAATCCCTAGCACAAAAGTACACGGAAACAAAAACAAGAGAAATAAAAAGAAGAAATGTGAGGTGTAAATGTCACGAGCAGTGAATCTCCTACAACAAAGGCGGAAACAAATTCAATTGGCAGAATCGATCAGACACTGCAAACCCAAACCCTGGCCAAGTGAGTGATGAACACCGAGAGTCATGAACTCGGTATGGCCGGGGGTTCTAGAAGATGTCAGAGAATTAAAGGCCGTAACATCTAATGAAAGAATCCACTCTTCCTCTGTAGATCGTCATCTGCCTCGCTCCACCTGACCACTTTCTTACCAATAGCTCTTTGTGAGAGGTGGTGGGGGTGGGGGGGGGGGGGGATTACTGATTATTGCGATTCACATGTGAACACATTTCTTAAAGATACTTTTCAATACTTCAAAATTGAGGTTATCAAAATCAAAAAGAAAATTAGTGTTCGTAAGAGCGAGGGTTCAGCGGGTCTTTCATCGATGAAATTCATGCCCTGGTCGTTGAATTTTCTTATTACATTTTATTTGTGGAGACAAAATCACAAGCTGACACCTCTACGTTTGCCAATGTGATTTAGATTCGTCTGGAAACTTGAGAAAATCGGGGGCCTCTGATGAAAAAATCACTACCGCCTGTCATAAAAAACCATATGATTAGCACCTCCTGTCATTACGTGACTCATTTGAAATACAGCTGATACTAGATTCAGAACTGGGAATCAAAATTACGGGAAATCTGATGTCTGAAATCACAGCTGGGAGTTGGTCTTGCACCCTTGCACATTTCGAAAAACATAATTATTTAAACTTTTTCAAGAGATGGGAGAAAATTGATTCTTAAATAGCGGTATGTCTGTAAGTGTAAGAAATCGGCACCTCGGGCTTCTAATGTTCATTCATTTGTTCGCTGAGTCTTGAAATTTAGAGCTGCTTATTGAGAGTTACATCTGTATCCAAAGCGCAAAAGCCATTGATTTTGTGAAAGCTCAAAGCTCTGGTAATTTCAAAGTGACGTAGCAGGTTAATATAATATATAATAATGACTTTGATCTTTATGTCTGACAGCAGGTAAAGAAAGAAAACGGTGAATCATTGAGTAGCCTATAGCGACAACAGTAAGATAGAAGTCAGGTATAATTTGGGTATCACTCATCGTCATGATTGTCAGGGCTGCAAAAGTGTCATTTTCGTATTTCAGCACCTTAGATTTCCTCAGATGCATACCAAAATTCGTGTTCTGTCATATAATATGAAATGAAATTGTGTGATAGGATGATTAGTTCTGGCTGATCTAGTCCAAATGGCCATGATGTACTACGTACGCTTACTTTTAAAATTATACAAACTTTTGTTACACTATTTATGTAAACTATACGAATTTAAGAAGCATTTTCATTGACGCAGTAAGCGCAGATACTCAAATCCTAAAGGTCCACGAATGATTGGTGAGTGAGAAAGAAGATGAATTAGATGAACAGATTCGATGAATAAATGTTTCCTTTCAACATGGCACAAGAGTTCAGTATATAGTCACAAAGTCACAACCAGCTGCAAGATTCTGCCTTGTCGGGGATAAAATCATTTTTTTTTTGGGCATCACAACACTCCGCCTCGCCTCGCCCCCCCCCCCCCGCTCTAGTCGGTTTGGATGGGCCCAGAAGTTGAATGATGACGTCACGGAGTTTCCATGAGATCTCTCAGTCACCAGTCAATTAGTTAGATCTCAGTGAAACTCAACATCATGACTTCACCACTCAACTAATTGGCCGATCAAACTTGGCTAGTGCGTGTCTAGGCTAAATGGATGTATTGCCACTTAAATTATCAAAACAGCCGTTACCGTAGTGTAAACAGACATTATAAAATGCTTATGTTCCATTTCGCATAATACAGTTTCAGCCAGATCAAATTTTGTAAGATAATTGAAATACTGATGTTTTTCTGTTTTCTGTTGTTTTTGTTAGCCATATCTTTTCCGTTGATCAAGTGCATCTGTGTAGATAATCATAATTTAAACATCTGAAATTGTAACCCCACGTGGCTCCCGGGACGTGAAAATAAGATTTTTTAGCAAGATGATAATTCCTGAAGACAAGTCCCATAGGAAAATGATAAATTAAGCGCCCATTTATATATGTGGGCAGTTCATGATGGAAAGTTCCTGAACCTATAGAGAACGTTCTGTCTAGATGATTCTGGAATTATTTAGCGGGTGATTGGTGGAAGTTTCTAGTAGAGTCATGGGCCCTCCCACCAGACTGCTACATTCTGTCTTTTGTCTTGTGTCTTTCTTGCACTATGTGACCGTTCTCGTGTGGACGTACCTGTTCCAGATTCAGCCTCAACCCAAACTCGACTTCTTATGGATTTATTTCCTTCAGAACAATAATTTCCAGGCTTTGTACCCAAGTAACTCCAGAGTAAACCATCAAACGCTCAGACCCCCAGTCGTTAACTTTTTGTTGTTGTGATGGTTCAGCACATCTATTCACAAACTGATCATTCATCTCTGTCCTATTTCATAACGGTGTCGTAAGCGAGTTTTAGGTTTGTCGCGAATAAATTGACATCGAGCATAAAATTTGCGAAAAGGAATACTTGGAGAAAAGGGCTGCCGAGTGTCTGAAATGGGAAATGGTGTTACGAATTTGTCGGTGAAATGCTTTTGAATGCTCCGGTGTAGTAGGTGCAACCTTTCGTTTCAATGATCTCGGCTACAGATTTCCCTGAGGCAAGACTAGGAACCAGAAAATTCCTTGTTTTCGTGAGAGATTGAAAGTTCAGTTCAAAATTAATTTGAAATTGATAAGTAATATGCGAACATTGTTGTAAATTGCCAGATAATTCACTTTAGAGAAACATCCAAATGCGACACTGGATTGCATGACTTGGGTGTAGTAATCCTGCAGTAAAAAATGGAAAAATCATTCCTGCTGTCATTTTCTTTTTCCTGTTCACAGTAAACTATAAATCATTGGGATTATCACACAAAATAATTTCGGGCAAAACATGTTACAGACTAAAAATTACACGATATTCTATAAAACAGCAGTCACCGTGTTATCTATTTTTAGTTTGAGGAATTTTCAACTTTTCGTCGTTACAGCACGAGGAAATCTTTGAAGGACACACAATCGTCATTCATTTTAGATTTTTACATTCAAGCGCAGTCTCACCAGTTTGAGAGTTTTCAGTGGCTTTTTTTTTTCATTTTTCTGTTTTTTTTTGCATGCGTTTCTCTGACATCAAGTTTGTGTCTTTGGCACCAAGTTTCTGTCTTTGACACCGACTTTCTGTCTTTGACACCGGGTTTCTGTCTTGACACCAAGTTTGTGTCTTTGGCACCAAGTTTCTGTCTTTGACACCGAGTTTCTGTCTTTGGCACCGAGTTTCTGTCTTTGACACCAAGTTTGTGTCTTTGGCACCAAGTTTCTGTCTTTGACACCGAGTTTCTGTCTTTGACACCGGATTTCCTTCTCAGACACCAAGTTACTTCCCTGACGCAGAGTTTCTTTCGTTGACACCAAGTCATCACCCAAAAACACTTCCGATGAGCCAAACAGCGAGTCCAGCTGACCATCCAAGCTTTCTGTTTTTGACGGATCAAAATTATAACAAAAACAAAATGGACTCCAATAACATCACATCGACGTCATCAACACCAGAGATGAAAGTCGCCCAAGACAGTTGTGTAGCGGGAAGTTCAGCAGATGACCCATTCATCAGTGACAACGTCAAATATTGGATAGAAATTGTGTTTTTTGCCATCCTGACGGCAGTAGTCAGTTTTGTTGGTGCCATTGCCAATATTATCAACATAATCATCTTTTGCAAGCAGGTAAGCATCACTACACTAGGATCTTTCCTTTCTAAATGTAACACACTTCTCTTTCCCCAGTTTTAAAAAAGATGAAAATGCTCAGATCATCCACATTTGCATAGTTCAAGCAGGTATCACGGTAAATTCATTACACTGACTATAAAGACGTATCTTTCACCCCCTCCCCTTTATCTGTCGGTCTATCTGTCCGTCCAGCTTTCTCTCTCTCTCTCTCTCTCTCTCTCTCTCTCTCTCTCTCTCTCAGTTAAATATCAAACTACACAGCAAGTTCCCGTCAAGATATTGGTGGGATAAGTCACATTCATGTGTTATTAATGAAATGTTGTTATTAAAGCTATTTGCTATTCTTACAATAGCCACTGAACATCTCAAGGTAATATTGTATCCACTCTGTCACCTGCGACAGGCAATTAGCATGATATGGGCATAGACTGAGAAGAATGGAGTTGGCATGCATGGTTTAAAAAGAATATATAGCATGGTATTTTTTTCCTTTCTTTAAACTTCCTTTCCTTATATTTTAATTAATTATTTTATTTATTTATTCATTTATTTATTTAGCTATTTATTTATGTCTAGCGACGACTTTGCAACATTGAGTTTTAACCCCCCTTTATACCAACATTTAAACTGTACCAAGGCCAAGGCCTCCTGCGGCCCCATAGCTTTTCCTATATAAAGTTCAGCACTCTGTTATTGCAGGGATTCAATGATACCGTCAACATCAGCTTTCTAGGTCTTGCCATCGCCGATCTGGGCTCAGTGCTCAGTCTACACTGGATGGGCTGGTGTTTCAACCCAATGGTTCGTTATTGGCAAACCGTGTTCGAGTCTATCGACATTCAATATGTGACTGCAGGTAAATGTTGCTGTCATCGACGGTGTGACTACAATGCCAATGAAAACAAGAACGGTCTCTATGTAATATGTCACTCTTTACAATGATGAAAGTGCCAAGAAGCAAACCCAAACTTAGGCTACAGTCTAGCAGATAAAAAAATAAATAATATGTTCCATTAGATTTTGTGTGTGAAATCCGAGCCCCTGCAAAATGTCAGATAAACTTAAGAGACAGTTTGCCACCAGAATCTTAGTTCTTGTTTATTCTATCTCCATTTCCTGGAAAACTGGAGCTAATAATAATCAAAATGTTACACAGCACAACATTTATGTAGCGCTTCATCCCGTGAACATCCAGGCTCTCAGCGCTGTAGTCCCAGAAATAAACAAGTTTGGCCTCATATTGTCTTCCTGCAAAACTGTCTGATTCTTCATCTCTGCTGTCCAGGCCCCTGTCTCTCCTTGCTGTCTGTGTAGAGGTTCACCAGTTTCTGTTTCGCAAAGTTATCTCTACACAGCTAAAATGTTTGGTAGATTTGCAATAGTTGGCCAGAAATTTTTTGCAAAGACGATGCTTAAAGCCAATCCCTACATGGCTGTTTCAAGGACCGAGACCTGCGGATTCTAGCTGAAGTATTCTGCCAGCGCTTAACGTAAAGAGCATAACAAGAGAAAAATCAATGGGATATCAAGGGGAAAAAATGTAAACACACCGAAAGCTTGGGTTGTCTTCCCTTTTCCTCTGTGTTTTATTGTTTCGTTTTTGTATTATTTCTTGAGCGAGGTTTATCCGTTTTGCCGTATTTTGTCTTTGTATCAAGCCTTGCTGCGACCTCACAGATTTTCTGTTGTTTATATAATATTTCATCAATTTACTCACTCATCTTTACTACTAAAGGAGGACTGTCCACCAACTGATCTTGGCCAATCAAGCCACATCTAATCAACTGTTTCTTTTTGCCGCATTTTGTCTATGAGTGAGTAAATAATGCCTTCTTTCTACATGTCACCTGTCGGGTTCAGTCGGAAGTTTTTATGCTTTGTGTAGTGTCCAAACCTTCTACAGTTTTTTGTTTGTTTTAGCGGTTGCTTTTATCTCTCACTCTGTTCTCTCACCGTGGTTTTCCTGTACTCGTCATTCCATTTATCTGTTTTTGTCCTTTTCTTCTGTCCATCTTAGGCTGGCCGAAAGCGGCCTTTTCCAGAACGTCCAGCTGGATAACTGTCTACATTGTACTAGAGAGATGTGTCTGCATTGCTGTGCCTTTAAAGGTCAAGTCCATCATCACAGCCAAGCGAACAGTCGTCGTCATTGTCAGCATATTTATCCTGTTGTTCCTCAGCGTGTGTCCAGCCCTCTATTCTGTTCGAATTGGCCTCAGATTCTATCCAGAAAGGAACCTAACACTGTATGGCATTTTGTACATTGAAAATGGCGCCTATCTGGAAAACATTTCCTTGTCAATCCTGACCTTCACCCAAATTTGTTCCTTCATTTTAGTTATCATTTTCACGGTTTTACTCATTCATCAACTTTTTCTGAAATCTCTATGGCGAAGGGAGGCAACTGGCAAAACTGTCTCCGGTTCACCTGACGTCATGTCTGCGCGAGACAAACGGATTATGAAAACGGTCATGTTCATTTCCGGCATATTTATCACCTGTAACCTCCCCGGTACAATCAATATCTTGTTGACTATTTGTTTTCCAGTTCAGTACGGCGTCACCGGTGTCTACAGAAATACCTTTCTCTCCTCCTGGGCCATCATCAGTGTCCTGGACGCCATCAATTATACTGTGAATATTCTCACCTATTACAAAATCAGTACAAAGTTCCGGTGCACTTTCAACGAAATATTTGGCATTGGTAAAGCGTAGTAACATTCATGGCTACAACAAATGTGGAATTGGGCGGGACATGTGAGAAGGACGAATGGTAATAGGTGGACAAAACGCTGCACGGAATGGCAACCAAAAGCAGGAAGAAGAATAAGAGTACGACCAGGAAGAAGATAGCAGAGGAGGAACAACATAGCTAAAGAAGACATCAGACAGAAAGGAATGGAAATCATTGTCGGAGGGGCGACATCCTGCACTTGATTGATAATGCCTAGGCGAAAGGAGTGAAAGGTGAAAAGCAGAGACAACAGTGCGTTCTTCGTGTCTTTATAACATCTTTGTACCGATTACTACCTATTCCGTTCAATTGAAATACCGTTTTACTGACAATCAGCAGTAGTTTCCAATGATAGATTGCTGATGGCGAAATGCTGTTAAAATTATGGGATCCGGTTGTGGCTCTTCCCTGATGAAGAGAATTATTAAATCAATGTCAGTGGATGGAAAGGTTAACATGAGAATTGGCGAGGGGTGAAATAAATCTTGGTCGTCTCACGACATAAGTCGCGACCATAGCTCTTGTTTGTGCCAACTCCACTTTTTGCACAACTGAGAAATCTGGCGTTAAATGTTTGCGGCTTTAGCATCATGGATAAGGAGTTAGAATAAATTGGAACTGTGCAACAGACTGATCAAGGATACAACACATTTTAAACAAGTGTCAAAGTGTCAACTCAAAGTGTCAAAGTTTTGCATTTGTTATATCTTTTCTACATACTCAAAGATCTCCAGTTTTTCAGAATTTAATGGAGAGAAAACAAACAAAACCTAAGGCCGCAAAGTGTGAAAAAGATTCCAGGCAGACGGTAAGGACGAGTTCGGCAGTGTACAACTCCTGCGGTCACCAGCACACTACTGTACGGCGGTGAGACTTGGACAGCTTACACCAAACAGGAGATGAGACTGACTGGTGTACACATTTAGTTGCAGTAAAGCTCTCTGCGTCTTACATTTGTTTAGTCATGATCAGTATATTTCAAAGTTTTGAAATTGAATCTGAATATTAAAAGATTTGATAGCAAATATAATTATGAACACACTTGTCATTCCTACACTGCCTGGCATGACTTCCAGGCTCTGAATGTCAAATTGTTTGTTACTGTCTTTCTTGTTGTTTTTCTCAATCTTCATAACAAATCGGCATTTCTGTAGTACCTGGGGGGGGGGGGGGGGAATTTAGACAGTTCTTTTAATCTTCCTATTAAGCTAGAAGGCTGTAGTTTAAATAATAACACAGACAGACAGACAGACTTGTGCTTAAACACGAAACGTCAAAGATGACCTCAGTTAATAAGCAAATTTCTAGTGATTCAAATTTTTTAAGTAAAAGAAATGTTATCAAAATAATTTTTTTTTAAAGTATTGTATACACTTAAACCTTTACAGACACATTTTGTAGTTCCAAACATTTTTTGAATGCAGTAAAACTTTCTACAAACATCTTTATGTAGTTGTAGGACATGAAAAAAATGAAAAATTCCACACATACAGGAATAACAACTATATTCACAGAAAGAAAATTGTAGTGATCAGCATGAATGATTTTAATAATAATGTTCACTGAGGCTCAATTAATTTTTACCGAAACGGTCACAATATTTACAAACAGTATTCCAAATCATCACATATCGCCACCGCTATCCAAGACTGCAGTAATTCGTTTTAGCTACTTTTCAGGGGAAGCAAAAACTGTTGATTTTTTGAAAGTTTGCGATTGGATTATTTCTGGGCTTAGAAGTCTGTAACTAAAATCATTCGCTGCAGCTTTGAATGGAGTTCAACATGAAAATCGATTTTTCGAATTTTTTTAGTAACTGCCGTCTTAGAGAACAGCATGATCTCCATTCTGCCTGTGTATCACACTAGTTTACTAAGTATTGCAGTTCCCTCCATCTTTCAACCATAATTTTGCTCAGTTGTGTACCACACAAATACATGTACTACAGTCCCCTCCTTGGAATATAGTCGTTCACTAGTTGTTTTCTGTTTTGTTTTGTTTCTATATTGTTATTAGAGCAAATATCTTAATGTTTCATACATTGCGCCCGAATTTGAATACATGTAATAGCAACTGAACGAAAGTCCGCATTTGCCATAAAGTGAAGCTGTTGAAATACTTAGTCAGACAGAAAGTCCATTTTTCGCGCACTGTAAATTCCTTCATTTTACTATAACGTCTTCTAATATTCTTGTATAAAATTCAGTTTAAAAATACGGTCAATTATGATTGATGACAAGAGTTTCACAAATCTGTCGAATGTGCTTATCCCTTAATGTATAATTTTGTGTTTTACTTGAAATGATTTTATAAAAAAATTTAAAAAAACATTTTGACGCGCCTAGAGACCCTATGGACGATGAGGTGCTATATAAATATATTAATGGTGAAAGCTCTGACAAACAAATATTTAAAAGTGTCCAATAACAGTGAAATCACAAACTGGCTATTACCGCGCCAGACGCGCAGTGTCACTCATGACCTTGACCCATGCCACGATACACGACAGATCCAAATTTTCAGTGTATTTTGCATTTTTAACAGATTTGCAACATGGTTGGTAGAAAGAGCTTTTTTTCTCATTAATCTGACACTACGGTACAGCCATTTCTAAGGCATCGTCTTGCACTGACGTGAATCTGAGCTGTTTCAGTGTAATAATAATAATAAATAGCAATGGATGACATTTATACAGCGCATATCCATTTAAAATGCTCTGTGCGCTTTACAGAAGCAACACGTCAACCACAGAGCAGAATGGAGCGCCGTCGAAGTGCTCAACACACTACACTGCTTCTTTCTCTCTCCCTGTCTCGCTCACTCATTCTCTCTATATCTCTCTTTCTCAGAGCAAATTGTAACGCAGCCTGTTAGGCGCAGTTCACAACTCACAACAGTTCACAACTCAAATAATATTTAATAATGAATAATAGATTTTGTTGTTGCTGGTGGGGTGGGGGGTGATATGGATAAAGTTTAATCTATTCATTTCAATTTTGCCCGGGCAGCGGCCTGTTCGGCCTGCTCTTTACGATTTCCAACTGCCAGGGTATCTATAACGTGCACACGGGCCCTCCGAATTTTTCGTCCTTATCGAGAAGACTAGGTACTCCATCCTGCCCCCAATAGGATCAGGGACTTGAAAATGTGAGAAAAATCCCAATTTCCAACATGCCTGCACTGCCCGGGTTTTGAACCCGGGACCCTTGGCATGATAGGCGAGCACCTTGCCTCTAGTGTAGATCTAGTGAAATGCCAAGATATTTCTTTGAAGTACAAAAATGGGAGGAGGAAGGAAAAAGTAATCGACAAGAGATCTGGAAGTGTAATCCATTCGTCCCTTTGACCCAATTATCTGAGTCTTTATTTTGTTGTTGTTGGTGGTGGTGAGAGTGGTGTTGTTGTTGGTGGTGATGATGTTGTTGCAGCTGCTGCTTCACGTTATCTGGCCAGACCAGAGGGGGGTGGGGAGTGGGAGAGTTCAGGTGGGCCAGTTTTTTTTGGCACATGCCTACGATTTTACCCGGGGGGGGGGGGGGGGTTCCCTCTGATAGAAACAAAGGGGGAAGAGACCTTTGGTAAAGAACCTTGATAGAGCGCCAAAGAGGACCCTTCGACAGAAAATATTATGTCATAGCTTGAAGATTCATAACAGATAAATACAGATTGTCGCGATGTGGGTTACATGGGGATATTTCGACTGACACTCTTTCGAGGTCCGCTCCCACAATCGACGAACACAAAAATAAATACTTGCACTCTAGAAACTAAATAAATCAATTGCTTTCAATTTTAGCAGAACTGTAGAGCAGTTTAATTACAGGAATTAATGTAACAAATATAATTATAAATATATATATCAATTCAAAGGCAACTGAATCTAACTAATGGAACTACAGCTTTTATAAAGACTAACGAATTCAATCTAACTACTTGCAGGTCATATGAGTTATATGGCAAATAGAATCCGCGCACGTGGCGACAGATTTAACAGTTTAAATTCTATTAATTCAATGAGACATGTTATGATGTGGACATTTCCTCTAGACACGCCATGGAGAATGCTTGTACAACCATGCGTTGTCTGGCGGTAGCTCTGAAACTGTCTTCAAAAGTAAGTAGAACGGTTCACTTTCATCATTACAAATTAGTATAGACTCTCACCATGCGGCCCTCACTGGGAGTGAGAGCGCTGGATGTAAACGCTGTGGGTTTATATCAAACCAAGTAGCTTAGGCTCTGGAGCTTTAAATCAGGCCCCTCACAATGGACTGCTCAACTGCGTCTCCATGTCCCTCATCTGGCTGAGGACTATCGCCGTCCACCTCGTAAATGGATTTTCTACATGTGGCCCAGAACTAAGTTCTGTATGGCCTTAAATACTGGACTGCATCTGCAGCTTACCGTCTAATTCCTGGATTGTGATTGGTGCAACCACTTCTAGCTCAGCTGCCGAACTGAGTTATTTTAAGTAGCAGCCCTACGCAACGACCTTGGGTCGACATCAAAGGTCGAATTACTTCAATACAATATAATATAAATTTTATAGCAATAAATTCTTAACATGTTCAAAACCCCGAGCTTTTACTCTGGATCACGGTTTTTCTGTACGTCAACAGACGTCTCAATAACATTTAATTCCTACTCACCCCTTCCCTCTTTACTACCCCTAGTTCAAAACACGAGATACAACAAGTGCTCAGTCATGCACACCTACGCTGTCCGTCTATCCTTCCCCACCTTCTGTCTATCTATCAGGGAAAAAACTGTTCAAAACACATTGTTTACGAGACCAGCTCAAGGCCAAGTTATGCTGGCTCGTACAATAATTACGTTTCTAAAAATTACTTACTGCTCTCGCAAAAATTTACTCTTATGAATTAAATCTGGTCTTGACACATCCCCCACCCCAGTGAAAACTTAGGGTTTGAACGACACAATGTGTACTAAAGTCATTAAGTCAGAATACATTTGGAAGCCATATGGAAAAACTATAGCGTTAACTGAAAGTCATGAAAAAAATTGTTGAGAACGTGCATTCTGAAGGACATATGCGACGTTCTATAATATATGTGGTAATTGTGTATAGTGTAATATATGTAATGTAACAATATCGTTACAATTAAAGTGATAACCTATTTCACAAAGACATACTGTAAAGACTTAAAATATTGAGCATCTAGCTCATAGCTTCACTGAGCGTAATTATGACATATATAACATGTACAAACAATGGTTAATCTAACGTAATGGTATCCTGGCAGCAGTAGGTCTGGTCCCTTGGTTTGCCATTTCCTCATCTCATTGACCCGCAGACAAAGGCGTCAAGGTTGTCTGGAACTCAGGTCTTGGTCAGAATGGACGCTAGTGGATAAAGGAATCACATAAATTTTGAGAAAGTATGCCCATAACTTGTAGGACAAATAATGTGAAACCATCCACGGTCTCCGAATAAGGTGAAAAATGCTCAACCTCAATGTTTACAGACTATATAATGATACTAAATTAACCGGGACAACACATCGGCTTGTAGATTATCATTCCCAGGTATAGCTCTAATGGTAAATTTGTATTCCTGGAGCGCAAGGCTCCATCGGGTAAGTCGCGCATTTCTCGCTCTGTTCGACTTGAGGAATAGTAATGGACGATGATCCGTTTCAATTATAAATTCGGACATTAATAAGTATCGAGAAAATGCATCGACCGCGTAAACAATCGCGAGACACTCACGTTCGATAATCGCATATCGAGTCTCTCTATCAAGTAGCTTCCGGCTTGCGTAAAAGCACGGACGTAAGGAACCTTCATGCTCTTGGAGCAACACGGCGCCGATACCTTTATCCGACGCATCTGTACGGACGACGAAGGTCTGGCGAATATCTGGTAAAACAAGCAGGGGGAAAGTAGAAAATAAATTCTGAATAGTCTGAAGGGCATCAGCGCACTGAGGCGTCCAGACGACTTTATTTGGAAAATTCTTCCTCGTTAGATCAGATAACGGGGCTGAAAGGGAAGAAAAGTTTGGTATGAACTTCCTGTAGTAATTCAAAAGTCCCAACAAGCTACGGACTTGTTTTTTTAGTTTTAGGGGGTTGAAGTTTCAAAATAGTGGATATTTTGCGATTGTCTGGAGTCTGAACCCCGCGGGTTATGGTATGACCCAAGAAGTTTATGTGGGAATAGCCCAAGAAGACCTTACTGGGCCTCGCGGTAAGGCCAGCTCGGCGAAGAGTGGCAAAGACTTCACGAAGGGCCATCAAGTGGCCAGCCCAATCGGTCTGAAAAATACATATATCATCGAAGTAGGATAACACGCAGCGCAGTTCATTTAATAAGATGTTCATCATGCGCGCGAAAGTTGCTGGTGCAGTAACCAGTCCAAAAGGCATATATTTCCATTGCATTAAACCCAAAGGGGTTTGAAAGGCTGTATACTGTTTACTATCCTCTTCGAGAGGAATCTGCCAATATCCTTTGGATAAGTCTATTTTAGAGAAGATAGTGGCGTTAGATAACCGCGCGAAAAGGTCCTCCTGATTGGGAATGGGTTCCGCATCATAGATGGTAATAGCATTGAGCTTTCTATAGTCAATGCAGAAGCGCACGGTATCGTCTTTCTTCTTGACTAACACAATGGGCGAGCAATAAGGGCTTGTAGACCGCTCTATTACGCCTAATTGTAACATTGCACGTACCTCGGTGATTATTGTTTCGTGAGCGTGCAGCGGGTACGGGTACGGTTTTACAAAAACAGGCACGTCTGTCTGGAGACGGATTACATGTTGGACTAAAAACGTACAACCGGGCAGGTCAGTGAACACTGTCGCAACTTCTTGGAGCAGGTCCGTAAGGTCCTGTTTTTGAGACGGCGTAAGCTCATCACTGATATTAATATCACTGATGCTCTCGGAGGCTTGTAATATGGGCAAGGATCTGTCGATACTTAACGGGTCCTCGTCGTCGACAGTAACTAAAGCCGCGTTGGCCCTTGCGATGACATGAACGGAGTCGCCTCGACGACGATCATCGCTAGGCAGGTACTTTTTGAGCATATTAATATGGAATACTTTTTGCTGCCCGCGGATGTCTATCAAGTAATTGACTCTGGAGAGTCTCTTTTGGACTCTATATGGTCCCTTCCACGTTAGAAGGAGTTTATTTTGCGTTTGAGGCAAAAGTACAAGTGTCAGATCTCCGACGGTTAAGGCGCGCATTTGGGCGCCCTGATCGCGATAAAATTTTGAAGAACTCGCTCTAGCGCATGCAAATTGCAGAGCGGTTTTGCATGCATTAATAATTCGTTGTCGGAGATCGACAACATATTGATACGCGGAGCGCGTATCATAATCATCGGTTTCCGAACCGGTGAACAATTGACTAAGAATGGCCATCGGGCCACGTGGTTTACGTCCGTATAATAGTTCAAATGGGGAGAAACCCGTGGACGCGTGCGGGAGTTCCCTATAGGCGAAAAGAATAGCGGGGAGCTGACGGTCCCAGTCTCCTGGTCTATCGGCAGATACGCGGGCTAACATTGCCTTCATGCTCGCGTTCCACCGCTCGCAACAACCGTTTGATTGCGGATGATAGGGGGACGTTAATTTCTGCCTAATGCCCGCTAACTCCAGCACCTTTTTGTATAGTTCAGAAGTGAATTGTGGACCTCTGTCGGAAAGAATCTCGCCGGGAAATCCGACTCGCGAGAAAATAGTCATAAGCGCTTCAGCGATATGGTCAGCCGTAATGTCTTTCAAGGGAATAGCCTCAGGCCAGCGCGTCGCGTAGTCGATGACCGAAAGAATAAAACGGTGGCCCCTATCTGATTTAGTAAGAGGGCCCACCAAGTCAATCGCGACCCGCTGAAATGGGATTGAGACTGGAGGCATTTCCTGTAGGGGCGCGCGCGATGCCTTACCTTTGGGTGTACGTTTTTGACACACATCGCAGCGCGCCACAAAACGGTTGACGTCCGCGTATACTCCAGGCCAAAAAAAATGTGCCAATATTCGTGATTTGGTTCTGGCTGAACCTTGGTGGCCTGAAAAGGAAGTGTCGTGCGCGAGACGCAAAATATCACGACGGAACGACTTAGGAACTACCAGCTGTTCGACGGCGTCGCGTTTATTTCTGAAATTTCTATAAAGTAATTTATTCTTAATAAGGAATGGAGAGGCATTTCCATTCTGAGGTTGAACCCTCGCAAACAGCGGTTGAAGTGAAGAGTCGTTTTGTTGTTCTCTGTAAAAAATGGAAGGCGTGACATTGAAATCAAAAACGGGGGTCGCTAAATTACTATCCGGTGGACGCTTTGACTGTTGTCGGGTGATTACACACGCAACTTCTTCTGTCCAGATGTTCAAGTCGCCGTCAGGTGTATCGTTCACCTGTGGTAAGTTACCAATTATTAAATCGGCAACCGGATTCGGTAAAACACACGCCGTTACGACACCGGTAATAAATGGCGTGGCGACGTAGACCTCTGCGAGTCGGAAACGCTCGACGGAGCCCCCAAAAGTAATACATGTTGCCTGTTGTTCAATAAGTTGGGTCGGTCGAACCAAAGACTCCCGGACACCTATGGTGGTGCATCCTGTATCCCGTAACACGGACGCGGGTATGGCATTTACATGACCTTTATATAATGTCAATGACCCGTGCTGATGAAGGGCCGACATCACCGGGACGGCGCCCGTCATGGGCGACGTGAGTTCGACGGGGCTGACATTCTGTGCAGCCGGAACTACGACAGTGCAAGCATTCGCAGCCTCGAATTTTACTTTACAATACTTTGATATATGCCCAGGTCTATTGCACCGATAGCACCTGATAATATTCACGTTACGTTGGGGTGGCATTGGAGGCGCGTTATATGGAGTAGTAAAATATGCCCAAGGAGGTGGGCATGGTGGGCCTTGATACTGGAAGCCCTTGTAATTATCCCGACGCGGTGGACCAGCAAAATTTTGCGCTTGTGGTCCAGTGGGTGGTCCAGCACGTCGCGGAAAACCGCGCGATCGATTCGGTGGCGGTTGGGAGTATGCCCTCGGAGACGGTGTCTGGCGATTAGTAGGACGGGAATTTCTACTTCCCGCAGGTGGCGCACCACTGACTCCGGCATAAAAGGGTTCGCTTGTTTTTGGTTTCGCCAGCGAACGATTGGGATGGGCAGAAGCGTACTGCTCCGCCAACGACGTGGTTTCTATTAATGTTTTCGGTGCCCACTCTTTAAGGTGGGACACCAGATCAGGGTGACACGCGTTATAAATTTGGTCCTTTAATATTAGCTCGTACAGCCCTTGAAAGCTACCGTCAGCGATGCCGGCTAACTGAATCCAGCGGTCGAGGTAGTGCTTTAATCGATCAACGTACGTAGAGAAGTTTTCGGATGGGTCCGGTTTACACGTCCGGAATCGTTGGTGAAACCCGTCCTCTGTATGTTGAAATCTTTTGAGAAGAGCCTTTTTAAGGACATCATAGTTTTTAGAATCTTCAATATTGAGGCCATGAAATACCTCAAGCGCACGACCAGTCAATAAATTTGCAAGGCACGAAGTCCATTCCGTGCGGTCCCAACCGGCGGCTACAGCGTGGAGCTCAAAGCGATGGATGTAAGAATCGATGTGGTCGATCTTATCATTGTAGGTCGGTAGCTTCGGCTTAGTTTTAACATTATTCGCGGATGCTAGCGGAGCCGCGGTGGGCTGGATGGCCTGCAATTCTAGTTTCTTTAGAAAAATTTCATGCTCTCTTTGAGCCGCGTTCTCAGCTCTTTCTCGTTCTTCTTTTTCTCTTTCTCGTTCTTCTTTTTCTCTTTCGTGTCGTTCTTTTTCTCTTTCTCGTTCGCGTTCCTCGGCCTTCTCGGCTCGTTCTGCGGCGCGCTCCTCTCGAGCCAGCTCTTGGTCTTCCTTTTGTTTCCTTTCGCACCAAGCGGGTAGCTGATCATCGGGGACGCCCAACAGCTTCGCCGCGTTAATATAGGCAGAGTAATCAGTCATTATGGTTAAGACTCCGAATAGGTCTCTATATGAGATCTAGTATTGATAAAGGTCAGGTATCCGGATCCTTCACGCGATAACCTGCGTACAGTGAACTATGTTAGCACTGTATTCTTTACGATTATCCGATTAAAATAACAATCTTAATTATTAACCTGAAGTTATCAATTATCCCTGAGGCCAATTGACCTCGTCGGGTGGCCGCTACTAAGAACGACGAATTACCAACACTGTTCCTTCGTTATACAACTTGCAGTGTCCTTACTGTTATCACTGCGTAACTAATGTTTATGACGTATAAATCAACGACAATTTTATTTCGTTGATTAAAATTACAGCTATCTTTATATAGCTATCGTATATTTTAAATTCCGAGGTAAATTCTATTACCTGAAGTTCTTTTTAAGAACTACTATTTCAGTACTTAGTTACTGAAGATTCAAGGCAGGTGCACAACTGCGCTTGAATGGGGAATCTCTATTCCCAACAATATATTTAACTTCCGGCCTATGAGCCTTACTCGTCACAACAACCAGAGAATATAATCAATGCGTCAACATTGACGCATGATTCACACAGGCAATATATTTAAGAAAAGGAATGTATAATTACAATGTACGTAAGGTGTAATAAAAAAAAAAACACGAAACTCGACGCTAGACTAACAAGAAAAGACGGACAATAACAAACTCTACAGTCTGAACATATTTACAGATAGGATTAAGAAGAGGACAAGAGAGACGTCTTAATAAAACAACGAGGAAGATAGAAACGCTACAATCTAAACAAAATGTACAGATCCCTATCAAAGTCTATTCTCACGAATGCGAATCCTCACTGTTTTAATCACCACTGGTTGTTGCGAGACCGCAGACGTTGTCGTCGAAACGGCAAAATCGGCGACCAAGCCACCACTTTGGCACAGAGGACACGCACACGTAAGAACGCCCTCGCCACCGCCCGTGGGTTCCTAAACACAGAGAAAAAGTAAAATGAGCCTGTAAAACAGAAGGAGGAACACTCAACTCCTTAACGCAGACGATATTAAGGATGGAATCACTTAACTCAAGGAACTGGTGGAGATTCCTTTAGCCCTTGCGTACACCACAGTCAGTACGTTTGTCTTTCTTCGTTTAGTTATGTTGAAGTCTCCTTGGCCTCGATCCTCGGGTCAATGGGAGAGCCGGAAATATGTGGAACAAATAATGAAAGAAAGCAGTATACAAAACTAAATACAATGAAGTAATTAAAGTAGCTCAACGTGAAGACCACGTGAGCACTGAAACTGAAAAAAAACAAAAGTTAATCAAAGAGAAAACCGATATTATACTCCAATCTAAATAACCTATAAACTAAACAATGTCCCCTCCAGTGTCGCGATGTGGGTTACATGGGGATATTTCGACTGACACTCTTTCGAGGTCCGCTCCCACAATCGACGAACACAAAAATAAATACTTGCACTCTAGAAACTAAATAAATCAATTGCTTTCAATTTTAGCAGAACTGTAGAGCAGTTTAATTACAGGAATTAATGTAACAAATATAATTATAAATATATATATCAATTCAAAGGCAACTGAATCTAACTAATGGAACTACAGCTTTTATAAAGACTAACGAATTCAATCTAACTACTTGCAGGTCATATGAGTTATATGGCAAATAGAATCCGCGCACGTGGCGACAGATTTAACAGTTTAAATTCTATTAATTCAATGAGACATGTTATGATGTGGACATTTCCTCTAGACACGCCATGGAGAATGCTTGTACAACCATGCGTTGTCTGGCGGTAGCTCTGAAACTGTCTTCAAAAGTAAGTAGAACGGTTCACTTTCATCATTACAAATTAGTATAGACTCTCACCATGCGGCCCTCACTGGGAGTGAGAGCGCTGGATGTAAACGCTGTGGGTTTATATCAAACCAAGTAGCTTAGGCTCTGGAGCTTTAAATCAGGCCCCTCACAATGGACTGCTCAACTGCGTCTCCATGTCCCTCATCTGGCTGAGGACTATCGCCGTCCACCTCGTAAATGGATTTTCTACATGTGGCCCAGAACTAAGTTCTGTATGGCCTTAAATACTGGACTGCATCTGCAGCTTACCGTCTAATTCCTGGATTGTGATTGGTGCAACCACTTCTAGCTCAGCTGCCGAACTGAGTTATTTTAAGTAGCAGCCCTACGCAACGACCTTGGGTCGACATCAAAGGTCGAATTACTTCAATACAATATAATATAAATTTTATAGCAATAAATTCTTAACATGTTCAAAACCCCGAGCTTTTACTCTGGATCACGGTTTTTCTGTACGTCAACAGACGTCTCAATAACATTTAATTCCTACTCACCCCTTCCCTCTTTACTACCCCTAGTTCAAAACACGAGATACAACAAGTGCTCAGTCATGCACACCTACGCTGTCCCTCTATCCTTCCCCACCTTCTGTCTATCTATCAGGGAAAAAACTGTTCAAAACACATTGTTTACGAGACCAGCTCAAGGCCAAGTTATGCTGGCTCGTACAATAATTACGTTTCTAAAAATTACTTACTGCTCTCGCAAAAATTTACTCTTATGAATTAAATCTGGTCTTGACACAGATAGCATACTAGAGAAAAATAAATGCAAATATGGTAACTGCAACCCACTTATGTTCCAGACTGATTACAAAACGTCTCTTTATTACAGTAAAACAAAAATGCTTAATGGGCACTTTGAAATAGGGGCCTACATTTCCTACGCAGAATAGAAATATTGCCAAAGCTAGAATACGTCATCAAGTTTGACTACCCTGCGCTATTTTGGATGAGATCAATTGTTCGTAGCTAGGCAGTGTTGATGGCGGTAGCCTTGGATCCCACATTAACCATGCTCAATCTTTATTCCGGCAATAAGATCTGATTCAACATTTGGAATAAACTATGAACAGTTTCAAGAAATGCCCCATTTCGGCCAGTTGATCCTTTTTATCTTTAATTAAATGATTAAATAGATCTGCGTCTAATGAATTTTTATTGATGAATTCTATTACCATTAGACTACCAGTTTTGATTATCGATGGAAACTTTGGCAAATTGTTCTCCATCTCAAAAATCTCCGGGCATAAATGAACGTGTTGCCAGCGATACAAACACTAATAAACCACGAAGCAACGATGTTGAGGAGCCGAACATTTTCATTTACGTCACCCACTCTGTTAATCACAGACAAGAGGAGGCAAATCAGATATGTATGGGAGATGAAAACCTATCGTCAGCACCAGTAGCGTCGTGGCCAACTTGCGCATGCGTGAATTTCTTTCAGTACCGTGACTTCTCATCACTGACGACCTTCCGGAATGTGACAAAATCCCAGAAGTTGATCGGTTGAATACTAACGTTAACGTTTCCAGTGTGCTGAACTTGCGCAACTGACTTTTCACGCGGGGATCTGGCACAACAATGGCGGCTATTGTCGTCCACCGCTTTCTCCAAACTCCGACTTCAAAACTTCCAGTAAGGAACAGACTTTAGATTGGCCAACGTTTCATATTAGGTAAAACTTCAGAGCTGTTTTTACCAAGGCACGTTTGTGAATTACAATTGAGTGTAATAATGAAAGTACTTTATTTGTATCATTATTGCTTTACAGTGTACATAGTTATGAAGTTACAGAATTGTGTTTCTGTTGTATCCATGGAGCTATTAATAACACTGGAGTCCGTACAGCTGATTTCATGCGTGCGCATTAGAAGGCGATAGTCGCCATCTTGTATAGGGCAAGCACGGACTGCGCCTCAGCGTTTACACATCCGTTGCACTACAGTTTCTGCTTTCTACCTTCCCTTTCCTTTTCCTCTGCTAACTCCTTCTTTCTTTTCCTCTGCTCCAGTACCTTCTGTTTCTTCTCTACCTTCTTTCTTTCCTGCTTTACAAGGAGGGAGAACTGTTCTCATTCAATTTAAGTCAATGAATTTACTATAAAACTAGTCCTTATAATAGCCTATAATGTATTTGGATTTTACCACAATATTATTCTTTGTTTCTCATTAAATTGAGTTGTTTACTATTAGCTGGTGTGCACTGGCTCTTTTGAACTCTTGTTTTGAATACATCATGTAATCATAATAATAAATAATAATGGTGCTAGTGATCCCAGTTGATGCACATACAACACTGATGTCACAATGCAATTACCAGTGACCGCACCCCATGCAAGGTGTCAGATGAATGCATGTCGGTGCAGTCAGTGCCATATGTTCATAATCATACTCATAATACCCAGAAAACATTTTTTTTTAATGAAAATCCACCCGAAGTAGAATGTCCAGAGCACTTCTGTGAGCTTACACCAGACCACTAAATGGAGAAATCTGTAGGGTCACATATTTACCTTTGAACTCAAGATGGAACTTGTGCGAACACAAAACTTGGGAAAGTTATCCAAGGCAAAATACAAGCTTAAACAGCAGTCATATGCTATGTGATGTTGTGATGTCTTGATAAGAACGCCACAAAACGTGGATTAGTCACAAAAACACTGGTAAATGAAATTGTATGGAAAATCAAATATTGACCGCATCAACGTGCTGACTGCACCTAGTGCATTGACTATAGATCTAGAATCTAGATTCACTAGGTGAGAGATTGA
The DNA here is from genome assembly GCA_963931925.1 of Onchidella celtica. NCBI lineage: Eukaryota > Metazoa > Mollusca > Gastropoda > Systellommatophora > Onchidiidae > Onchidella > Onchidella celtica. Next base: position 53,984,405 of record OZ007577.1, on the reverse strand, counting down.
CCTGTAGCCGTAGGAATCCATACATTTTTGTTTGGAAAAGCTCTGGAATGCACAATCCAGCTGTGCTCAAACCTATGAACAACTAGGCTAAGGCTCTTCTGATTTTTAGATATATATATACTTGACTGAGTGAGTACAACCAAGCTTGTAGTTTAAGATGTTCTTCTTCTTGGCTATCCAGATCATTTGCTACATCTCGGCCTATGATCTACGCATATTATTATAATTATGCCTCTCTCTCTCTCTCTCTCACACACACACACACACACACACACACAGACACACACACACCAGCTCCTGATCTTAATGGGTCTATGGCAAAACCAACTTTCCCTCAGTTCTTTAGTATGTTTTTTTTTTGTTTTGTGTCTTTTTTATAATTGTTATGGGTACACCCTCTCATTGTTGGTTATCTGAGAGAAACTGACTTGTAAAGTTTCCGCTGTCCACACGCTGATTTTTTTTCTTTTAACATGACTCATCATGAGCTAAACTAACATGCGGTAAAAAAGAGTACTAAATAGTTCCCTTCCCTTTTACTTCTAAACGATTGACCAATTAATAAAAATACCATAACATAAAAACAGCATAAATCATAAATTTGTATTTATTATCAAACACTTTAAAAGAAAATAATACAAGTATATGATAATCCGTAAATAACATAAATGTTATTATTTCTGTTTGTATCGTTTAATTTTGATCACCAGCGTGAAAAGAGAAAAAACAGCGCTGACTAGGCCCTATCTATTACATACAATAGTGTACTGGGCGGGCCTTGCACTGCCGTACTTTGCCCTACTTTTTCCGACATCTTGGGGATTCAATAGTGCGCGGCTCTCAGGGCAAGCGAAGAGGGCTGTGCGCACTCCAGTGTTATTAGTACCTCCATGGTTGTATCAAAAATATATGGCTGACCACAATATAGTTATGAAATCTAACATTTTTCATGATCTCTTGCTTGTTTCCACACTATTCAACAGAGATGCACATTACTGCAGTAGTAATCATCAAAAATGCACCAAAAGAGAGTTGTTTTCATCAATTCAGTATTTACTTCGACGAACTATTTCTAACACCAACTGCACTGTTAACAACTATATAACAACTCCAAGTACAAAATAATCCATACTTTCATAAGCATCGTACAAAGACACTGGTGGCTTTACAAAATTACATGTTTATTACACAGAAATATCTTTTGATTTTATCAAGGCTCATTGTCTGACTTGAATGTACCTGTAAACAACATGGCCTACAAAACTAAGTATTTGAATGAATGAAGGACTCTTCGGTAAATTGTATAAAACGCTGTATGTCGAGCTCTGAGACTCTGAACACAATAAAAGATTTAGTCAATACTGCAAGTTGTTGCATACACTGAACAAATCTAAATATAAATCAATGCAATTGTATAAATCACAGCGGTATCAATGGTATGGATAATCTTTGGAAATGTCAGATTGAACATCAGTGTGAGATTTTACATCCATCAGTGGTTCTCAACATGAGCGATATTGTCCCGGGTGGAGGAGGGGGGGGGGTAAAAAACTGCAGAGAAGGGCAACAAGAGGGTGGAAACGATGACAGGAAGTGACGGGGGGGGGGGTGAAAACATGAATGTAGGACGATTTGGGGGCACATATAGGACAGCCGCGGACTTGTTCAACAGTGGGCATAGATGGGTTTTATGAACAGAAAAGGCATATTTATCTTGGTGTCTTTGAAAAGAATGCTTTCTGCTTTATACTGAGTAATTAACAGTTCAGGCCTTTTGACATGAATAAGACTTTGAAAAACTTAACATCTATAATTTGTCGTGTAGTCTGTCCCCTTGTGAAATGTTTCTGTTGGGCTTGAGTAGGCATTGATAGTGGGGGGTGGGGGGTGAAAAAAAATTTGGAGCCCTAAGGGAAGCGATTTCCAGAAAAAGTTTGAGAACCACTGACATACATAAACAGGAAGTAACATGTCTTTATTCTTATCAGTACAGGCCCAGGTTAATATATTGTAATAAATACCTCGACTACACATGATATCTTTTCATGCAACATAGCAGGGCCTGAGTTTCAGTATCAGAACAAAAATCACTGTTTATCTCGGATGAAAAATTTGCTCTTGTCCAGAAAAAAAAAAAATACCACAACAAAACATCAAGGCACTGGCATGTATGGAACTTAAGATGATTTAATGAACACAGTTCTCTCCCTCCCTCCCTCCCTCCCTCCCTCCCCTCTCTCTCTTTCTCTCTCTCTCTCTCTCACTCCGTTTTTCTCACTTTCTGTCTCTGCCATCACACTTGCATCTCCAATTTCTACTCACCATCACTGTATCTGTAAAACAGAAAAACTCTCAGCAACAGACAACAGAAAAAATGTGATGGCGCAGAATTTTCATTCTACACAAATTTTTTTCCACAAATTTTGCAAATGTCCAGCTGTGCACAGAAACCATGATGTAATAATATTGTTCTAATGCAATAAAAAATTTTAACAAAATTATCAGGTTAGTAAATCAAAGAAATGGTGTCTGGAGGGAACTTCCAGTTCATGGTATAACAGAAAAGTTAACCTGAATAAAAAATTAACATAAATACGGGACACTCTAAACCAGGTGTCAGCAAACTTTTTCGATGACTGACCCCTTCATGGAAGCTTTGATCCCTCATTGACTCCCATAAATGAATAAATGTTATCAGTAATAAATTGTGCAATTTTAAAGATGAATAATTCCTTCACCCTATGTTTCTCCATACCAAATAATTAAAGAAATTAATAAAGAACATAAAAAATTTACAGGACCTACATACAATTTATTGACCAGTAGGGGTTGATATCAACCACTTTACTGACCCTTGCTCTAAACACTTCTGTTCTCAGTGCCAGAATCCAGGATGGTACAAACAGCTACAATTTGAAGACAATCTGACTGGTTCAATGTCAGAATTGCCATAATTAGAAATGAAAAATGACCAGAGAAAAAATGATCCATGTAAAAGTTTTGAATTTGCATATCAGTCACGAAATTTAAAATTGGTGATTCAAAAAGTGGTAAAGAAATTAAACGAATAAAACAAAATCTCAGGAACATTACAGATAACAATTTACAGCATAAAAAGAACTGAACACACACAAAAAACATATTAATTAAAAATGCATATGCCTTTTTCATATACACATGTAAGGGCAGGTCCCCATTTTTCGTCATATATCACCAGCTACAGCGTCACTGCTCTACAACAATGGCAAATGTCAGACTTATGCCCAAAAGGCAACTGACAGTTCACTGCATTCCTGAGAATGAGGGATATCAAATAATATTATAGAAAAAAGAAATGCGTCAGCAGGAAAGTACAATAATCCAATAGAATCATTATGGCATAAGTCACCAAATGACAGAAAAAGAAACAGTTTTTATCTTTAATATCTCAGAAGTGTCACTATTGATTATGTCAGTAGCGTAGAGGAGTGACGACAGGTTGTCTTGCATCAAGAGATATCATAAAAACCACAGAAAAACTGTGGGGCTGCAGCAAGGCTATAAGCGAAGTCAAAATTGGGCAAAAAGAAAAGGTTGTATATTGCAAAACCCCGTGTGAGAAATAAAAAATACAATACAAAAAGGCGAAAGCCGAAAATTTTGTGTATTTTCTGTCTTCTCTTTAGTTTGCTTTGTATTGTTTGGGTTTTATTTTTCACGCAGGGCATCGCTACATACAACTTTTTCTTTTTGCCCAATTCTGACCTTGCATCAAGAGCTCATGTAGGGACAATATCACATGTCATTCAAACTGCAATTTTTTTCATTTAATAAGTTTTAACCAATAACCATTCGGGAACACCGAAATTCTGGAATGCATAGTATAAGTTTGTTTAGCCCCACATGTACAGTGAGCTGTAACAGGGCTCGCATGGACAGGGAGGACCCAGACTGAGCTAAAAGGACAATCTTACGAGCAACCTCAGATAGAGCGGAATCCAGCCATGCGGGCTCGAATCCCCTACTGCAAACAGACCGGCGTGGGGGTGGCTCACTCACAGAGCAACAGCTGGCTTTGAAAAGGACTGGCAACAGCGTCATGAGGCTGAAAAAGACAAATGTCCCAGAACACACAGTGTCTATCTACCTCAGACTGAACAACAGACTACCACTGCAACACCTGCAGGTGCCTATGTGCTTCCAGTTTTGGACTCTGTAATCACATGCACTCTTATCACTGAGAACACAGATAGCGTCTTCATCAGACACCAATGGACTACCCACAACCTTTACAACAACTTGCAATATGAACAACAGACCCAGCCAGAAATCATGTGTCAATCCGACACATGGGACTCACGTTAAGATCTCTTGTATGAATACGTCATTCCACGTAGATTGTTGGGTATGACATCGCACAGTCACCAGACAGATGCAGGAAATCTACCCCCAAAGTTAACCAACCCCATGGGAAGCCGATACAAAACTGCTGCAGGAGATGTGGGGACGCAGGCTGGGAAACTTGATATCAGCGTAACGTCATCATATTGTAAAGAAAGTCAAGGCCTCCAATGTAACCATGAGAAGCTATTCAACCACTGAACCTAAAATTCTATGAAATAACACATTAAATGTGTACGTGGGCATTTTTTAAACGTTCTTAAGTTTGTCGTCTTAACATTGTTTTTACTCTAAAGTTAAAATCTAACAATCTGGCAAGAATCCATTGTTGAGATGAATTGCAGATTGCATGAACGATCTTCTAGATTATCTTTTTATTTGCCTTGCTGTGTATTTTTCTATTGCTCCTGGACTGTCTCCAAATTTGATGAAACAAAGGAAGATAACTATTACTTAAGCTATAAATTCCTTTATACAAACTTTTAAGAACACATGGTCAAGCTGAGGACCTTGCGAGATTTCGTTTAGCTGTCCACCAGTTCCCTTCATCCTTTGAAAATCCCCCCCCCCCCACACACACACATACACACACACATTAAGCCAGAAAGGAATATTTCATTTTCTTTTCATCAGAAAATTTTGTTCAGTTATTGATATTTCACCCCTTTCTTTCCTTGCGTAGAAATGTTTTCTCCAAGCCAATCATGGGGGATTCAAATGCCAGCATTAAAACAAAAGAGATCACATATGTGATGAGGAGAATGCCACAGAATATCACAACCTGAGGACAGACAGAGAAATGCATTTAGATATACTATGTTATTGATCAAATCTGTAACCACTTAAATGTGTCTCAGGCTGACATCAGTGCAGGGTTCATAGCAGACTTTGATGAGTTTTTTCAAGGTTTTTTCAAGGTCAACTTTGTCATTTTCAAGGCCACAAAACACCGCGACAAAAACTACGCATGTCTGTGAATTGCTTATGCCCGTAAAAACCTGTGCGACTACACTGCCGTCTCCGTTTCCGTAAGGCCTAGCGCCTAGGCCCAAATTTTTTGTTTTTTTCAAATCGATCATATTTTTTGTTTTTTCAAGGTTATTCAAGGTTGTGCTCTATTTTCCAGGTTTTTCAAGACCTTGAAAAACAATTTTTGCTTTTGAAGGGTCCAGGTTTTCAAGATGCGCTATGAACCCTCTGGTTATGGTCAACATTATCAAAGATACCAGAAGATGACACACTCCCTTCTTTGCACCTCTAAAAAAATCATGCACACATTTTGTGCACTGATCGGAGGCGGGGCCCATGGCGCATTGCAAGACAAGAATGTAATGATATAATGATGAATTAATGATGCTGATTTGCTACAGTGATACTAAAAAAAAAAAACATAGTAGAGTTTTCCTATAATGATTGAAATATAAGGACAAACTTAGTGACTTCAATCAAGGCCTACAGCGATAGCTGAACAATGAATAAAGTTCAGTATTATCCCTACATTGGCTTTGAACAATATGGCATTGTTCATGACTTCCGCACACTCGTCGCTAGGGTGGTGGTGCGAAATCTGTGCCCGCTAAACCCACTATTTATCTCATCTCATTGTGCCTAGTCTTTCCCATGTTGTTACTCATTGGACATTAATTCATTTCCTATCAAGCGGCCCCCCGAACCACTACACCAATCACAGCTACCTTCAACCAGTTTATTGTGTTATTTTATTTATCTGTGTACAGAATTGGAGGATTTGATATGGGTTCCACTTCTATCTTTGCTATCGACCTTGTGAGATACTGGCCAAATATGGCATGTTGAACAGTTCCATATCATTTTTATCATATAGGCTACATATAACAACCTTAGTTCTTGTTTGTTCTATCTCCATTTTCTGGAATACTGGGGATCTTTTTGACACTTGTTTAAAATGCGTTGTGGCACTTATCAAGCTGTTTCACAGTTCTGATTTTTTCTATCTCTTTATAGCAGTACTAAAGCCACAAACATTTGACCTCGAATTTCTCAGCAAAAAGTGGAGTTGGAACTTGAACTAGAACTAAGGTCACGATATGATCATAATTCATCTTTCCATTAAACTAATTTAAAACAATGACTGACCTAAGACATGATGAAAATTTGTAAATATAGTACGTGTATTTCTCCTTGATTCAACAATGCCACTGAAGTGACAGTAACTTACTAAGTAATGTAATTATCATGTTTTCTGTAACAGCTAAAGTTGATTTCAGTACGTTATAGTGGAGAGAGTTTAGAAACGAAACTGTCACAGCTGTAGTAAAATTAAACACAAAATCCGTCAAACACTAAATAATACTGAAGTATAATAACTATATGATGACTAATTAATATAACCCTCAGAAGGCACCAGAGGACACCTAAACAAATGAATATCCTTGCCCACACGAGGAAACACACAAATGCTGAAGGGTGGAGGGGGATAGGCTCTCAAAACTTTCAGGGTAATAATAATAATAATAATATATTGCATTTATATAGCGCCCAACCCCGTCGATGACAAGCTCTGGGCGCTTTAACAAACTCTTACACACACACACACACACGCATACACAAAAGAAATTCAAAAATATTTACTATTGTTGCTGCCGAAAAACACCTAGCCTAGTTTGTCTGAAAGAAATGGGTCTTCAGATGGCGTTTGAAAGAACCAATGTCATTAATTTCCCTGGTTGTCTTTGGAAGAGTGTTCCAGATGGTAGGGCCAAGAAATGAAAAGGACTTTTCTCCTACAGTGGACAGATTCATTTTAGGTACTTTCAATTTTGTAGTGTCAGATGATGATCTTAGTTGACGAGATGGAACATAGTAATCAGTTAAATCAACTAGGTACGATGGAGCAGTATTATTGACACATTTGTGACAAATGGATGACAATTTGTACAAATTATTGGTCACTCTGCAGACGGGCAATGCATTAGGTGAACCCACCAGAATGTAGCAAAACCCTCATGAATAACACTATACAGGTCATCCTTTCAAAAATGCTCTACAGGCCACAGCTGACTGACACGTCTACTAACTACAAACTGACCTAGAGCTGCATGAAAGACAAGATGATGCAGGAAAACAAGAATGACAGAAAGACTAAACCAGTGGTTCTCAACCTTCTTCAGGCAATAGCCCCCTTAGGCTCCAATTTTCTGTCATCCTCCCCCCCCCCAAACCCAACAGATACATTTCACAAGAAGACAGACTACATATTTATGATGTCAAGTATTTCAAAGCCTTGTTAGTGACAACAGACGTATTGATTATACATTATAAAACAGAAAGCTTTCTTTACCATGTACGTGCACTAAAAACAAAACAGATTTGTTTGTGTTCATAAAATCAATCTATTCTTGCTGTTCAACAAATCCACGACTGCCCTGTACTTGACCCCAAATCATCATCCATTCATGTTTTCCCCTCCCTTGCCGCCTCCCCTTCATCGTTTTTGCCCCCTTGTCACTCTAGAATTCATTTTCGCCTCCCTCTATATCAAAATCACCCCGGCGTAGGGGCTCAAATATCGCCACGCTGAGAACCACTGGACTAAACAGTACTCACCACACTGGTATCTGTTACATAAAACAAGCGTTCCATGTTCTGGTAGTAGATCTCCAGTATAGGAGGGTGGATCAAATATGCCATGTAGGTCAGACGACCCAGGACCACAAAGGGTGACCAGGAGAGTAAAGTATTCACAGGACCTGCAAATAATTCATGTCATAATGAAACAAAATAATTTCATGCAGCGAGGACAACAACATCTTTCATAAAGTAATGATTCAAAAACTCCAAGTCAACATCTGGAATCCAGATTGTCATAAGCTTCACACTGTCTAAAGTTAGTGTTGGACTGACACTAGCCCTTCCAGCCACCCTATGTCAATGTGACATAGATTCATGTAGGACTGGTATCATAGGAGCAGATTCCCTACATCAAACCGACGATGGCAAGATGTAACCAGCGGATTTACATAGGAATGCCATCATTCATACGTGCAAACTTGACATCAGTATTACAGATCAAATGTGTGTGCGCCTAAAGAAAGGTCCCAGTTGTCGGTACAGCTATTTTTGAGCTAGGGGGTGAAAATGTAGAAAAAGTCGTGACTAGTCGAAAATGTACTTCTAGCAGAAAACACAAGTTTAAGCATTTCTAAATAGCATATATATGAAACGGATTTTGGAATATTTTATGTTTAAATATTATCTTATTAATTATTTGTACAACATGTGACTCTTCAGGAAGTAATATTGGAGTGATTGGTGCTAGGGGACCGTGGACTAATTACAAAGCCGTTATAGAGATAATACTGAGTAGAGTTCACTGCTCATCTATAGTTTACCGTGTAACATGCCACGGTCCCCTAAAAACAGCCAAGTCGGAAGTTTTTTGGATCTTGTTAGGAGAGCGCATTATTTTACATAGAAAGCTAGAGCTGGGCAGTGAACACAACTCAGTAGTTTCCCTATTTGCCTTTATAATAAAACTATGCTCCCCCAACAATGTCCAAAAAGTCTGTCATGGAAGAGAGCTATTAAAGCTGTTTTTCTCAAAAGTTTGTTTTTGCCCCCTGTCTTTCAAAATATGTCATATCTTCAAAACTACTTAAGATATTGTTAAAAATTTAAAAGCGGCGTGTTCAGCATTGAATTTTCTAGAAGAATATGCCCTTATCTCAAAACCCAAAATTTGTGACAACTGGGACCTTTCTCCAGGCACACACACAAATTTCCATAGGGTTGCCAGCTGGGATACTAAATCTTTTCACATCACCTCCTGCAACATCCGAGCAACCCACTTTACAAATGATGGATACCGCATGCACTACAGCTGAGTGACTCTGCATCCGAGATTTGCATCATGTCACTAAAACCCTGACTTTGCAAAGTCTCTCATGACACACAATACAACGCACATTTGCATACGAAACACGTTTTATTCTTGTTTTCTATTCGTAAGAACCGACACACCCATATTGTAGATCTAATAGAAGTTGTTTTGTAAATATTTTAAACTGAGCCCAAAGTCGTGTGTCTGCAGGCAATAATTGCTACGAAATAAGAGTTTTTGAAGGGAAGGGTCAAACACTTGAGTTGTGTGATGTGACAAGGATAAGTTCTATACCATGGTTCTCTAGACATCAACTTTATAATTACCCCATTGTCTTGTTAGCTTGTCTTCTGACCTTGTTTCATTTGATTAAAGCAGAGAGTATAGATGTATAGAGAGGGTTCACTTCTGCCAAATCGTGAAACTAGGTCGCTGCGGTAAACAAGAAATTGAAGAATTGAAAGAGACCTTCTTCACCAAAGATAGTGTGCATATCTGTTTATTGTGGTGTGTTCACATTTTTGGACTGACTGAAACTATTTAGAGCCGTTTGTAAGTTCTTACGCCCCGTGGAAATGCACAAATGGATATTGCTTATCTCAGCGACCTACTTTCCACTCCATGCTAACAATGGTTTCGCGGAGCCTCCCGTGTCTTGCAGTGCAAATCGACCAATAGTGAAACCTCTCTCTATATTTTAAATACTCTCTGGTTAAAGAAATTACTTACGAGACATATTGTTTCTGAATGTTTGTATCCACTTCACTCGGATTTTGGAAAAATGCGGTTTGGGCTATAAAGAGAGAGTATCTCACCACAGCCATGCTATATTTTTAACAATAACTGGAATTTGAAGTGTTGTATTTCTAATCACTTAATTCATTTCCTGGAATATAAACATTAGTGACCTCCTGTAAAAGTTTCAGACTGAGAGTTGGGCAGATCAAAACACACAGTTCCATTTTACTCAGCTAAGTGTCACCAAAGATGCTGGATACAAGATCAGACAACTAAGTAGATTTAGCATGCACAGATTTTGCACCGCAAATGCACAAAAGTCATGAACAACGCCCTATTTTACATTGCCATTATAGGTATAATATTGAATTTTGTTCACTGTTCAGCTATAATAGCTGTAGGCCTTGACTGAAGCCACATATTTTGTAATTTTAACTTCAATCGCTGCAGGAAAATTCTAATTTTTTTTTTCTAAAGTCTCAGTAGCACTGGAGCAAATTCATATTGTTAATTTATCATTATATGAAGCATTCTTTTCATGCAATGTGCCATGGGCCCTGTCCCTGATCAGTGCGCTAACTGTGTGCATGACATTTTTCAGAAGCGTAAAGAAGGGAATGTCTTACCTTATTATGTCTATAGTAACTTTGGTATTACCAGATTTCTGTGAGATCAGGACCATTTTGCAAAATATGCACATTAACACAGGCAGAATAAGTTTTTCATCCTTGATCTCCCAAAAAGCCGTACAAATATATTTCCATCCTATCAAAGTATCATTTGTCGCGCAGCCAGTCAAAATAAGATAAGATAAGATAAGATAAGATATGACTTTATTATCCTGTTTCCAGGAAATTTGTTGTTACAGCATCAGTAACAGTACAATGAGTCACTTGTCGCTTTTCATCATAATAGAGTTATTGATATTATGTGAAAGCTTATTTCATGCACTTTCAATTGGTGAAAATTTTTTTGAGCTAGCTTAATTCTAGCCCGAGCTATTGCAGTTTAAAGAGGTGGGGGGGGGGGGGGGGGGGGGAGGAGGTGAACCCTGAACAATGGCAGAAATCCTGATTTTAATCACTTTATACTTAAAATCTGCTCATATAATTAATGTTTTCTAGTTCAGAAATGGATGAACTTTCAATTTCCGCAATAAAAAAAAAAAATCGATATCTGACCCCCAAACAAGTTCAACTCTAGTTCAAACCCAGTGACAAGCGTCTCATTCTGAATGGCCGCCAGTCATTTTTTTCCATTTAAATGGAAATGGACAGAGAAGAGAACACATAAAGAAGGATGGAGAGAATAAATGTTTCATAATTCATACCTCCGTATCCCCACACACAGGCTACAATGACCCAGCAGATACACGCCCCCCAGGCTGATCTAGCCATTGTGTTGTAGAACGCTGCCACGCCCACACTGCTGATATGTTCCCTTGAGATGTCTCCACGTAGACCATACAGGACAGCCAAAGCTACAGCCGTGGCAACTGCCCAGCCCAGGGTGACCAGGTACTAGATAGCAAGGATTGAAAAAAGAAAAACCAGGTTTTAAATTCGGTACCTGTAGCCACATAACTGTATACCTGATGTTTTCAACTGTTTGACACTTTTTTACCCCCACCCCCGGGTATACTTTTTCAAATACTTGGCTTCAACTCCCCTCCCCCAGTACATTTGTACAACCAACAGATGTCTATATATTCCTATGCTTTGATGTTTTAAAACTTAAAATGGCATTTTGCATGGACTATTAACTCTTTCCCTACGCTACAGCACACACTGCACTTCCCTAGTCATGGCCGTTACAACACAGCCTGTGTGCCAATAAGAAATATGCAATAATCCAATACAATCAAAATGGCATAAGTCACCAAATTACGGGAAATGAAAGTCGTTTTTTTTTAAATATCTCAAGAGTGTCAAATATGACTTAAGCCATTAGCATAGAGCAATGATGATATATGCTTTCCATACACTGGGGTCAAACAGCATCTCCCCCCACCCTTCCTCCAAGCATACATACTATGAGTGACCCCCCCCCCCCCCCATATCAAATACTTTTGTCACCAAGCACTTCACTGTGTCGTCACTGTTCTTCTCACTTACCCAGGGCAGCCGAATCTTCCTCCGGCTGGCCAATAGCATCCCAGCAAGTATGCCCACCACATAGGGCCCAATCCTACACCAGGGCTTGACGTAGTAATCTACCATCCAAGAGTTTGGGCTCTCCCTAACAACACACAAAAACACATCATGCACACAATACAAAATGCAGACCAAGTTCAACAATTTTCTTCAGTGAAACAAAAAAAAATCTCTCTGAGGTTTTATCTATAATTTATTCATCCATTCTCACTGTATTTACATCATCAAAAGCGAATAAAACTGGAGCAGATATAAAAATTATGAATTTTCTTTCCCAATTTGTTTTTCCATATAATACAAAAACAAAAAACAAACAAAAAATCCTATGCAGCTGCGTGTCAAAATTTTGTCTATTATTTGAAAACAATGCAAATATTAAATCACCTGATTCAAATACTGTAGGATGGGCAAAGTCAATTATAATCTTTTTCATTCTTGGCAAAGGCTCAATTGAATTGACTTTACACATCGTGAGTCGATTGTTGAAACCTGGTTAAAACTGGCCCTTGAAGCTTTTGTAAGGGGACAATTAGCATTTTAGTATAGAAAACTGTAGCTGATCAGTGGTTTTCAATTTGAGTTTGGGTTTTAAGGCGTGTCAGCAGGACAACGGCCACTCTGCACTATTCACCTTCTATTTGGGTACATTGTCTTTATTTATATTTTGTATTCAGAGCTTCTAAATTTAATAATAGAATTAAATATATTCACACAAATTTAACGCATTGGTAAAATTCTTAAAAATTGTTTTGCGTAGATCTGTAAAAAGTTTTGTGAACGAGTATAAAAGTTATTAAATCAAAGTTGTAGATCTTAGCTTCTCTCAGAAAGGACAGGATGCATTGCAGGTCCACGTCAGAAAATAATTCTTTCATGGATTTGCAGGCATAGTGCTTTCTTTGGATATGCATGAAGTCTTGACACATCCAGTTAAAATATGTTTTATTGATAGCTGAGCAGTGGAGACAACTCAGTATTTTCTTTACTTCACTTTGTAATAAGACTACATTCCCCTGACAACAGCCACAAAGGTTGGTTTTGCTCAGTTCCCAACAGCCCAACCACCGACATGTCTCCCAATCACTGTTAGCATACCCTGCAAAAAGAACATTCGCCACTGTAGGCGGCCAGTTGTGGTAATTAGACAGAACTCCAGTAGTAATCCAGTGGGCCAGTAAGAAGACAGAACAGCTCGTCACACCCAAGTAAGCATGGCTGGAGATTAATGAAGAGCAGGAACAGAATTACAAAACTATGGTTTAACATTATGGCACTTAATTCTAACGTTAACAAGAATAAATGTGATTTGAAATATTGGCCTATTTTCTTGCACATTATCCTCAACATCATGTTGTACTTGCACATTTTGAAAACACTCCGTAACATCTTTTTAGAAATTTAATTATCATAAACTTAAAACTTAAGATAATTTTGATCTCTGAGACTTAAAGAATAATGTTATCAATCTCGTAAAATGACATAATTATTTGGTTATAAACCAACTTGATTTGAAATTATACCACTGACCACAAATAAAATTAATGTTTAGTTATATTTGTTATCATTAAACGGCAACAAAAACGGTTATCCGAAAGGTCTACAGCGGTGGCAACAATGGTTACTCCTTCCAGTTTACTATAAGGATTTCCCCCCTTACAAGCATTCCTTATGATATATATTGCGTTTCCTCTTTGCCATCTACATGATTATGTTAAACAACAACAATAAAAAAAAATAAGTAATCATGTAAGCTGGTGACATTTCTGAAAGTTAACCCAAAAAAGCTCTGTTCTACCTATGATGTTTTCATCTCTTCTAAATTTCTAATACATTAACACTACAGTTCAATATCAATAGATTGATACATATCAAACAGCAAACAGAGAAATACACGGTAGCTCACTCTTACTAGTCTTACTATCAGCAAGTTGCCTCAACAATGCATTCTAGCTAGATCTGTGCCATATATGTTATTAAAGTTCCATGCTATGTTACCTAATGTGTTAAAGTGTATTATTAAGTCATGACATTTTCATGTAATTATACTAAAGATGTATGTATCAAGTATGTGCTCTTAGATGTCATGCAAAAATGAATTTCCATTTATGGGACAATAAAGAGATTCTTATCTAGCTTGTCTTACATACAATATATGTGTATCAAAGAGTACCATTCGAATCATGACTACGAGATGACTTACAAGTAGAGTGGGATAATCATAAAGGGACTCAACCAGAAAAACTGCATGTCATTGGCCAGATACCAGGTGTGACCAAAACACTGCAAGAGGTCAAAACATCAGTAAATAAGTGCACGCATGTCACAACAGCAGACATAAACTAAACAACCCGATGGCTTCTACTCACGTCATTAACCTGTCATGTATGGTGAAATTTGTTAAAAATGATGCCGCTGGCAACAAAAGCATGTATGTTTTTAAATTTGAAATTTATCTTCAGCAGACGACATGCAATAATAACCCAGCCAGCAATCCTAGGGCAGTCCGATGCTTAGGGCTGACGCCAAGTTTGCACATAGGAATAGAATTGTTCCTATGTAGATCCGCTGGTAATGTCATTTTGCTGATGTCAGTTTGATTTACGGAACCAGCCCTTATGGTAATCCTACCAATCCTACGTAAATCTACGCCAACTGAGATAGTGATGCTAGCTGGGAAATGAAACCTGTGTCAGACCTGCAATTTGCATCATTCTTGATTAAAACCGTGCGACTTAATGTAAAAATTTGATTTTTAAACAAATTGGGAGTGAATTCCAATGAAGAATATACAGCCTATTAATATTATGATCTGTATTTCTTGTGTCTAAATTATTACATAAACAAAGACTGTATAGCAATATCATGTAAACCATAAGCAAATTTCCATCAGAACCCATCAAACTGGGGTTAAATATTTGTAAATTCATACTGATACTAATAACTGTACCATTTTTCAAACGGTGAAAGACAAAAGGCTTCACTTCAGATCAAAAAGAATCCCCATAAATAGATGGGTTATCATTTTATATGTCAAGATGAGTTGGGCCATCCACAAACATCAGGCAAATTATAGATAGATTATGAGCTGTGATAGGACTTGTTAAAAGTCGCACAAGTTTTTTTCTAATACGGCCATCACCTATATTCTAACATTGTACAATCCTTTCATTGTTGGTGTAATAACAACTATCTTCTACTGAATGTTAAGAAAACAAAAGAGCTTGTTTTTGACTTTAGGAAAAATAACAACGATCCTGTTTGCCCTCTTACTATCAACAATGAAGAGGTTGAAATTGTCACAGAGGCCAAATATCTTGGCATTACTATTGATTCATTGCTTAACTGGCATGCGCATGTAACATATGTATACAAGAAAGCCAACCAGCGCATGTATTTCCTCAGAAAGCTCCGCTTTTTAAAAGTTAGCAAAAGCATTCTGAAAATATTTTACACCACGGCTATTCAGAGCGTTTTGATGTATGGAGTTGTCTGTTGGGGAGGAAACATCTTACAAAAAGATAAAAATAAGATCAATAATTTAATTAAAAAAGCATCCAAAATTTGTATCTGTGATCTGCCATATTTTGATGAGCTGTACACTGGTGCTTGTATTAAAAAAGCTAATATTATTATAAATGACCCCCAACATCCCCTGAACAAGGAATATATAAGATCTGTAAGAAGTTTAAGGCTGTTGTCAAAGAAAACTAAAACTGAGCGCTACTTTAAATCGTTTATTCCATCATCAACTAGGATGTTACAATAATGTCGTCATCTTGATCGTAATCTGTGCACAGTTGAATTATGTCCTGCGTGTCAGGTCAATGTGTTTTAGTTAGGGAAGCATATTGTGTGCACTGTTAATTTTGTTAATTTAGTTAATTTATCAGTGTGTGTGTATATATGTGTGTGTGCGCGCTATGTATCATACTTTCTGCTTCTGTAACTGTATTGTTATGTATTCAATGATCAAAACAAATTTCCTTGTACAAGGACGAATAAAATTTATCTTATCTTATCTTATCTTATCTTATCACCTGCCAATGTGGCACAAAAGAGTCATAAAGGATCATGGGGGAAGACAGAGAAAAGGAAAGATAAAAGGCATTACAGATGAACCAAATAAGTTTTGCAAGTTACAGATATCTACTCTCTGTACTCACTGCTTCCTCCAGGTGTACAAAGTTATTGATGTACAGTAAGTTTGTCCACCAGTTGGTCTCACAGAATTCTTTATCTGTGGGTGTCATCTGCGGCCACAGAGGTCCACTGCCCATGTACTGCATGAAGCCCAGGTAGATCAGTAATACCAGCATGTATGGGGGAGTCAGTCTATGAAACGGTAGAAACACTAAGATACAGTAACGCTTTAATGATCAATTTTGAAACAACACCAAAAGTTTTTTAAAACATGAACTCAGTAAGATGAGTTTAACGTTTGAGTTTGAGTTTTGAGAAAGCTCGTCAGCACGTCAATGGACATAATTGAAATATCCGGACAATAAACAGAGTATAACACAATGATGGCGCACAGGGAGACTCTTACAGAAGCGACCACCGACCACCTGCTGCAGTCAAGTGATTGCATGACAAAAAAATCTTGCATTACTGTGAAAAAAAATCAACTTGAAAACTGCTTTTTTTGTGTTTCTATGAAATGGATAAAGCAAACACCAGACAAGAAATGAGTAAAAGTGATATAAACACAGAACTAACACACACACACATGCACATGCATGCACACATGCACACACACACACACACACATATTCATTGTCTTTCTCTTCTGTGATCATTAGAGAACAAAATTAAAACTTGTATAAAAAATGAAACCAAAGTTAAAATCAGTTTTCTATAACGATGGCACAACTAAACAGATCAAGTCATATACTGCTCTGCAAAGGCAGAGCGATGTATGTGCTCATTTCGTAGGTTTGAGAAAAACGCATAAAACATGTGGCATAGCCATATATAAAAATGCTTTTATTTATCAGTTTGCCACACTAGAAACCACTATTTCAGTAGCAGATACACCTGTCTGCCTTTGACATAAAAGAATACAGTGTGAGACAAGTTCAGAGAGACAATAAAGTAGAAAAATGCCATATTGTGAGTTACGTGGTTCTGCCTTTGCATGCCAGTCTAGTCCTGTCACATTTTCCATACATTCTGTCATTTCACTATACCTCCTCCTATACCTCTGAGTATTTCAACTTTCTGCAAACTGCTCTGACAAAACTAAATCACTTCCCCACCAAACTGAGCAATCTCTAACAGCCAATCACTTTCTTTAAATTTAACACATAGTCTGTCACAGTTCTGACCCAATTCTGTTGTAAAATTAAGCAGTGACAAAATGTCCAGTGCTCTGATTACAGTGAAATTATAATATCATACTATATATGGCCTTTTGCGTCTTTACAGACGGTCTTAGCAGCTAGAATATTCACTTTCACTTTGACTGACAGCTTCTCTCGTGGCTTATTCTACCAATGTTTGACCCGAGAGTGCGATGGCAGTGATTGCAGGTCAGTCTTTTGGGTTCACTTTGGCGAGTGTTTTCATTCCGCCTCTGTCGTTTTGTCAGGTATGTTTCTTTTGCCTTGAAGTCTATTGCGAGCGTGCCACTGCGCAATATTTGTCTCCATCTGCTTCGATCATTTGCAAGGTTCTCCCATTCATTGGGGTCGATGTTGAATGCTTTCATCGTGACCTTGCAAGTGTCTTTGAATCGCAGATGTGGCCTACCTCTGGGTCGGTTGCCAGTAGCAAGTTCCCCGTAGAGAATTTGTCTGGGGATGCGATCATTTTCCATACGGTGGAGATGTCCAAGCCACCGCAGTCTTTTTTTGCCTAGGAGAGCCTGAGTTGATGGAATGTTGGCTCGGCTCAGAACTTCGATATTTGAGATCCTGTCTTGCCACTTGATCTTGAGAATTTTGCGTAGGCAGCGCAGGTGGAAGGAGTTGAGGGATCTTTCATGTTTGGAGTAGGTGGTCCATGTCTCTGAGCCATACAGCAGGGTGCTTAGGACGCAAGTTTGGTACACGAGTACCTTTGTTTTGATGGTCAGCTTGCTATTGTTCCACACCCTTTTTGAGAATTTGCCAAAAGCTGTGGCCGCCTTTCCTATTCTGGCATTTATTTCAGTTGTTATGTCTGTGCTACCACTGATGGTTGAGCCTAGGTAGCAGAATTTTCCCACTTGCTCCAGAGGAGAGCCATTCAGCATGATTGGGTTGGGGTTTCTCAAGCCTTGTGTCAAAACTACAGTTTTTGAGACACTGATCTTTAGCATGAATTTGTCACAGGCTTTGGCAAGGCTATTGATGAGAGCCTGGAGCGTGGTTTCATCGTGGGCCACGATTGCAGCATCATCTGCGAAGAGGAGCTCTTGTAACATAATATGCTCTGTACGAGATTTTGCTTTTAGTCTGGCAACATTAAAAATGGAGCCGTCCACTCTGGTGTTAATAAGTACTCCACCTGAACATTGACCAAAGGCATTCTTGAGTAGGGCTGCAAAATATATACCAAATAAGGTAGGAGCAAGAACACATCCCTGCTTCACACCGATGTTTACAGCAAATGAATTGGATGTGCAGCCCTCAAAGTTGACACATGCCCTCATGTCAGTGTACCATAAAAACCACAGAAAAACTGTGGGGTCGCAGCAGGGCTATAAGCAAAGTCAAAATTGGGCAAAAAGAAAAGGTTGTATGTTGCGAAGCCCCGCGTGAGAAATAAAACCCAAACAGTACAAAGCAAACTAAAGAGAAGACAGAAAATGCATAAATTTTCGGCTTTCGCCTTTGTCAAGTGAAAAAAAAAAAAAAAAACGAACAATAAAAGACTTCAACAGGAACGAAGTGAAACAGTTTACTTAGCTGCGAGTTCTTGCTTCTTTAGCAGCACCAAAGCACGTCCGTCCGCCAAAAGTTTGGGTTTTATTTCTCACGCGGGGCTTTGCAACATACAACCTTTTCTCTTTGCCCAATTTTGCCTCATGTCAGTGTGGAAGGATGCAATAAGTTTTAGCAATGTTGGTGGACAGCCTATGGATTTAAGGACTGCATACAGGCCAGATCGGCTTACGGTGTCGAAAGCCTTTGTTAGGTCCACAAAGCATGTTATAAGCGGCCTGTTTTGTTCTTTACATTTTTCTTGGATTTGCCGAAGTGCAAATATCATGTCAATAGTTGATCGTTTGCTTCGAAAGCCACATTGTGTTTCTGGTAAGACTTTTTCCGCCAGTTGTTGAAGGCGGCAGAGGATGACGCGAGCAAAAGCCTTTCCAGTAATGCTGAGGAGGGATATGCCTCGATAGTTGTTGCAGTCGCCTTTGTCTCCTTTGTTCTTGTAAAGTGTGACAATTTTGGCGTCTCTCATATCATGTGGTATCACGCCTTCTTTCCAACACTGCAGTAACAGATTATACAGGTGTGGTAATAGTGGGCCTTTTAGGTCTTTTAATACCTCTGCAGGAATGTTGTCACTTCCTGTGGCTTTTCCAGCAGACAGGTGGTCGATTGCATTGGAAAGCTCGACTAAGGAAGGTTCAGCGTCAAGTTCGGCCATTATTGGCAGTTTTTGGAGGTGTTCCTCAAAATCTGGTGGAATATTTTTCTCAGTTGAATACAACAGAGAGTAATGCTCTACCCACCTATTCAGTTGTTCATTTTTATCTGTGATGGGTTCACCATTTACAGACTTAAGTGGGGCGCTTTTGGTGATGATTGGCCCAAGAGCTACTTTCATCTGATTAAAGGCGGTTTTCATATCTCCCTTTTCATTTGCCTCTTGTATGCTGTTACACAAGTCTGTCCAGTATTTGTTGGCGCAACGTCTTACCTCCAGCTGAAGTTTAGCTTTTGCATTTTTCAAACAAGTTTTTGTACTCTGATTGCAATTTTTGTTATACTCATTGAAAGCAGATTTCTTTTGCTCAATGAGAGGTAGGAGAATTTCGCTGTTCTGGGCTACCCAGTCGTTGTTTGAAACTTTATGCTGTCCAAAAGACTTGATGGCACAGTCATGAATTTTTGAACTGAGAGTGTTCCATGTTTCATCTACCGAGTCACATTGGGTGACATTATCCATGCTTTCAGCAAATAACTTTTCAAATGACTTTCTGTTTGATTCATCTCTGATTGCTGTTACATTGATCTTAGGGATTGAAGGGGCTTTTGATCTGTATATTTTCTTGGCCGAAATTTTGATTTTGCTGACTACCAGTGCATGGTCGGTGTCACAGTCAGCACTGTGGAGGGAACGAGTTATTTTTATACAGCCCAAACTCTTCCTCCTTGAGAGAATAAGATCTAATTGATGCCAATGGCCAGACCTGGGATGGCGCCATGATGTTCTTTGGCATCTCTTAGGGTCAAAGTACGTGTTTGTAACACATAATGAGTTTACGGAGCATAGCTCCAGAAGGCGCTGCCCGTTTTCGTTGATGTTGCCAATGCCGAAGTGCCCAATGCACTTTGGCCATGCGGAGTGATCTGCTCCCACTCGAGCGTTAAAGTCACACAGAATTAGCAGGCCTTCGGTGAGAGGGATGTTGTGGAGAGTCCTCTGCAATGCCTCGTAGAAAATGTCTTTGGTTTCGTCAGAGGAGGTAAGTGTTGGGGCATAGACACAGATAATGTTGGTAAAACCAGACCGGGTGTTCAGTCTGAGTGTCATGATGCGTTCTGACACTCCAATTGGAGTGGCGATCGAATTGATAAGGGAGTTTTTTACGGCGAAGCCCACGCCGTGGATTCTCGGCTGTTCGCTGCTAAGGCCCTGCCAGAAGAAGGTGTAGTTTTCTTCTTTGACTGACCCGGAGTCGGGAAGTCGAGTTTCTTGAAGGGCAGCGATGTCGATGTTTAGTAGCTGAAGTTCTCGATCAATAATTTGGGATTTCCTGATGGAGTCAATATCAGTGAGATCTTGCTGTTGCAAGCCTGGGCGCATTGTTCTGACGTTCCAGGTACCAAGTTTTAGTATTTTTCTGTTTTTGCCAGGTGCACACTTTACGTCAGCTTTTTGACTTTTGGTCTAGCTCCAACCACCTTATGAAGCAGGCTGACGTGGCGGAACAACACCCAACTGCCTGGGGGCTGCCCAGGTTACGGCGGGCGGTAGTTGATCAATGCAGCTGAAAAGCCGCTCCCACCGACAGAGGGGACCCCTGGCGCTCATCCGTACGCCAAATGGATTGAGCTTATCACCGGTAACTGCCACCTCCCGTGTTGTGCCCATCCGTAACGGATGGCTGGAGTGTCCTCTCCAAATCGGAAATGGGTGGGCTTATAGAGGAGAGACAGACGCTTGCCAAGCCCGAGCAAACGCCTCCTCGTTTTGCTGCCTTGCCTGGGCTATTTTTAAGAGATGGTGCTTTGCCCAGAGGCACCACCCCTCTCTCTACCATTCTAGTTAAACCCAAGGGAGAGACCAGGTCAATACATTTGGAACTAGTCCGGCTGCAGGAGATGCTGGAAGCCAGTTTGATGCAGTTCTCCCTGACAAGCACCTTCGGGTCTCCACTCCTGATTTTCTGTCTGGGTTTACTCCCATAGCCTTTGCTATCATAGCAACGCACAAGGCAGTGTGGTATTTGTATTCAGGGTTACCTTCCCCTAGTCTTCCTCTCTCCCGAGATGACCCACAAGACAGTGGGGGTGACAGTAACAGGCTGTATTGTGTACTGTCATACAATAGCAGAAAACTCTGGCCTGACCTCAGCTAGTAAAATAAAACATTGTAACTCATCAGAAATCCTCACTGTTCTGCGATAACGGCATATCGCGGGTATAGAGCAAAATTCTTGTATCTCCAGGTTTATGAATAATGGGAGCTGTCTCGGAAACACCATAATACTCCTCTCAATTATCTCATTTTTAAAGGAGATACAAATACAATACTGCTTCTCTGTAACTTGGAACTGGTCAAAGATAGTGGAATAATGAAAAAATTGCAAGAAGCAGTTCGTCATTATTACAGTTATTGCCATTATGAACCCTAATTCATAAACCTGGAGATACAACAATTTTGCTCTATACCAGCCATATGTCATATTTATGCCAAAAGGTAGTTGATGGTGCATGCATTCTTGAGCATGAGGGGTATCAGATAATATTACAGAAAAAGAAATACACTTGTAGAGAAATGTAATAATCCAACAGAAATAAAATGACATAAATCGCCAAATGACAGGAAAAGAAAGAATTTTTTCTCAATTTTTCAAAAATGTCAAAAGTGACTTACACCATTAGCGCAGAGCAGAGACGAAATAATAGATGGCTAGAGTGTGAGACAAAGGGAGATCTTCAGATGAAGAGAATTCCTGTCAATAATGTTTTGTTCGATTCTTACACTCTAAGCAATCTAAGCCACACCCTGGTCGTGAATCTGGGCATTTTTCTACAGTTTTTGGATGATAGTTGCATTCAAACATCCAGATCAAGGGTACAAAAATGGCCACTATCCAGGGATAACCCAGGGGTCAAGAAGACCTGGGGAGGGAGAATCGATGGTCAGCTAAGCTTTTTGGGAGAAAGTTATAACAGAAAAGAAAATTGCATGTATAGCAACTCATTTTGACATTTGGAAGTGGTCAAGTGGGCATATTAAATGTGCTTCACAATTTGTCTTATTTGAGCGTTAGTTGGCCTAACATTTAAACTAAAAAAAGTATGTGCTAATTTCTTTATTTATTTACAGCATGCCCGTGCAAGATCCGGAATTTCCCAAAGTGACCAACACTAAAGAAAGTGTGGGAACCCCTAATTGAGATCTTAACCCTCACCCTGCGAGGGGCGGCAATTGTCGGTATTGACTTGCAAGCGCTCACGCCGCACGGGCGGCAAAAGTCGGCAAGGTCAAGCTGACCACGCGCAAGCCGTATTTTCACGCATCAGGTCACTGACCTTTTTGAGACGTAACCAACGTGTTATTGTTCACTGTATCTCTTCTAAATCAAAGGCATTGTGACATGGACATGTTAACCAGTGAACCACTGGTCGGAATCACAAAGACTAAGCTTTCAAAGGCTCTCCCCACACTTTCAAAAGATGTAACATTGACATGCGAACTGTTGCTCAACAAATTTGCAATATTATCTCATTTTCTCACAAGCTGACCACCATCTGGAGTTGTCTGTATCTAAGAACCAATCTCTGAAATAATCTTTGCCCCAAATGCCCAAATTGGTTTATTAGTATGGGTCAATCAGGATGAAACCATTTGTGTAGGGCTTGGGAGGGCGTGGCTAGTTATCATGCTTCGTTCTCACGAAAACTACAGCTGTCAGTTTGGAATCATAAGTCAGATCATTGGTTAGAGACTGACAGACTAAGGTTTTGCTGGTTAATTCATTATCAAGCGTGATAAGGCATAGCAGCGAATGTTTTCATACCGATCAATAAAAACCGAACCACGTGGACAGCGTATGTGGTTATCGTCTTGCGGCACGGGTCTGTGACCCCAGATAAGATTCTCCATGAATAAGGTCACTGACCGGGCAGCGGGCTTTACGGGTAGCGCGCAGGGTGAGCGTTAATTACCTGCTCATCACCCAACTAGACAGTGACTGTCATGATTCAGATGTTATTAAAACTCACGCAGAGAGTGAGTTGTTTTTTTACCAGGGCCATGAAAAATTGGCTGGTGGCCTTGAACGGTCCTCGCGAATTATAGTTGGTGAGTAAATAAATGTAAAGTTAAACTGTTAGATGCACGCTTGTCGGTTTTAATGTTCGTGATTAATAAGTAATGGAGTAGGGGTGAAACAAGGTGGGGATAGTTGACATTGTTAAGTATGACTAGACAAGTTTTTGCACGTTAACTGGCTGGTAGAATAGTGCAGACGTATTACTACAATTAAAATGGTGGGAGGTTTCGACCTATGAGATAGCTGAACTAATTGGGCCAGCGGACTAGCACGCTGGGTAGTTAGATAATATAAGACATCGTGTAACGTTCAGATTTGGTGAATACAGGCGAGCAGAAGCATCGTGTCGTGAAGTATCTCCGGTTGACCAGTACCTGAACTGTGTGCTTTGAAGACAAGAAGTCCTTGCTAACGGACTGACTGAGCTCTAGAAAGAAAGGTCTGAGTGGGCTGACCTTTGAAAGCCCACGCTGCGCTATATTGATGTTCGCGCCTACCAGTAGGCGTGAGCAATGGTAATATATCTTATTTATTCAAGTATAATAGAGATCGGAGATAGAGAGAGAACTACAGCCTCATAGGAAGACTAAGGAAACCCCAGCTGGCACTCGACCACGAGTGTCCTGTATCATAGATCTATTGCCATAGTATGATTGGAATAATATAGCACATTGTTGATGAATTGAATAGTGATTGTGCATAAAATATAGTCTTTTGGCAACTGCTTAAATTACCTACAAGCCGAAGAGTGCTTCTGTAGGCTTTGAACGAACTGGGCTCTCCTAACATTTAAGCCCATATGATTTATGGAGAGTTTGCCTGGCGACTGGCCAGTGGCGACTCAACTGTCACTTTAAATTGATATCTGGTTTCGTATAATATACCTATTTGCTACTTGATTGCAGTACCTCCATAGTTACATGAATATCATTGGTTAAGTTATTAATTAGAGTTTTTTGGTTTGGATATACCCCTATTGTCTTTTGTTTTGTTATTAATATTTATGTAAACTATGGCCTGACCGGCCTGACATATATACGCTCTAGTTATTTAATACTTTTCTTGTGTGGTTGTGTCCGAGTGTGAGTTAGCTGCCTCTCGTGCAGTCGTAACATCCCCAAGACCCTAACTCTGCTCGTGACATCTGGAGGGGACACCCGGGTCATCTGAAGAGGACCCGTCACCCTCTGACATCTAGAGGACACTACTATCATCTGATGAGGACCCCGTAAACAGCTGCAGGTCTACCACTCTACACTCCACTGTTATTTATGTAATTTTTGTAGTCTATAGTTTTGTATACTGCTGATTTTTTTGGTTGTTTCTCCCCCACATGTCTGGCATGTCCTCTCGTCATTGATCCTGGGACCACTACGAGGGACTGACAGCTAGCATCAGGAAAAGACAAGACCAGCGCTGTGGACCAAAGGAAAGAGCCAGTCCATTTTGCCCAGTTAAGTGAACCATCTGTATTTGTCTTCGTTTGAGGGGTTCGTCGTTCCAGCTCCCCTACTTTTGACAGGCATTATTTTTTCTTTTGTGTTAGATTAGATAGGCGGGAGGTTGGAAGGGATCGAGACTCAGCATACCTCTTTTTGCCAGACTAGCAGATCTAGATGGCGTTTAAAACGGATAGGAGATTTGCTTTGCCTTGAATAGTTCTGTAGGGACCTGTTATTCGTAAAGATTGTTAGCGTTCTATCTTCCTCGTTTTTTAGGAAGACGTCTCTCCTGTTCTTTTTCTTACCTTTTTGTAGATAGTTTCAGGTTAGTCAGGTCTGTTGTCGTTTGTTCTTTCTGTTAGTCTCGTCTTACTCTCCATGTAATTCTTTTCCATTATAGTGTTGCATTATTATATTTTGTATTCATATTTGCTATATTATTGCCTGGGATAAATCACGTGTCTAGGGCACGTTGAGAGATAATCTGGATATTAGAGTTGTTAGGCTTGTATAGCCAAGGAAGTTAATATCGTGAATATTGATTTATTCCGATTTATAGCAGAGGGAACGCTGCTAGGAGTGTACGGAAAATACACTGGGAATATTACATTGGTATCGTTAGTTAACGACCAATCACGGAAGCAGTAGACTGACTGCTTGAGGATTAGGAGAAATACGTGGAGTTAAGTGATCACTGAGATAGCTCAACCACTACTTGGTTGACTAAGACGTACAGTTTGTTGTTGATTTCGGTAATTTCGTTCATACTGCAGGAACGAACACCCGCAGAGTGCAATTGATAAATTGCTTCAAGGGAGAGTAAAGTTAGAGATTTTTCAGAAGTTGTCCTCGATTAGGACATTATTATATCGCATTATCGACCGATATCATGGCCGAACTACAGAAATATTTGGAACTAGCCCAATCATTTGGCATACCGGAAGCTCAGCGTGCTTCTTGGGTAGACCAGAAACTGAAAGAAGAACGAGAAGAAAAGGCCGCGGAGAGATTACGAGAAGAAAAGGCCGCGGAGAGATTACGAGAAGAAAAGGCCGCGGAGAGATTACGAGAAGAAAAGGCCGCGGAGATATTACGCCAAGAAAAGGCCGCGGAGATATTACGCCAAGAAAAGGCCGCGGAGATATTACGCCAAGAAAAGGCCGCGGAGATATTACGCCAAGAAAAAGCTGCGGAACGAGACGAGAGAGCCGCGGAACGCGCGGAAAAACAGGCTCAAAGAGAGTACGAGCTCGCTTTGAAACAGTTAGAAGCGAAGCGAGCCCAACCTACCGGAGCTCCGGAAGTTACTTCCAATAATAAAACGAAGCCTAAATTGCCAACCTTTAATGATAAGGTTGATCGTATTGATTCCTACCTACACCGCTTCGAACTCCATGCCGTTTGCGCGGGATGGCAGCGTAGTGAGTACACGTCATGCCTCGCCAATCTTTTGACAGGGAGAGCGTTGGAAGTTTTCCATAGCCTCACTATTGATGACGCTAGGGACTATGACATTCTAAAGACCGCGCTATTAAAGCGTTTCCAACATACGGAAGATGGATTTCATAAGCGTTTCCGCGATTGCAAGCCGGAGGCATCTGAGAATTTCTCTACTTACGTGGACCGCCTCCGCCACCTACTCAGCCGTTGGACTGAGTTGGCCGGTGTGGAAGAGGGAAACTACAAGAAACTATATGATTTGATAATTAAAGACCAAATATATATGTCCTGCCACACGGACCTGGTGGCGCATTTTAAGGAACAAGCCCCCAAAACTACCGTCGAGATAACATCGATAGCGGAACGGTATGCTGCGGCTCACCCTAATCGATCGTTAGCTAAAGCTAAAGTAAGCGAACCGTGTTACGCCGGCGCTGCTACTAAGACACCGGTACCGTCGAGACAATCAAGACAGCCCTTTCGACAGTCGCCGCAGGTTCGTCCACGGTCCGAGCCGCCGGTTAGCAGGAGGCAACCGAATCCCCATAAATTTTCTCGGAACTGGGAACCCCGATATACACGTTCTTTCCCTACCGGAGGACCGCGTAACAACTACTATCAAGCGCCCACATTTCCTTCTTATCGAGGTACACCTCGAAGGGATGATAATCCAGTCTACTGTTATAGATGTGGCGCCGGAGGCCACATTGCGCGACAATGCAGAGTTAGATTAGATGCGGCAAATGCATGCTCTGTAGCATTCACCGAAAACCGCGGTTACAGAACTAGGAATGCCGAAACCGTAGATAAAGTTATTCCAGTTATGTCCGCCCTCCACGAGCGAGGCGCGCTGACATTGTATGAGGGACGAGTAAACGCCATACGAGCATCCGTATTGCGAGATTCAGGCTGTACGACCGTCGGTGTACGTGAATCGCTGGTCCGTCCTGCACAACTCCTGGATCGCGATGCGACATGCATTACTTTTGGTGGTTCAGTTGAACATTTTCGTTTGGCGGAAATATATGTTGACACACCGTTTATAACTGGTGTTGTCACGGCCTGCGTGCTACCAAATCCGGTCGCCGACCTAATCATTGGGAATATTCCCCACTTAAAGGACGTCTCCGATTGCGAACTCGGGATTTGGGATGATAACGACATTGCGTGTGTCACGACAAGACAACAATCGCGTCGCCAGAGTGACGACACATTACGATCGCCTGTCGTCGATTTGGATGTAACCCCCGAGATTTTTCGTAACGAACAGCGCACAGATCCATCACTAAAGCCCCTCTTTGCTAAGATTGATCCGGACAACCCGGATACATCCAGGTTCTGCCTTAAAGACGACCTCGTATATCGCGTTTTTCGGGGAAAGCGCGAAACTATTTTGCAATTGGTCATACCGAGATCATTTCGCCGAGACATCACCCGCCTCGCGCACGACACGCCATTAGCGGGCCACCAAGGCAAAGCGAGAACAAAATCGAGAGTCCTGTCTCAGTTTTTTTGGCCCGGGGTTTACGGGGACATAAATAGCTATGTGTCGCGTTGCGATACATGCCAGAAAAGAACCCCCAAAGGAAAAACTTCGCGGGCACCTATACAAGAGATGCCGCCGGTTTCCACTCCATTTCAGCGAGTTGCCGTCGACATCGTCGGGCCATTACCGAAGTCGGATAGAGGCCATCGGTTTATTCTATCAGTAATCGATTATGCCACCCGTTGGCCTGAGGCTGTCCCTTTAAAGGAAATATCGGCCGATCACGTCGCCGAGGCATTGGTGACCATATTCACACGTGTCGGATTCCCGTCCGAATTATTATCTGATAGAGGTCCGCAATTCACCTCTGACCTTTTCAGGAAAGTATTGGAACTCACGGGCATTAGGCAGAAACTTACGTCGCCATACCATCCACAGTCCAATGGCTGTTGCGAGCGCTGGAATGCCACCATGAAAACTATGCTGGCACGCGTTTCCGCCGATAGACCTGGTGACTGGGACCGTCGACTTCCGGCCATCTTGTTCGCATATAGGGAACTCCCAAATGCGACAACGGGTTTTTCCCCGTTTGAACTGTTATACGGTCGAAAACCACGTCGCCCGATGGCCATTTTACGCGATTTATACGCCGGTTCTGATACCGACGTTCCTGATACGCGATCCGCGTATCAGTACATAATCGATCTCCGACATAGAATAGTTAATGCATGCGACCTGGCTCGACAATTTGCATGCGTACGGACCAGGTCATTTATAGGATATCGCGATCGGGGTAGTCGGTTAAGAACCCTGTCAGTCGGAGATCGGGCATTGGTGCTGCTACCAGAAACGAATAACAAGCTACTCCTCACTTGGAAAGGCCCCTTTCTAGTTAAAAAGCGACTTTCGAGAGTTAATTATCTCATTACCATACGTGGTAACGATAAGGTGTACCATATTAATATGTTGAAAAAGTATCTTACCGATGATCAAACTCATCACGATCATTCATGCCATGTTGTGGCCCAAGCAAACGCAGCGATGGTCACTATCGATGACAACGACCGGGAGCCATTATCTATGACTAGATCGCTCCTATCCTTGCAAGCCACAGAGGACGCGACTTCCGTTAATATCAATCCAGAGCTGGATCAAAGTAAGACACAGGACATCATGAATCTTGTTCGGGAGTTTTCGCCAGTATTCACTGATTTGCCGGGTAAAACATCCTTAGTTCAACACGTCATCCGGTTGCACTCGGACGTACCCGGGGTGTTTGTCAAACCCTACCCGCGCCCGCTGCAAGCGCACGACACCATACAGTCCGAGGTGGAAAAGATGCTCAGCTTAGGAGTCATTGAGCGCTCGACGAGCCCTTACTGCTCGCCGATTGTACTAGTAAAGAAAACAGACGGTTCCGTTAGATTTTGTATCGATTACAGGAAGCTTAACGCTCTAACCATTTACGATGCTGAACCTATCCCGAATCAGGAAGATCTATTTGCGCGATTGGCCGAGTCGTCCGTGTTTTCGAAAATAGATTTGGCTAAAGGCTACTGGCAAATCCCAATGGAAGAGGCCAGTAAACAGTACACAGCGTTTCAGACCCCTATGGGTCTGATGCAATGGAGATTCATGCCATTCGGTCTCGTAACGGCACCAGCGACATTTGCGAGGATGATGAACATCCTATTGCAGCAGACACCATGCGTCCTAAGCTACTTTGACGACAATTGCGCTTTCCATACGGATTGGAAAGGCTGTCATGATTCGGATGTTGTTAAAACTCACGCAGAGAGTGAGTTGTTGTGTTTTACCAGGGCCGTGAGAAATTGGCTGGTGGCCTTGAACGGTCCTCGCCAAATTATAGTTGGTGAGTAAATAAATGTAAAGTTAAACTGCTAGAGTCACGCTTGTCGGTTTTAATGTTCGTGATTAATAAGTAATGGAGTAGGGGTGAAACAAGGTGGGGACAGTTGACATTGTTAAGTATGACTAGACAAGTTTTTGCACGTTAACTGGCTGGTAGAATAGTGCAGACGTATTACTACAATTAAAATGGTGGGAGGTTTCGACCTATGAGATAGCTGAACTAATTGGGCCAGCGGACTAGCACGCTGGGTAGTTAGATAGTATATAACATCGTGTAACGTTCAGATTAGGTGAATACAGACGAGAGAAGCATCGTTTCGTGAAGTATCTCCGGTTGGCCAGTACCTGAACTGTGTGGTCTGAAGACTAAGAAGTCCTTGCTAACGGACTGACTGAGCTCTAGAAAGAAAGGTCTGAGTGGGCTGACCTTTGAAAGCCCACGCTGCGCTATATTGATGTTCGCGCCTCCCAGTAGGCGTGAGCAATGGTAATATATCTTAATTATTCAAGTATAATAGAGATCGGAGATAGAGAGAGAACTACAGCCTCATAGGAAGACTAAGGAAACCCCAGCTGGCACTCGACCACGAGTGTCCTGTATCATAGATCTATTGCCATAGTATGATTGGAATAATATAGCACATTGTTGATGAATTGAATAGTGATTGTGCATAAAATATAGTCTTTTGGCAACTGCTTAAATTACCTACAAGCCGAAGAGTGCTTCTGTAGGCTTTGAACGTACTGGGCTCTCCTAACATTTAAGCCCATATGATTTATGGAGAGTTTGCCTGGCGACTGGCCAGTGGCGACTCAACTGTCACTTTAAATTGATATCTAGTTTCGTATAATATACCTATTTGCTATTGATTGCAGTACCTCCATAGTTACATTGGTTAAGTTATTAATTAGAGTTTTTGGTTTGAATATATACCTCTATTGTCTTTTGTTTTGTTATTAATATTTATGTAAACTATGGCCTGACCGGCCTGACATATATACGCTCTAGTTACTTAGTACTTGTCTTCTGTGGTTGTGTCCGAGTGTGAGTTAGCTGCCTCTCGTGCAGTCGTAACATCCCCAAGACCCTAACTCTGCTCGTGACATCTGGAGGGGACCCCACTGACATCTGAAGAGGACCCGTCACCTTCTGACATCTAGAGAACACTACTATCATCGGAAGAGGACCCCGTCAACAGCTGCAGGTCTACCACTCTAAGACTCCACTGTTATTTATGTAATTTTTGTAGTTTATAGTTTTGTATACTGCTGATTTTTTTTTTTTGTTTCTCCCCCACATGTCTGGCATGTCCTCTCGTCATTGATCCTGGGACCACTACGAGGGACTGACAGCTAGCATCAGGAAAAGACAAGACCAGCGCTGTGGACCAAAGGAAAGAGCCAGTCCATTTTGCCCAGTTAAGTGAACCATCTGTATTTGTCTTCGTTTGAGGGGTTCGTCGTTCCAGCTCCCCTACTTTTGACAGGCATTATTTTTTTCTTTTGTGTTAGATTAGATAGGTGGGTGGTTGGAAGGGATCGAGACTTAGCATACCTCTTTTTGCCAGACTAGCAGATCTAGATGGCGTTTAAAACGGATAGGAGATACGCTTTGCCTTGAATAGTTCTGTAGGGACCTGTTATTCGTATAGATTGTTAGCGTTCTATCTTCCTCGTATTTTAGGAAGACGTCTCTCCTGTTCTTTTTCTTACCTTTTTGTAGATAGTTTCAGGTTAGTCAGGTCTGTTGTCGTTTGTTCTTTCTGTTAGTCTCGTCTTACTCTCCATGTAATTCTTTTCCATTATAGTGTTGCATTATTATATTTTGTATTCATACTTGCTATATTATTGCCTGGGATAAATCACGTGTCTAGGGCACGTTGAGAGATAATCTGGATATTAGAGTTGTTAGGCTGGTATAGCCAAGGAAGTTCATATCGTGAATATTGATTTATTCCGATTTATAGCAGAGGGAACGCTGCTAGGAGTGTACGGAAAATACACTGGGAATATTACATTGGTATCGTTAGTAACGACCAATCACGGAAGCAGTAGACTGACTGCTTGAGGATTAGGAGAAATAAGTGGAGTTAAGTGATCGCTGAGATAGCTCAACCACTACTTGGTTGACTAAGACGTACAGTTTGTTGTTGATTTCGTTAATTTCGTTCATACTGCAGGAACGAGCACCCGCAGAGTGCAATTGATAAATTGCTTCAAGGGAGAATAAAGTTGGAGATTTTTCAGGAGCTGTCCTCGATTAGGACATTATTATATCGTATTATCGACCGATATCATGGCCGAACTACAGAAATATTTGGAACTGGCCCAATCATTTGGCATACCGGAAGCTCAGCGTGCTTCTTGGGTAGACCAGAAACTGAAAGAAGAACGAGAAGAAAAGGCCGCGGAGAGATTACGAGAAGAAAAAGCCGCGAAACGAGAAGATAGAGCCGCGGAACGCGCGGAAAAACAGGCTCAAAGAGAGTACGAGCTCGCTTTGAAACAGTTAGAAGCGAAGCAAGCCCAACCTACCGGGGCTCCGGAAGTTACTTCCAATAATAAAACGAAGCCTAAATTGCCAACCTTTAATGATAAGGTTGATCGTATTGATTCCTACCTACACCGCTTCGAACTCCATGCCGTTTGCGCGGGATGGCAGCGTAGTGAGTACACGTCATGCCTCGCCAATCTTTTGACAGGGAGAGCGTTGGAAGTTTTCCATAGCCTCACTATTGATGACGCTAGGGACTATGACATTCTAAAGACCGCGCTATTAAAGCGTTTGCAACATACGGAAGATGGATTTCATAAGCGTTTCCGCGATTGCCAGCCGGAGGCATCTGAGAATTTCTCTACTTACGTGGACCGCCTCCGCCACCTACTCAGCCGTTGGACTGAGTTGGCCGGTGTGGAAGAGGGAAACTACAAGAAACTATATGATTTGATAATTAAAGACCAAATATATATGTCCTGCCACACGGACCTGGTGGCGCATTTTAAGGAACAAGCCCCCAAAACTACCGTCGAGATAACATCGATAGCGGAACGGTATGCTGCAGCTCACCCTAATCGATCGTTAGCTAAAGCTAAAGTAAACGAACCGTGTTACGCCGGCGCTGCTACTAAGACACCGGTACCGTCGAGACAATCAAGACAGCCCTTTCGACAGTCGCCGCACGTTCGTCCACGGTCCGAGCCGCCGGTTAGCAGGAGGCAACCGAATCCCCATAAATTTTCTCGGGACTGGGAACCCCGATATACACGTCCTTTCCCTACCGGAGGACCGCGTAACAACTACTATCAAGCGCCCACATTTCCTTCTTATCGAGGTACACCTCGAAGGGATGATAATCCAGTCTACTGTTATAGATGTGGCGCCGGAGGCCACATTGCGCGACAATGCAGAGTTAGATTAGATGCGGCAAATGCATGCTCTGTAGCAGTCACCGAAAACCGCGGTTACAGAACTAGGAATGCCGAAACCGTAGATAAAGTTATTCCAGTTATGTCCGCCCTCCACGAGCGAGGCGCGCTGACATTGTATGAGGGACGAGTAAACGCCATACGAGCATCCGTATTGCGAGATTCAGGCTGTACGACCGTCGGTGTACGTGAATCGCTGGTCCGTCCTGCACAACTCCTGGATCGCGATGCGACATGCATTACTTTTGGTGGTTCAGTTTGTCACAAATCCCAGACTGGGAGATGTAATAAGTATGACAGGACAACAATCACGAACAACCAAGTTTAACACTTAACAGAACAACCCATCAGACTCACACATTTATTAAACATAATTATACATATAATAGCGCAATTACATACATTATATTATTGAAATGCACTGCCGTACAACGGCCTTATTCTCACACACACGCTCCCTCGGATCCACAATCCGGTAGTTACTCCTAAAGGCACTTCGGCCTCAGCCTCTCCCCTCAGGGTCTTAGTAGTACATTAATAATTTACTGGCACCGCAGTCTCTCAATATCCCCTTCCTATTGTCATACACCGTAACACTCCCCTAGCACCTCAGCAGGGCAATAACACATTATTATTTCCATAGCCATCAACATGGCAACAACATAGTATCAGTTCACAGCCTATCAACATGGCAACAATATAGTATCTCATTCACTCTCATATCTACGTCCCTGTCCGTGGCCTGACTGCCACGACTTTATGTGCCTCTACTGTCCTGCACTGACAGCCTCACTTCTGGCCTATGTCTGGCCTCCGGCCCTATGCTGGCCTATCACTTGTGCTCCTCGAGGTGGCTCTTCGGCCCGTCCCCGACACCTACAAGAATAACATTACATTGGTATAATACCCTACCATCTCTATTCACTCCACCTCTCCTTACAACCCATGAAACGTACACACACTAGTTCACCTTTCACTCACCACACATCTTACGGTAACACACTTCCATCGGAGTACACACTACTCACTCGCGCTACAAATCCATGAACTCACTTTCATCTATCGCTCATGGCGCACATTGCTATATCCAATATCAAGGACTTCCACATTCCTCACATATACTTATTCACATCATGGTAATAGACGAATATAATATAATACATCAATCATAATAATCAATCAACGTTCTACATACCAGTCATAACTGGAAAGACCTCTCACTAGTCTTCTCGACTGCTTCCCTTTATGTCCGCCCGATGGGCTATTATTCACAGATCCGCTCCCTAGGACCTTCTAACTTGCAGTGATAGTTATACAGCGCTTTCGCCTCCTTCAGACCCCGCCCCCACTACTACTCACAACAGCACGCTTAACTTGCTGTCTACTGTGAGTCCTTACTCTACACCCGCTCTGTAGCAATCCCCTTAATTGCACTCACTCCACTCGTGACATCATCCCCCACCCCAAAAAAATTAATGCAATTAATTTCAAATCGCATCAAGATGACTGTCAACGAGTGAGCGTGAGCAATACCTACACTAGAAGAATGACCTAGCAGTTCCCCTAGTATATAGAATACCGAAATCAGGGGAAAATATGGGGATCAATATGGCCTGCAATATGCATATATGTGTCACATCATGAATAGCTAACTAAACACAATATCTAATACAGAATCAAAAACCACTCAACCTATCAACCATTCTTCATATCATATTTATAATGTCAATATTTTAAGGTCGACTCATTCACACAGATCCCGTCAATGTTCCTGTCCCCCGATGTATAAGCTCCTGAAATCTTCCCCTAGGCTCGACTAAGGTAGTCGGCGATATGATTGCTGGTTCCTGGAATTGGTTGAATAACGAAGGTGTACGGCTGTAAAGCCAATGCCCATCTAGACAAGCGTGGGCTGGACGAACGATTCTTCGACAAAAATGTCAGTGGCTTGTGGTCTGTCTGGATACAAAATTCTCGTCCCATGAGATAACGTCCTAGTTTCTGGACGGACCAGACAATGGCAAGACACTCACGCTCTATCACAGAATACTTTCTTTCTCTCTGCAATAACTTCCTACTGACATAACATACAGGATGGAGACATTCGTTCTTCTCCTGTAGAAGACAAGCGCCGACACCAGAGTCCGACGCATCCGTTCTGAGGATAAAATTAGATCGAAAATCGGGTAATATCAAAATGGGTGACGATGATAATGCTGTCACCAAATTATCAAATGATGTCTGACATTCAGACGTCCACTGGACCTTATCGGGTTGTCCCTTCTTAGTAAGGTCAGTAAGAGAAGATGACAAGGAGGAAAAATTTGGAATGAACTTTCTGTAATAATTTAAAATTCCCACTAAGCTTCTGACTTGTTTCTTTGTTTTAGGGATTTGCAACCCTACTAATTTGTCAATTTTTGTTCCTTCAGGCCTCTGAACACCTCTACCCACGATATGTCCTAAGAATACTATCTCTGGACATGCCAAATCCATCTTTGCGGGTTTAGCAGTTAACCCAAAATGACGTAATCGTTGAAAAATTACTGTTAGTGTCTGAATATGATCAGACCATGTCGACGTATGGCATGCTATATCATCAAAGAATGACACGACATTAGGTATGTCCTTCAACACCAATCTCATTAATCGTGCAAACGTCGCCGGTGCGTTTACCAACCCAAATGGCATGACCTTAAATTGGAATAATCCAATGGGCGTTTGGAACGCCGTGTATTGTTTAGACTCCTCAGTAAGCGGGATTTCCCAATACCCTTTCGTCAAATCTATCTTGGAAAACCACGTGGACCCGGCCAATGAAGCTATTAATTCCTCCTGAAACGGAATAGGCTCCCTATCGCCTACCGTAATAGTGTTCAATCTTCGAAAATCAATACAGAACCGCACCGATCCATCAAGTTTTTTCACGAGGACGATGGGTGATGAATACGGCGATGTTGATGGTTCTATCACATCTAACTTCAACATTGACTCAACTTCCTTTATGACTCTATCTCTCGAAGAAAAAGGCAACGGATACGGTTTAAGAAATACTGGCTTATCCGAAGTCAACTTTATTTGGTGCTGGATCACCGTAGTGCGACCCGGCAAATCCGTAACAACGTCCGGGAATGACGCTAACAGGGTCTCAAGTTCCCTACTCCTTGAACTCGTAAGGTCAGGGTTAATTTTTACGTCCCTGTAACATTGTGTCGCAGTTAACTCCGGCAATTGAATTTGTAACTCTTCCTGCGCCTCGGTGTCGCTTACGTCACAGTCCAACTGGTCTACGACCCCCGTACAAGCAATAGAGAAGACAGTCTCCTCTGGTCTTGTCTGTGCACACAGATACTGTGGTCTCTCATAAAATCTCTGTAGCATATTAACATGGAAAACCTTACTCGTTCCATCAATGTGGATAGCGTAATCTACCTTTGAAACAACTCGCTCAATAACATAAGGGCCTTTCCATGTCATCAATAACTTATTATGGTCCGTAGGTAACAACAACAGAACCTTGTCTCCTGGCTTAAAAATTCTCAGTTTGGAACCTCTATCTTTATAGTCTTTTGCTCTTTTCGAAGCGATACCCGAAGCTTCTTCTGCTATAGTGCGCGCTGAAGATAGTCTTTCTCTTAAATCAACAAGGTACTGAAACCTTTTTAAACGGTTCCGAAACCGTGGGGATCTTCTGAAGAGGGGCCTGGGGTGTACGACCCTTATGCGTCGTCTTTTGGCACGCACTGCACGTCTTACAATAGACTTGCACATCTCTGTGGATCGATGGCCAGTAAAAATTTTTAAGAACCCTTTCTTTGGTTCCCGCACTTCCCACATGATCCGCTAATGGAACATCATGGGCCAGACGCAATACTGTAGCAATTAACGACCGTGGCACGACGACCTGCTTTTGAACGGAAGCCACTGTGACGTACATACGGAACAGAATGCCCCCCTGGACAAAAAAAGAAGATGACCCGTTCTTATATCTCCTCGTTTTCTCGGTTCGCGCTTCCCCAAAACATGGGTTTAATGATGGGTCCTCCCTTTGTAATCTCGCCAAGCGCTCTGGCGTGATGTCTAGGTTGACCGCTGGCGTAGCCAAAGGTCTAATCTTGTCTTTATCGGCTAACCGTCGGCGTGTTTCGACCGCGGCGCAAAAGTCAATACCTTTTGATTGCGACCATGCTTGCACGTTCTCATCGGAAGGGGAAACCACCCGTGATACATTCCCAATGATGAGCTGGGCGCCTGGAAAACAACCAACGACTGCTTCGACTTCCCCGCTAAGGAAAGGTGTATCTATCACTATTCTTGCCATTGGTAATTTCTCAATGGCCCCCGAAAATTGGATGCACGGGACAGTCTCACCTGTAAGCTGTGAATCCCGAATGCAGTCTCTATGCACTCCCACAACGGTAGATCCTGTATCTCGTAAAACCGAGACCGGTTCGTCCCCAACAAACCCCGGATAAACCCTAAGACCACCTCCTGTATGACATGAATTTATAACGGGGATCTTTCTCCCACAAGGTAAAACACCGGAAGATAATAACTTCTCACAACTGGGACACTTAGAATACTGTCCGCCTCCGTTGTCCGATGTAACACACGCAGCCGCATGATGAAATTTATTTGGGGAACATGGACTGGAGCTATTGTCCACGTTCGCGGCTATCCTACCTGCAGGGCAGTTCACGCTGATGTGATCTGCTCTTCCGCAGTTCCAACACTTCGCGGCCCTACACTCGCGCGAAAAGTGACCCACGCGTCCGCAAGTCCAACACTCCGCTCCCTGTGCTGCTCTAGGCCTGGGTCCCCGTGACCCATCGCGACCGGAACTAAAGTCCCTATGCCGTCGGTCATCGGCAAAGGTCACAACTCGCCCCCGGCCATTACCGCGACCTAGCCCTCCTGCTCGGTCAAACTTACCGGATCCATATGCCGGTGATTGGTGATAGCCCCTACGCTGCCCCTGGGCTTGCCCGCTATAGGCACCACGCTGACGCGACCTGTCCCTAAGTCCTGCCGGCGACCCCTCGACAACGGCGACGTACCCAGCATCTTGGACGTACGCCCTGGCGACTGGTTTGGACGGATGTGCCGTACGGTATGCTTCCGCCAACTTAGACGCCTCCTGCACCGTCGCGGGTTCGTTCTCTTTCAGGAAAGCCACCAGATCTTTGTGGCACGACGCGTACAGCTGGTCACGGATCATTAAGTCTTTCAGTTTAGCAAAATCCGCGCCCACATGCGCCAAGTCTACCCAGTTCGCGAAATACTCAGTTAGTCTCGCGACGAAGGCAGCAAAGTCCTCCCTGGTATCTGCACGTGCTCGCCTAAACTGCTCCCGGAAATATTCCTCGGTACGCGCAAATCGGCGAAGCAGCAAAGCCTTCAGCTTATCGTAGTCTTGCACGTCTTCGCGCTGTAGCTCTTTAAAGTAGGTTAACGCTCGCCCCTGCAATAGCGACGCCAGGTACGTGGCCCATAATTCCTTATTTTCCCCCCATTGCAATTGTGCGTTCAGTTCGAACCTGTAAAGGAAGGCGTCTATGTCGTCCTTCCGGTCGTCGAACGTAGGGAGCTTAATCCTAACACCACCTTTATTGTGTACCTGCCGCTCAACTGCTTCTGTTGGCGCATTCTTTTGGCTTTCCAACTCCGCGATTCTCATTCGCGTCTCTCTCTCCTGTTGGTTATCCCTAGCTTCTATCTCCCTTAACTTTATCTCCTGCTCCCTTTCCCTAGCCTGTCTCTCCTGTTGCTGAGCTTCTAACTCCTTTAACTTAAACTCCCTCTCCTGCTCCTGAGCCTTAGCCTCTCTTTCCTGTTGCTGAGCCTTTAACTTAAACTCTCTTTCCTCTTCCTTATCCTTAGCCTCTCTCTCCTGCTCCTGAGCCTTAGCCTCTTTTTCTCGCTCTCTATCCTTAGCACGCTCATCGCGCAAATCTGCCTGCTGTTCTTTAATCCAGCCGCGTAGCTCTTCTCCCTCCAGGCCAAGTTCCTTACCCAACTTCATTAGTTGTTGGAGTTCCGCCATTCCACCGATTTATGGTTATGGTATCTATTATAAGACGACCAACCTGTCGGTATGATCACTAACGATACGACCAGAGACCTGAGATCACACCAGATATAACAATACCCAGTTGTCTCAAATACAATTCAGAAATTTACCTTTACAACACAATTAATTCTTTATCTATAAAATGCATAGCACTATTAATTATAAAAGAAAATAGAAATGACAAGAATGAAGAAATACAGTAGAAGGACCACAAGTACGTCAAGGACAACGAACCAGACTAGGACAAAGCTTCTACAAAAAAAAACTATAATGGAAAAAAATGCAACCTACTACGCCGATTACACAACACGGTACGAACAAGAACAGAGTCTGAAAAAAAAGAACGTATCTATAGATAGGTAGAAAGAGGGACAAGAGAATACGTCTTCCTGCGGAACAGAGAAGATATCGACGCTACAACTAAACAATATTACAGGTCCCTACAGAACTGTTCACTGTGATGAACGAAGTTCCAAAGTTTACCACACCTTTTTAAAAGGATAAACTAAGTTCAACACAGCAAACCCGCGCCACCGCCCATACAATCAATTACGACAACAAAAACAGCAAAAACAGGGAAACAGACAGATGAAAAGACAGCCCTTAATCCAGGGTACAAAATTTTCACTTAACTTTTGAAATTTTGAGTAAAACCTCTCCCTTCAATCGGAGCTCTGGCTGCTCGTCTCCTCAGGCTGCACGCACACACTCTGGAAAGTTTAAATACACATTAATACCTATTCATAGCAATACATGCATCAATATACATTCATTATTATACATAAATCATATCATGAAATGTCCATTCATCCAACGAACAAGACAGCACAATTACCTACTAACTAACTACAACTAAATATTACGAAAATGGACGAGTCACAATGGACGAGCCCCCAATGTCACAACGGACGAGCCCCCAATGTCACAACGGACGAGCCCCCAGTGTCACAAATCCCAGACTGGGAGATGTAATAAGTATGACAGGACAACAATCACGAACAACCAAGTTTAACACTTAACAGAACAACCCATCAGACTCACACATTTATTAAACATAATTATACATATAATAGCGCAATTACATACATTATATTATTGAAATGCACTGCCGTACAACGGCCTTATTCTCACACACACGCTCCCTCGGATCCACAATCCGGTAGTTACTCCTAAAGGCACTTCGGCCTCAGCCTCTCCCCTCAGGGTCTTAGTAGTACATTAATAATTTACTGGCACCGCAGTCTCTCAATATCCCCTTCCTATTGTCATACACCGTAACACTCCCCTAGCACCTCAGCAGGGCAATAACACATTATTATTTCCATAGCCATCAACATGGCAACAACATAGTATCAGTTCACAGCCTATCAACATGGCAACAATATAGTATCTCATTCACTCTCATATCTACGTCCCTGTCCGTGGCCTGACTGCCACGACTTTATGTGCCTCTACTGTCCTGCACTGACAGCCTCACTTCTGGCCTATGTCTGGCCTCCGGCCCTATGCTGGCCTATCACTTGTGCTCCTCGAGGTGGCTCTTCGGCCCGTCCCCGACACCTACAAGAATAACATTACATTGGTATAATACCCTACCATCTCTATTCACTCCACCTCTCCTTACAACCCATGAAACGTACACACACTAGTTCACCTTTCACTCACCACACATCTTACGGTAACACACTTCCATCGGAGTACACACTACTCACTCGCGCTACAAATCCATGAACTCACTTTCATCTATCGCTCATGGCGCACATTGCTATATCCAATATCAAGGACTTCCACATTCCTCACATATACTTATTCACATCATGGTAATAGACGAATATAATATAATACATCAATCATAATAATCAATCAACGTTCTACATACCAGTCATAACTGGAAAGACCTCTCACTAGTCTTCTCGACTGCTTCCCTTTATGTCCGCCCGATGGGCTATTATTCACAGATCCGCTCCCTAGGACCTTCTAACTTGCAGTGATAGTTATACAGCGCTTTCGCCTCCTTCAGACCCCGCCCCCACTACTACTCACAACAGCACGCTTAACTTGCTGTCTACTGTGAGTCCTTACTCTACACCCGCTCTGTAGCAATCCCCTTAATTGCACTCACTCCACTCGTGACACAGTTGAACATTTTCGTTTGGCGGAAATATATGTTGACACACCGTTTATAACTGGTGTTGTCACGGCCTGCGTGCTACCAAATCCGGTCGCCGACCTAATCATTGGGAATATTCCCCACTTAAAGGACGTCTCCGATTGCGAACTCGGGATTTGGGATGATAACGAC
The DNA here is from genome assembly GCA_963931925.1 of Onchidella celtica. Lineage (NCBI taxonomy): Eukaryota > Metazoa > Mollusca > Gastropoda > Systellommatophora > Onchidiidae > Onchidella > Onchidella celtica. The sequence continues at coordinate 53,942,579 of OZ007577.1, read as the reverse complement.
ATTGCGTGTGTCACGACAAGACAACAATCGCGTCGCCAGAGTGACGACATATTACGATCGCCTGTCGTCGATTTGGATGTAACCCCCGAGATTTTTCGTAACGAACAGCGCACAGATCCATCACTAAAGCCCCTCTTTGCTAAGATTGATCCGGACAACCCGGATACATCCAGGTTCTGCCTTAAAGAGGACCTCCTATATCGCGTTTTTCGGGGAAAGCGCGAAACTATTTTGCAATTGGTCATACCGAGATCATTTCGCCGAGACATCACCCGCCTCGCGCACGACACGCCATTAGCGGGCCACCAAGGCAAAGCGAGAACAAAATCGAGAGTCCTGTCTCAGTTTTTTTGGCCCGGGGTTTACGGGGACATAAATAGTTGTGTGTCGCGGTGCGATACATGCCAGAAAAGAACCCCCAAAGGAAAAACTTCGCGGGCACCTATACAAGAGATGCCGCCGGTTTCCACTCCATTTCAGCGAGTTGCCGTCGACATCGTCGGGCCATTACCGAAGTCGGATAGAGGCCATCGGTTTATTCTATCAGTAATCGATTATGCCACCCGTTGGCCTGAGGCTGTCCCTTTAAAGGAAATATCGGCCGATCACGTCGCCGAGGCATTGGTGACCATATTCACACGTGTCGGATTCCCGTCCGAATTATTATCTGATAGAGGTCCGCAATTCACCTCTGACCTTTTCAGGAAAGTATTGGAACTCACGGGCATTAGGCAGAAACTTACGTCGCCATACCATCCACAGTCCAATGGCTGTTGCGAGCGCTGGAATGCCACCATGAAAACTATGCTGGCACGCGTTTCCGCCGATAGACCTGGTGACTGGGACCGTCGACTTCCGGCCATCTTGTTCGCATATAGGGAACTCCCAAATGCGACAACGGGTTTTTCCCCGTTTGAACTGTTGTACGGTCGAAAACCACGTGGCCCGATGGCCATTTTACGCGATTTATACGCCGGTTCTGATACCGACGTTCCTGATACGCGATCCGCGTATCAGTACATAGTCGATCTCCGACATAGAATAGTTAATGCATGCGACCTGGCTCGACAATTTGCATGCGTACGGACCAGGTCATTTATAGGATATCGCGATCGGGGTAGTCGGTTAAGAACCCTGTCAGTCGGAGATCGGGCATTGGTGCTGTTACCAGAAACGAATAACAAGCTACTCCTCACTTGGAAAGGCCCCTTTCTAGTTAAAAAGCGACTCTCGAGAGTTAATTATCTCATTACCATACGTGGTAACGATAAGGTGTACCATATTAATATGTTGAAAAAGTATCTTACCGATGATCAAACTCATCACGATCATTCATGCCATGTTGTGGCCCAAGCAAACGCAGCGATGGTCACTATCGATGACAACGACCGGGAGCCATTATCTATGACAAGATCGCTCCTATCCTTGCAAGCCACAGAGGACGCGACTTCCGTTAATATCAATCCAGAGCTGGATCAAAGTAAGACACAGGACATCATGAATCTTGTTCGGGAGTTTTCGCCAGTATTCACTGATTTGCCGGGTAAAACATCCTTAGTTCAACACGTCATCCGGTTGCACTCGGACGTACCCGTGTTTGTTAAACCCTACCCGCGCCCGCTGCAAGCGCACGACACCATACAGTCCGAGGTGGAAAAGATGCTCAGCTTAGGAGTCATTGAGCGCTCGACGAGCCCTTACTGCTCGCCGATTGTACTAGTAAAGAAAACAGACGGTTCCGTTAGATTTTGTATCGATTACAGGAAGCTTAACGCCCTAACCATTTACGATGCTGAACCTATCCCGAATCAGGAAGATCTATTTGCGCGATTGGCCGAGTCGTCCGTGTTTTCGAAAATAGATTTGGCTAAAGGCTACTGGCAAATCCCAATGGAAGAGGCCAGTAAACAGTACACAGCGTTTCAGACCCCTATGGGTCTGATGCAATGGAGATTCATGCCATTCGGTCTCGTAACGGCACCAGCGACATTTGCGAGGATGATGAACATCCTATTGCAGCAGACACCATGCGTCCTAAGCTACTTTGACGACATTTGCGCTTTCCATACGGATTGGAAAGGCCACTTAGAAGCACTTCGTCAAGTGCTTAGTAAACTTCGAGATGCCGGGCTTACAGCTAAGCCTAGCAAAGTCTTCCTGGGTTATACGCAGATTGACTTTCTGGGACATACTATCGCCAAAGGCGTCCAAACACCGGACGACAGTAAGATAAGTAAGATTTTAAAACTCCAGGCTCCTCATACTAAGAAGCAGGTTCGTAGCCTGTTAGGCTTCTTAAGCTATTATCGGAAATTCGTTCCTAATTTTTCGGCCCTTACGGCCCCGTTATCCGATCTTACAAGAAAAGACAGACCCAACAAAATTACCTGGAATACGCAGTGCGCCACCGCGCTCGCGACAGTGCAGCAACTGTTCTCCAGTTCGCCGCTGCTTATACTACCGAATATTAGGCGCACCTTCACCGTCCGAACTGACGCGTCGGACCAAGGAATTGGAGCTGTTTTGCTTCAGGAAAGAGATGGCTTATTGCGCCCTTGTATGTACGCTAGCCGGAAATTACTTCCGAGAGAGCAGAGATACGCTATTATAGAGCGAGAATGCCTGGCGATTGTATACGCCGTAGACGCGTTTTCCCGCTACCTACTTATGACAGAATTCGTCATCGAGACAGACCATAAACCGTTGTTATTTTTAAAATCGAACCGAGCCAAGAACGCTCGTTTGACCAGATGGAGTCTGGCCCTTCAGGAATACCGCTTCATTATAAAGGCCATTCCTGGTGGAGATAATGTCCATGCCGACCTATTATCACGGTTACCTTAATCTTGTTGTATTTTAGTCTGTCATATGTATTGGCTTTGGATACTGATTAGCACCTCATTCAGAGACCGAGGGATGGTATCACATATTGTTCACCCATTGTGAACACTTTTCACCTACCCCTGTGCTTTCCTTTGTTCCAACAGCTATTTTACTGACGTCGACCCGTATTTTGGCCACACCAGACGTTGTTGCCCAGGGTCGAGGACGAGAAGTCATGGCAGACCAGGAGTCCAGATCCACTAATGCCATCGATGCTACTATAGTTATCTTTTCTTGAGTATTATTCATTGTATGTATGCATTCCTGATGACATTCGCACAGGATCAGTGTTGTACTCTAAAATTTTAGAGTTATGATTGTTAATATCTACGTATTTAGAGGTAAGATTTAATCCTCAGAGAGATATATACTTTTGGACGGAACCTTAAGATTTTCATGAAGTTTTGTCCATCAATGATACCCGTCCTGTAGGTTTTTTTTAACTTTAGTACTAGTCTTAGTTATTACCTAGTATTCTTAGTTAAGTTAACCTTTCGAGCAATTTCTCGACTCATGCCTTGACCTTACGATAATCATTTATATCGTTAAAATTCCAAATTTTAACTGGGGTGGGGGATATGTCATGATTCGGATGTTGTTAAAACTCACGCAGAGAGTGAGTTGTTGTGTTTTACCAGGGCCATGAGAAATTGGCTGGTGGCCTTGAACGGTCCTCGCCAAATTATAGTTGGTGAGTAAATAAATGTAAAGTTAAACTGCTAGAGTCACGCTTGTCGGTTTTAATGTTCGTGATTAATAAGTAATGGAGTAGGGGTGAAACAAGGTGGGGACAGTTGACATTGTTAAGTATGACTAGACAAGTTTTTGCACGTTAACTGGCTGGTAGAATAGTGCAGACGTATTACTACAATTAAAATGGTGGGAGGTTTCGACCTATGAGATAGCTGAACTAATTGGGCCAGCGGACTAGCACGCTGGGTAGTTAGATAGTATAAGACATCGTGTAACGTTCAGATTTGGTGAATACAGGCGAGCAGAAGCATCGTGTCGTGAAGTATCTCCGGTTGACCAGTACCTGAACTGTGTGCTTTGAAGACAAGAAGTCCTTGCTAACGGACTGACTGAGCTCTAGAAAGAAAGGTCTGAGTGGGCTGACCTTTGAAAGCCCACGCTGCGCTATATTGATGTTCGCGCCTACCAGTAGGCGTGAGCAATGGTAATATATCTTATTTATTCAAGTATAATAGAGATCGGAGATAGAGAGAGAACTACAGCCTCATAGGAAGACTAAGGAAACCCCAGCTGGCACTCGACCACGAGTGTCCTGTATCATAGATCTATTGCCATAGTATGATTGGAATAATATAGCACATTGTTGATGAATTGAATAGTGATTGTGCATAAAATATAGTCTTTTGGCAACTGCTTAAATTACCTACAAGCCGAAGAGTGCTTCTGTAGGCTTTGAACGAACTGGGCTCTCCTAACATTTAAGCCCATATGATTTATGGAGAGTTTGCCTGGCGACTGGCCAGTGGCGACTCAACTGTCACTTTAAATTGATATCTGGTTTCGTATAATATACCTATTTGCTACTTGATTGCAGTACCTCCATAGTTACATGAATATCATTGGTTAAGTTATTAATTAGAGTTTTTTGGTTTGGATATACCCCTATTGTCTTTTGTTTTGTTATTAATATTTATGTAAACTATGGCCTGACCGGCCTGACATATATACGCTCTAGTTATTTAATACTTTTCTTGTGTGGTTGTGTCCGAGTGTGAGTTAGCTGCCTCTCGTGCAGTCGTAACATCCCCAAGACCCTAACTCTGCTCGTGACCACGTGGACAGCGTATGTGGTTATCGTCTTGCGGCACGGGTCTGTGACCCCAGATAAGATTCTCCATGAATAAGGTCACTGACCGGGCAGCGGGCTTTACGGGTAGCGCGCAGGGTGAGCGTTAATTACCTACTCATCACCCAACTAGACAGTGACCACATTCATGGCTGAATGACATTTTCAATTTGTCAAACATTCTAGACACTAGACATTCACTATTGCATAAGTGATACAACTAAAGAGGAAAAATAGAGGAAGACATTTAAAAGTTTCCTACCTCCAAAAACGATGAAATATGTAAAGCCCCCAGTTGATCCTCCAGCCTCGTTTCTTCATTTCTTTGACTGTCAAGTACGATGTCAACAGTCCACTGTAGCCAGACCAAAACAAACAAATAATGATTTCATAATAGAAGAATCTGCCAGTCTCCACAACACCAAATGAGGGATAATAAATGCTGAGTGAGAACAGATTTTTTCTTCTGATTTTGTCAATAATTTGAGCACTCTCAAAATTGCCAACTTCTGTCCCTGATCCTGAAATGTCAGTCAACAGGACATTCAGAGACAAAAAGAAGGGAAGTGCCTATCCATACAACACATTGTATGGATATAGACAGTGCATATCCGTACAACATGTTTACCAAAAGCGCGACAGGTGGTTTGCTGAAACAAAACTTGGTATGGTGTTCACGAATTTAAAGTGACAACACATGGAATAGTCAGATTGACCTGGGGGCGTGAGGGTCTAGTCAGTTTGTATCAATGGGCGGTAGTCAGATTGACTAATCAGGGGAAAATGGGTTGGGGTAGCCACTGGTGATCGACGTACACTCAAGTATATTATTAGCGCAGATCATGCAATCTCCGAGCAGAAGTCGGATTGTTTTGCTACAAAGCCGATTCATATTTTTAAAAGGAAGTGCTTACAGAGGGACACATGTCCCCCTCTAAGCAAGTGCTTACAGAGGGACATACACATCTGTCCCCCTCTAAGCAAGTGCTTACAGAGGGACACATGTCCCCATCTAAGCAAGTGCCTACAGAGGGACACATATCCCGCTCTAAATGTATGCTTACAGAGGGACACATGCGCCCCACCCCCCCTTCTAAATGTGTGCTTACATTTACTACAGAGGGACACATCACATTATTTTAATGCCTCTAAGCACAGGATTTAAGATATCTTTCAGCGCAGGATTTAAGAGGGACAGTTGCATAGATCAGTTCCTTTAGCATGGAGGGGCATAGTTAGAACGTATTATGCAGTCACTGTGTGGGCTCTGAAACAAAATAAATATTTTTGAAGATCTAGATCTAGTTCTGGATCTCACAGATGCCGGAGCAATAATATGCGCTCCAAATTTAATCTGTTTGTGTGGCCAGTACGTTTAAGTTTAAGTTTGAAGACAAGCACAATGACACGATAACAGCCACGTTGTGCTGAGAAAAGTCAGATGATAGACAGAGGTAAAAGAATGACAGGATAGAAAATGAGCCTACCACTACCAGGGACATGCACCAACCGCTGTGCTAGCCTATACGTGTGAGAAGAATCACAAGGTGACAGAACATCGGAGCGTCTATTTTACGTATGGCGGCAAATAGGATATTTTACTTATTTCGAGAGTGCGGAATGTCTATTTTACGTATGACAGCAAATAGCCTGTAGGCTGTTTTACGTATTTCTGCAAAATATTCCTTTCGCTATTTTACGCATGGTGGCGTATGACCATGCGCTGTCAAAGTCGGCATGGCAATTAGTGTTAGGGGTAGGGTGAGATTTAGGATTGGGAAGATCTTTCGATCTAGTCATACATAAAATAGCCTACAGGCTATTTGAGGGCGCCGCCATGTTGGACGATCGAAATCAAAAACAGGCAAACTTCCCAAAATAGAATATCCGTCGGTTGGCTGAGTAAAAATAGCAAGTCACCATATTTCGATGACGTTTTTCACATATATGTCCCTCTGTAAGCACTTGCTTAGAGGGGGACATGTGTCCCTCTCTAAGCACTTCCTTTTTAAAAACTATGCAAATTAACAAGGTCAGTAATATAGTACAACATGTTGTACAGATATGCGCCTCCAAAAAGAAGATGTATTAGGAATAAATTAGTTCGAACAGTTAAAAAAAAATATAACTGCGAAAAAAATTTTTTTTGGGTCCAGATAGATCACAGCTCTCTGAAAACTGCAAAAAGAATGATAAAACATACCTGAGAGTGAAAAATGTGTCCACTGAGACTAATGCATTGGTGATAGCATCAAATGTCCATCTCTTCATTATGACTGGTCCTTCATCCAAGACATTGACTAGACCACAGAAAACAAACGTTAATCAGTTTCACCTATCATTCCTTCTTTTCACTTGTAAATAAAAGTTGGTGACTAAATTATTCTTCATGGGACTCAAACTGGGCACTGCAGCAGGCTGGTAGTTCAGCAGTTCAAGTGTTTTTGCCCTAAAAAAAATGAAATGAACATGAACTGAACAAAGTGTGAACTATCGTGTTTTTTTTTTTCGATGTTTTTCTTTTACACTCCTCTTGATCTGCCAATGTATGGGGAAAGAATTAAAAGTTACCAAATGAAAGAAAATCCACCATACCCCTGCTTGTGACACGTGTAACAGAGTTTTGCCATATCCATGCAATGTTTCACTCGGGAATGAGTAAAAGTAATTCTAAAGGTTTCTGTAAGAGCTGACACTGTACCTCGTCAGTGCTTCTGCTATGAGAAGATCATTTTCAGTCAGGAAATTTGATAGCAAAAAAAAACAACAACAAAAAGACACCATGATTCAAAAGAAAAAGTTATTCCTGAGCATTGAGAGAGAGAGAGAGTGTGTGTGTGTCTGTCTGTGAGGTTGTCTCTTTGTCCGCCTGCCTATCTGTTTGTCTGTCTCTCTCTCTCTCTTGCATCAAACATTTCTTGTACACAGACCACCTGCGTTTCCAGATCTAGGTCACATTAACAATGACACTTGGATTTGAAGCAAAGCCTAATACATAGATCTTTTTACTACACCACAAGTCCTGGCAGAATACACAGATGTGATAAAGTTGACTTTTGACGACCAGCAATGGATAAAGAGTGGCACAGAATCTACAACCCAATTTCCGGCCACACTAATTAATTCATGTCGGAAAACTTTCTATCTTCTCAATTCGGTTGTGCGTCAAAATCAACGAAAGTATAAAAAATATTGCGAACTTCAAGACCTTTTAAAATGTGCCCATGTATATCTTTACGTCTTTCTATGCATAATATGATATTTTGTAACATTTAAGGCTCAGCTGTTAAAAAGCCTTTTATGATTACATTGGAGGCCTTTTATTTCCTTTACACTATGATGCTTATTTCATCAGACAAAAACAGTTACATACTCGCGAAATATATTCCTAAGTTGTAAATATGTCCCAGAATCACCCAACTCATGCTCAGAAATCGGATTCCGTGGATGGCACCCAAAGATCCAGGTGGCTGTGAGCAGTTCAGAACTTTGGATCCGTTTGTGTACACAGAGAATGCCAACAAAACTTTGGTCCAAAAACCTGCAGAGAAATTAGCAAAATTCATCATATTCTGCACTGAGATATGACACTGATATTAAAACCACACGGCGGAGTACAGCTAAGTAGTTTTCTTTCAGTACAGTTAAGTGATTTTCTTTTAGAGTCAGACTCGTTACGATTTTAATTCTTTTTTTTTTTTTTTTTTTTTGCCACGATGAAGATCCTAGTGATGCTATGCTTACTGCTATGTTATACTGCTTTTTTCCTTTTATTTCATTGTATTTTTTGTATCTATGAACATCAGGCTCTGCAAATGACACCATCTCTTTTTTTTTTTCAGTGTTTCAACTTTCCATTCAATCTCACTGTGACACCAATGTCTCTTTTTCCAGCTTGTGAACAGTCAACTAGCGTGACACCTGCATTTTGTTCTTTGATAGTGTTAGTCAGGACAGAAGAAGAAATAACTTGACAAAAATTAATGTTATGTAAAACTTGTGGCCTCTAATGTATCACAGACTCTAGAGAACCCAAAGGTAAGATGTATGTAAAAAATATGTAAATAAAATATATGTAAGATACTATGTAAAAAATCATGCTGGATAACAACGTTCCATCTAAGCTGCATGGGTGCGCAGCTGCACGCTCACTGTATTGGTGCCATGCACATTAAAATGTTGCCTCTCTTTTTAATTTACAAAATTCGATTGTTTTGGATACTATTTAAAATATTTTGCTCAAAGCATCAAGGGTTCCGTTAAGTGGTTTGGATAAATTAGAGAGAATGTTGCTAAAGAACTCCAGACAAGGCAGCTGCAGGCAGATCAGATTACAAATCCTGCCATTCCAATAAGAGATGATTGAAACAATAATGTTCGGAAGTCCGAGTTATTATAATTTTACAAATAAAAATTTTGTACAATTTTTTGGGTCTAAATGTCTAAAGGATGGGTTCCCAAACTATTTCTCCGTGCCGACCTGCTTATGAAATGTTTGTGCCTTCTGAACCCTCAATCAGTTAATGAATACAACAAGAAAAGAATACACATATCTTTCTTTAGTTCACAATGTTAGAATAAACTAATGCTTTTGCAGGACAAAGTGTGAAACAAACATTTAATCCACCTACATGATCACATCCAAATGTAAACATAAGTCACAGCGCGCATCTTTTCTTTTATAAAACTTCTTCCCCCCAAACGCTCTGTTGACCCCTTATCAACCCCTTGGGAGTTTTTCGAGCTCTTGGATCGTCTTATCCATCCCGGGGGATCAAAATCAACCATTCTGGGGCCGCCTAGTCTGGAGGGACCTTTTGAACAAAAGTTTTATCTCCATTCTTGAACAGTTATGGCAAACCGTTTTCTTAATTACATGAATGAAAATAGTAGATGGCAAACCATCTGGCATTCAAATCAAATATATCACAAACTATTCATATATCGTCCTTCCTTAAAAGCCGCATGAACTCCCAACCACCGCCCCACCCATCATTTTCTATCCTCTCTACATCTGTCTCGGCAAACTGAAATAATTCCCAAAGCAGGCAGCAGGGTATTTCTGTCTTCTAATTTTAGCCATTAGCATGTCGAATTGCTTAAATCAGCCGGTGAGAAGTGTTGCCATCAAAGGTCATGTGCTCATAAAAAAAAGGGACTGGAAGAGAGCAGTCAACAACACAAATCAAACTCAAAAAAAATGAAAAACAAAATCAATTAAAAAAATTCAAACTTTGAAACCCACATGCAAAATTTGGTTGCCGTAGGTGGCCTAATAAAAAAGCCTTTTGCGTTCAAAGATGGAGAATTTGTGGATTAAGTATAGAGATATTGTTCACGTATAACTAATATCAATACTCACTCATGGAATTAGGATTTTTTTGCACATTATGATAATTCCCCAACGATGCTGCTGTCTCTTCCTCTCTTCTTATCCCAATTTCAGAGGATCCGCCGTCCATGACATCTTGTGGATTGAAGAGATACACATGATCTTCCTCCTCTGCCTTTGCCTTCCAACTCAATCGCTGGATGAAAATGATGTCAAACACGGTACCACAAATCATCAGGAAACCAATGATGGATACAAAAATTCTGCAGAAAGAAAAATGACTGCCTGTGAAACTTACAATACCTCACAGGTCATGATTCCATATTTTTGAAACTGATTAATCTGAATAACTTCCACCGCTTCCAAGGGAAGAAACTTTATATGCCCTGGTGTCTTCAGATGTTATAAATTTCTTCTACATGGCAGGTTCAACGATGTGAAATATTTCTAATATTTATTTATATAACTAAATCTGTATTCAAGATAAGAAATAAAGAAGTGTTTTTCCTTTCCTGTCAAATAAGGCCCTTCACATTTGTATGCTTTCACAATAGGACCAGCAATATCTAACATGCAAGATGAAAATCTATGGCCACTATTCTCACTGATATATTTGTTTCTCATTATTTTCTGTAAAGGATTATTGATAGCGCTAATCGACTGTACTTCAAGCTGCAAGAACTGATCGAGTCTCAGTATCTGCGATGTGAATTCAGAGAACTTACATGGCAACAATTGTGACAGCTGATATCTCCCTCTGATCAACAAGGCACTGGACAGCACCAATACCCACAGTGCCATTCAGATTCAATTCATACACAGCTGTAGGAGTTTTAGATATAATCAGTATTACATACATTAAACAGTGATCAGAACAGATTGTGTGACTTCAATGAACTAAAAAAATCCATTTTGACAAATTAAATGCAAACGTCCAAACTTCTTGTCAAGTGTATTAAAACAGAGAGTGATCTGATTTAATTTGATTTGCTGACATGAACCAGAATCCTAGCACACCAGGCATCCCTATAAGTGCTTCTCTTTCCGCTCCTAAATCCACTCAAAGGCTTTCCTACAGCTTGTCCCGGTGGCCAGCCAGGTCCATACTTGTTGGGTTCGTCCTGCCTTGGATTTGGTTAAAATAAAAGAAACAAACAAGAGTTGGCCAAGAAAATGGGAGTGACCGAGCTCTGAAAATCCTGTACCGACACAAGAATGTCACAATTAGTTTAAAAGAAAATTGCTTGGTGTTAGACTGGACTAACAAGTCAACTTATATGTGCTATGTACTTTACATTTTACTGTATACTATATTTAAAGTTTCCATTTGTCTGATCTTATCAAATCTGCTCATTTGTTTAAGATGGTACAAAACAATTATATTTTATATGATATTTCAGGGCAGCTGTTTTCTGCAAGCTGCTAATAAATAATTATTATTTATTACCAGCTCACAGAAAAGTCGCACAAATCATTTTAATCCTAACAACATTTTTTGTTCATAAAAGACTTACTCTGTCTCAGGAAGGTGAAAGAAATGTTAGCAAAGAAAACAACTGGCTTATGTGTTTCATGAGGAAACGTGAGTGCTTATGACTCTATGGCAGTGACACAGCGTGGGTTACTAGCACCCGAGGCAAGGCAAGTATTGAGCTCCTTTACCCGTAGACCTTTGGCAGTTGGCAACCTTTATTGGCCCCGTCATGTTGAAAAGCTGTGTAGAACGTTCAAACACTGGGAAATTTTCTGTGTGAGATAGGATGGGGGTAGGTTTGTGTTGTTTTTTTTTAATTATCATTACATTTTTTTTCGCTTTAAAATTTTGCACCCCTAAGAATTTTGCACCAGGCACACCACCCCTATGGCACCCACATGCTATGTCACTGCTCTATAGTTCCATAATCTGACCTCAGATAAAGATTTCCCGCCACCATTTTTCCTCTCCAGACCTGCCAACCTTCACAACACCAAATAAGGGTTAACAGGGCCAAACAGTCAGGATTTTGAGTGATAATTCAGGATCAACAATAACGGACATAATTACACATTTATCTGTCTTGAAGTTATTCAAATGCCGTGAATTCAAGCATGTATGTAAACAGTTTTCTCCTCAGTAATATTGTGACATTGTCAAGGAGTTCTTGCTCTTGTTAGGATTTTTTACTTTCTTTTTTTGTTTGCCTGTTGTTACTTGTATGTACATTTCCCAAGCGTTTTGCGCTGGGACACGTACTTATACGTACCTATCCTTATCCCCGCCCTTATCCTCAACCCTAAATCTTATTGAAGCCTAAACCGCCCCCTACCCTTTCAACCAAAAAACTGGAGGAAAACAAAAAGGAAATCTGAACGAATAATTAATTAAGGCTGTTGTAAAGGCTATTTCGGGAGGAGCTCTCTCGCTCTGGAGACACAAAAGGCTTTAAAATGCGTACCCCCGGCGCAAAACACATGGGGTACATACGTTAAAAGTAACAACAATCTTTTTGTTTTAGTTTTCTTTGGTTCAACAAACTGGGGATACAAAATCAGTATGTTATTATGACCTTCAGGTCAGGTCAGAAAAATCTGCTACTGGAAACATGTAATCCAGTACAACCTGTTTCATGAACTGGTACGCTAGCATGGTATCAGTGGGCGTGCACCTGTCGGTGCAAACGGCCACGGCGGAGGAGGTTTCATTTAACCCCACGGCCACATGCTAGGGCACAATTTGACCCTCAGTACTTGAGTCCTTCACATTGGCCCCCGGTAGCGGTGTGGTCATAGGCTTGTTTGCCTAAATCACAGACAAAGAATTGAGCAAACTTCCCGGACGCAGCTTCGAAGCTGGCGGCAGCAGGCCAGTGGTTGATTGATAGGGCAGATGGCAATATACCGTCACTCTGGCCTGGATATCGTGACACAGAGCATCCACCAGTATTGGTGTTCTTTGGTTTGGGCCTTTCACCCTAGTCAGTTGGGACTGCGAGGCTGTGGAGTAGCCTACAGGCAGCCGGTCAGGCAATATGACTGTCCCTCTGGCATCCTCCTGCACCTGGATACATTTCCAGTCGTCTTGACCCTGTCTTGCCACTTGGATAAGTTGTGTCCAGGCGAGAGAGTGAGTCTGATGTTTGCGCAGCTCTTTCTCACTAAAAACAAATTCTTTGCGCCAGTCTTAACACTCACCTCGTCTTCTTTCATCTTTGTCTCGTCTTCTTTCCTCTCAAAATTCCAACGGCGATGGGCGAGTGCGGTGGCAGCAGGTTTGGATAGACTGGAAGCTGTTAGCACAGACCTACACGTTGGTGGCTGTGGGCTATAGTCGCTTCATCGTCGATTGAAGTGGAGGCGTGGGGAGGCAGCACCCACAGTAGCTGAGCAGCCTTATTTAAGGATAGCACTGCTCACCTCAACTGAGGAAGGGGCTAGAAAAGGTGCCCTAAAGAAAGCCCACTTCACATCACCCTGACTGGTATACCGCGACCAGTGGGGATCCCTTTTTGCGGTCGAAACAAAAAGAAATTCAGCTTACTCAGGCTAGGAGCCTGGAATATACGCACACTACAGGACAACTCAAACAACCCGGAAAGAGGCACTGCACTTATTGCCATTGAGCTCAGCAGGTACAACCTGGACATAGTGGCACTCAGTGAGACCAGACTCCCTGATAGTGGCCAACTCAAAGAGCTCAGTGGTGGAAATACCTTCTTCTGGAAAGGCAAGGGTGCAGTCGAACCGAGACAGCATGGTGTTGGGTTTGCAATTAAAAATGACCTTGTCAGAAACTTGCAGTCCATGCCAATTGAAATAAATGACAGGCTAATGACACTCAGGATCCCAGTTGGGAAAAGCCAGTCAGCCACCCTCATTAGCGCATATGCGCCCACCATGACAAACCCAGATGAAGCCAAAGACAAGTTCTATTCTGATCTAGAATCTGTCATATGCTCTGTCCCGGCAGCTGATAAGCTGATTCTCTTGGGGGACTTCAATGCTAGGGTTGGCTCCGAAATCTCAGCGTGGCCAAATGTTTTGGGCCCTCATGGAGTTGGTTCATGCAATAACAATGGGTTGCGCTTACTTACTTTGTGCACTGAATTTGGCCTGTTCATTACCAACACAAATTTTAGTCTCCCCGTGAGAAACAGAACGTCATGGATGCATCCCCGCTCAAAGCATTGGCATCTCATAGACTATGTCATTGTGAGGAAGACTGACAGAAAGGATGTCCTTGTAACAAAGGCGATGTGTGGTGCCGAGTGTGGAACTGACCACAGACTCATTGTTTGCAAGCTCAGACTAACATTGAGGTGCAATAGACGCCCTCAAGGGAAAGCGCCACCGAAACGCCTAAATGTTTCAAAACTCTGCTCAACTGAGAAACAGAGCGAGCTTTCATCAGAACTCTCCTCAAAATTGGATTGCGTGACTTTTGACCCTGAGAACATTGAACAGAGCTGGACTGACCTAAATACGACTGTACACTCTTGCGCCAGCAGCACAGTTGGTTTTCCTGTCCGCAAGCACCAGGACTGGTTCAATGATAATGATAATGAAATCAAAGTGCTCATCAAAGAAAAAAATAGTCTCATCCAAGCTCACTGCAGTGACCCCTCTTCCACAGCAAAAGCTGATGCACTGCGTGCGTGTAAGGGTGTACTCCAGAAGAAGCTGAGGAAAATGAAAAATGACTGGCTAGAAGAGCGAGTAAGAGAAACTCAGAAATATGCCGACACAAACAACACTAGAAAGTTCTTTGAGAGCCTCCGAGCTGTGTTTGGACCATCCCGCTCTGGCACTACGCCACTTCTTGCGTCAGATGGTTCAACACGCATTGTTGAATTGAATGCCATAATTCAGCGTTGGGCAGAACATTTCGGAGGTGTGCTAAATCGGCCATCAAATATAAATACTGAGTCCATTGACCGCCTCCCTCAGACTCCTATTAATGCAGCTCTTGCCAAGCCATTCACAGCAAATGAGACCCGAACTGCCACAAATCAGATGTCCTTTAACAAATCACCAGGCGTGGATTCAATTCCTGCTGAGGTGTATGCCTTCGGTGGAGAAAAGCTTATTGAAAGGTTGACCGAGTTGTTCAATCATATGTTGAAAGCAGGGAAGCTGCCACAGGGCTTCAGAGATGCTCCAATCATCCATCTGTACAAAAACAAAGGGGACAGCCAAGTCTGTGACAACCATCGGGGAATCTCTCTACTTTCAATTGCTGGCAAAATATTGGCAAGAATGCTTCTGAATCGCCTTCTTGATCACCTCTCGTCAAATGACTTGCTTCCCGAGAGCCAATGTGGCTTTCGTAAAGAGAGGAGAATGGCGGATATGATTTTTGCTGCCAGACAGATTCAGGAAAAATGCATGGAACAAAATAAAGCGCTGTATATCACATTTGTTGACCTCACAAAAGCATTTGACACAGTGTGTCGTGAAGGCCTCTGGAAAATCTTGGCGAAGTTTGGGTGTCCACCCGAATTCATCACAATAGTGCGTCAGTTTCATGATGGCATGCAAGCTGCAGTCAAAAGCAACGGCAGTTTTTCAGAGCCCTTTGCTGTCACAAATGGGGTAAAACAGGGTTGTGTCTTAGCCCCAACTCTGTTCAGCATCATGTTCTCTGCAATGCTACAAGAAGCCTTTAGCTCTCCTCCTCAAGGGGTAAGCATCAAGTACCGAACTGATGGCAGTCTATTCAACCTCAGGAGACTTCAGGCAAAAACCAAAACCAAAAGTACTCAAGTCTGTGACCTACTATTTGCTGATGATTGTGCACTTCTGGCGCACGATGAGGATAGCATGCAAAACTGTGTTGATAAGTTCTCTAGTGCCTGTGACAACTTTGGCCTCACAATAAGCACAAAGAAGACGGAAGTGCTCCATCAGCCTACTCCAGACGACAAGTATCCTGTGACCCCAAATATCAAAGTCCATGACAGTCTTCTGAAGGTGTCGGAGAACTTCACCTATCTTGGCAGTACACTATCTTCCGCGGCTCGTGTTGATACTGAAATTCTCTCAAGAATCAGCAAAGCCAGCTCTGCATTTGGCAGGCTTCGAAAGAGAGTGTGGGATGTTGCCGGCATTCGCACAGACACTAAGCTGAAAGTGTACAATGCTGTGGTCCTTCCCACCCTACTCTATGGGGCTGAAACCTGGACAGTGTACCAATCGCATGCCAGAAAGCTAAATCACTTTCATCTGGCCTGCCTTAGAAAGATCCTAAGGATCAAATGGCAGGATAAAATTCCAGACACTGAGGTCCTCAATCGTGCCAAGGAATTGAGCATCTTCTGCCACCTGAAAAAAATTCAGCTACGTTGGGCAGGACACGTTGTCAGAATGCCCGACTCCAGACTCCCTAAGCAAATCTTCTTCTCTGAGCTCTCCAATGGAACGAGGAATTTTGGGGCCCCAAAGAGACGTTACAAGGACACTCTCAAGCAATCACTGAAGGCCTTTGCCATTGATGTGAGTGAGTGGGAAAAGCTCTCGCTTGATCGTGCAAATTGGAGGGCGGCCCTTACCAGAGGCAGCAAAGCATGGGAAGCTGACAGAGTCCAGCAGGCTATCAAAAAAAGAGAACGGCGCAAGAAAAGGCCCAGTGGTACTGAACCAACGGAGCACTCTTGTCATTTATGCGGAAGGGTCTGCAGGGCAAAAATAGGACTTATCTGTCACATGAGAAGCCATAAGTCATGAAAGAACAGTCTTTCCATTCTGTCCTCTGTGTCCTTTAGTTCTCTTTATTGTCCATGTGTTGAAATTCTCAACAATTTCTGTTCTTTATTCCTCTGGTGTTGTTAAGGTCATCATCATACCTGATGGACGAACTATTATTATTATTATTATGTAGTGCAGAGAATCCAAGTTAGCTCCCATAGTTTTCTTGAATCTGGGAACAGATCTAAACTCAGTGTTAATCTCAGATTATCAGGGATAGTTGGTAGGTATGTCTATCCAGTGGTGTAACCGGGGAAGAGCCACAGAGGTAATTGCCCTGGGCACCAAATTGTTGCAGGTTCAAAATTTCAAAAGAAAAACAATTAATAAAGAGGCAATAATAAATTAAAAATAGTGCACCCTCCCCCTCACACAGAAAATCTCCCAATGTTCGAACACGTTACATAATTTTTCAACATGACGGGGCAAATAAACGTTGCCATGTGCTAACAGTCCATGGGTCAGTGGGTACAATACTTTGTCTCCTTAGAATCTCCCTTCCATCAACTTTTGAGAAATCGAGGACTCAAGTGTCATGTACTCGAGCAAAGAATTTTTTTCTTTTTAGAAATACTTACACATTACACGTTAAATCTGGCTGATACTTTGACACACAATGTAGAAGGTTGGTAGAAGTAATGTGTAGTGTGTAATTCAGTTCAGCCAAAAAGTGGAGAGAGAGCCTTGTCATTCCACTAAGAGGACAACTTGCCTTGCTGGGGGCACTGGCACCCCGCGCTGCGCCACTGTGCCGATCTCACACTTAATAATACAAATGACAATTAATTCTGGTGCACTTGAAAACTTCAAATCACTTGCCACTTACCAGCAGTAAACAAATCAGCAACTTCATCCTGAGTGCAAACATCAGGTACACAAACACCCTCTTGTACTTTTATTTGGAGATTTGTCTACAAAGGAATGAATGATATAAACATACAACTCAGATCTACATTCTGTTCTGCTGGGCATGTATAAAACACACTTTCTACATGAGAGACAGCAAAATGATGTACCAAGGGAGACAACAATCATATGACGTTACTTCCATGGGAGAGAAGTACGGTACAGGTGACAAAAAAAAAATAAGGGACGACTAAGGTACCACCTTGATGAATTATTAATAAAGACAATTACTCATCCAGTATCATTTCCATGCTTTGCTGAAGACAACTATAAGAATCTTTCAATGTCTCATGACAGACAATCATTGGACCGTTCTGATGTCTGAAAAATCAAAGCTGATTTTCACAGGCTCATAGAGATGCATGTGTCAGAATAACATTACAATGTCACAGTTATTTCACAACTGCCTAAGTCATGTTTTGGTGTTTTTAGAAAAATCAAAGAAAACTACTTACTTCAATTATAGTGGTAGCTGTTGTTAGGGGAGCGTAGAATTTTACATAGAAAACTATAGCCAAACAGTGAACACAACTCTGTAGTTTCTCTGTTTGGTTTTGTCATTAGTCTACGCTCCCCTAACTACAGTGTAAAATGGTGACTTAGGTGGATGTGGGAGTTTGTTTAAAAACTTACACAACAACGAAAAAAAAACAATGTAACTGTTGAACCGTTCAACGTTATTGTCTGATTAAGGTGAGCATTTCATCGCAAAACACATGTACAAAAAATAATGACTCAGGCAATTGTGAAATGTCTGTGATGACAATCTATCAATGGTCAACTAGCAAAACTTGGCTGAGGCTAAAAATGATGCAAATATGGAAGACCATCTTACAACAAGATATGCAGTAAGGGTGCAGTATTGTCCTCCAAAACCTGCTGAACCCTCCAGCGGCAGATCTGGGACACGGATTCCGTGGCACTGTCTGTAATCTCCAATCCACCACAACCTGCCCAGTGTCACACCCGGCCCTGGCTTGCCTGCCGCATCCAAAACTGTGGCAAAATAAAAATTTTTAAAAAAGAACATTTTACTCAAAGAGCATTCAGATAAACATTCAGGTAAGTTATAGCAGTTTGTGCCAATTCCAAGACATATGATGTCATTCAAGGTAGCAACAATATTTTGTGAATGAAACCCTATTGTACGAGGTTCTTTCATGTTTCACCTTTCTCCTGGGCATTGTCCATCCACTGCAGGATGTCGCCCTCCGTCAATGACCTCCATTTTTCCTTTTTGTCTGATGTTTTTCTCATCCATGTTGTTCCCTCTCTCTCTTTGTTTAATGTCGTCCTGCCATCTCCTTCCTAGTTGTCCTCTTGTTCTTTTCCCTGTCCTTGGTTGCCATTCAGTACAGCATTTTCTGCATCTATTGTCATTCATCCTTCCGACATATCGAGCCCAATTCCACTTTTGTTTTAGCATGAATTTTACTATGTTCATTAGTGTTACTTCAGCATGGAACTTTTTTTCAAATGTATTATTAACATACCATTACATAAAGCACTCTTTTCCAGCACTGGGTCAAAGGCCTCGCCCTTGGTCAATGTACCAGTGGTGTGCATGCTAGTATTATATATATATCTAAGTATTATTGTCTTTGCTCACACCCAGACTGATTTCAATTCAAAAACAATAATAAAATAGTTAGACTCCTCAGCTCTGAGTCTAGCAATTATAAAATGAAATTACATTTAGAGGCATACTTACATTGTATAGTCCAGTTCTCTCTGCCAAGTCCATTTATGAGTCGTGAAGTGGCATTTATGCACTCCGCTGAAACATTGTATCTGGCAAAAACAGTTTGCAAATCAGATTGGAGTACACGTGAAACTTGGCCGGGTTTTTCCTCTGGTGAATCTTCAAAAACTGGGCTGTTTAACGAGGATCGAGTCAGTCCCTGTGTATTGGAACCCAGTAAAGAATACAGCTGGCTGTATACTTCAAAAATCTCACTAGGTATTTTCTGATCTCTGATCATCTGGGACTGTTCAAGTAACGCAAAATTTCCCAAGAATTTATCAAAATAGGTTTTCCTGCCAGGAATCAGATTTATCCGTTTGATGCCATCTGGACTATCGCTGACAGCAATGCTGAATGTCACCAGCATCATGTCCACAATGATCAAGGATGCACCAAACATCGAAATCTTCCGGGCCATGGTTGTTTCAGTTTAAACGGTCACCCTATGTCTCCTGTGTCGACTTCTGCAGAGGAAGGAAAAAAGTAAAACAAATTCTGGTGAGTCCAGTCACTTTTATTAGAGGACAAGCTGCAGCCTGATAACTTTGAAAGTTTAATCTTACTGGTAGGATTGGAATAAGATGCACCAATGCAGATCTGTTTCATCTTCATATATTCTTTTTTTTATTCTTGCATCTGTTTTTAAAATATATTATATATTATGATTTCTTAGTCACTTTATGACATATTGGGACCTGGAACAATTAAATTCAATAAAAATATTTCGTCTATTAATCCACATTCTCTTCTATACAAACTCAAGACTTACAATTTAAACTACATTTTACTATATTATAAATATTAATTTAAATAATCTAATCCTAATGTGAAAATTCAATCTGTTATTCCTATTCTTATACTTGACAACTGATGCTGGATCATATAGCCATAAGGTAAGCTTGTGGGGGTCTGGGGGATAATCAAAGAGTTTATAACCTCTTTGGGGATAATGCATAGAGCATATTTAAACAAAATACTTTTTCATGAATCAATTCTTAAAATAGTTTGTTTTTCTAAAAGGAAGTGCTTAGAGAGGGACACATGTCCCCCTCGAAGCAAGTGCTTACAGAGGGACATATATGTGAAAAACGTCATCGAAATATGGTGACTTGCTATTTTTAGTCAGCCAACCGATGGATATTCTATTTTGGGAAGTTTGCCTGTTTTTGATTTCGATCGTCCAACATGGCGGCGCCCTCAAATAGCCTGAAGGCTATTTTATGTATGACTAGATCAAAAGATCTTCCCAACCCTAAATCTCACCCTACCCCTAACACTAATTGCCATGCCGACTTTGACAGCGCATGGTCATATGCCATCGTGCGTAAAATAGCGAAAGGAATATTTTGCAGAAATACGTAAAACAGCCTACAGGCTATTTGCTGTCATACGTAAAATAGACATTCCGCACTCTCGAAATAAGTAAAATATCCTATTTGCCACCATACGTAAAATAGACGCTCCGATGTTCTGTCACCTTGTGATTCTTCTCACACGTATAGGCTAGCACAGCGGTTGGTGCATGTCCCTGGTAGTGGTAGGCTCATTTTCTATCCTGTCATTCTTTTACCTCTGTCTATCATCTGACTTTTCTCATCACAACGTGGCTGTTATCGTGTCATTGTGCTTGTCTTCAAACTTAAACTTAAACGTACTGGCCACACAAACAGATTAAATTTGGAGCGCATATTATTGCTCCGGCATCTGTGAGATCCAGAACTAGATCTAGATCTTCAAAAATATTTATTTTGTTTCAAAGCCCACACAGTGACTGCATATTACGTTCTAACTATGCCCCTCCATGCTAAAGGAACTGATCTATGCAACTGTCCCTCTTAAATCCTGCGCTGAAAGATATCTTAAATCCTGTGCTTAGAGACATTAAAATAATGTGATGTGTCCCTCTGTAGTAAATGTAAGCACACATTTAGAAGGGGGGGGGGCGCATGTGTCCCTCTGTAAGCATACATTTAGAGCGGGATATGTGTCCCTCTGTAGGCACTTGCTTAGAGGGGCTCGTGTCCCTCCGTAAGCACTTGCTTAAATGGGGACATGTGTCCCTCTGTAAGCACTTGCTTAGAGGCGGACATGTGTCCCTCTCTAAACACTTCCTTTCTAAAACTCGGACCAATATTAATTTTTACAAAACGTTCCACCCTCTAACATAAAACTTAGTCAGTTGCATGGACCTACGAGAAACGATAAACACGCTGGATTCATCATTATTTCTTTTTTCTGACTTTTCAATGAAAACGAAACATTCTCCAATCGTATATAGATCTAATATATATTCATTTTCCTTACTTCTTTCTCAATGTGTCTATGACAAAATGTAACAAAATTAATGTTCCTTGTCAAAGAAAATTTCCTTGGCGCCATGTGACAATAAGACAAACCTAGAAGGTACTAAAATGTAAACTATAGTATTACTATTAGACTGTTGTTAGGGGCGCATATAAATATAGGCTTATGGTATTGAATTTTAGGCCTACACCACTGCTGAACAATGAACACATCTCAGCATTTTCTCTATTTTGGCTTTGTAATTCAACTAGGCGCCCCTAGCAACATTCATTAAGGAAATCGCTCACTGTTACAGATTGTTGTATTTGATTACACAATAGCATTATTACATAACGTATCCATGCTGGGGCAATTTTGCGACTCCCGCGCTAGCTAACGGTGCTCACCTGACATGTATAAATAAAGAGTATAACTAGATCTAGATCGTGTGTGACCAAACACCCGCTCTCGCCTCAGCGATGTTTCGGTAAAACAAAACAAACACACCAACCAAGACCTACCTTTATAGTAAAACACAGCAGATTCTTCAGACAAATCCAGCTCAAATGATAACAGTGGCTATTGTCTAATAAAAATCAGACCTTTGAAATAGAGCACGTTAAAGTAGGCCACAATACCCACGGTAAAAGGAGGCGTTGGCTTGACGCAGAAGGCTATTTTTAGAACTTGAAGCTTGCAGGGTCCTCGTGGTTTTTTTAAATACCAAGATACTCGAAATACGTTCTCCCTTCAATTTTTGTGAATGGATTCCAGCTTGTACTTAATTTTTGGTTATCGGAATTAAGTGCACATATGTTGTTTCACGCCTGAAACAGGTTTGATATCAAAGTGCATGGTGGATGTCACGAGCCGCATGAGCTCCTTTTTTCTGTTAGTCATGGGTTGGTTTATTTTGGGAGAATATGAAACGCGTTTAGCTATTAATCGAGCCACGGATTTCGTGATGAGGAATGTGTGAGTGAAGTTTGTAAACATTAAGTTAACCCTTTGATTTTGGTGTGCGTGAGATTTTCTTGTTTACATAGTAGGATTGTAGAAGTTCGAGCGTAGGTTTTTGAGTTGTGAACATATCCTTTTGAGAAAGCAGTTAGGGTTAACTGAAAGACAAACTTGTGTTTGTCATGGCTAGGTCCTTGATCGTCCAATCGGGAGGGAGACCCTTAGTAACCATCGGGGGGGGGGGGGTATAAACTAACACACGTACTAAGATCAGTGGATTCCCAAGAATTAAACGGTCACCCTATATGTCTCCTGTGTCGACTTCTGCAGAGGAAGGAAAAAAGTAAAACAAATTCTGGTGAGTCCAGTCACTTTTATTAGAGGACAAGCTGCAGCCTGATAACTTTGAAAGTTTAATCTTACTGGTAGGATTGGAATAAGATGCACCAATGCAGATCTGTTTCATCTTCATATATTCTTTTTTTTATTCAAAGTAAATTAAATAATTAAACACTTACCGCCCCTGATGTGGGAGATAAATCCTTCCAAGTTACGAGGATCCCCCACTACTCCCCCCCCCTCCCCCACTACTCCCCCCCCCCACCCCCACTACTCCCCTCCCCCACTCCCCCCCCCCACTCCCCCCCTCCCCCCACCCATGATAGGAATCTCTACCCTCTCTGTTTTTTTGTTTTTTTTGCGCCACTCAAAAGAAAGAAGGAAGAAAGAAAGCATAGAAGACACCCATAAGGGAGCCCTTTTGAGGGCTGGGAAAGATCGAAGGCCAGACAAGAAACAAGAAAACAAAACAAGGAAAGGAGGCACAAATGCCCAGGGCAGCGCACCTCCCAAAATAAAGATCTACTACGAAGATCAGTGGATTCATATTTCGAGCATTTGGCGAAAAGACGAGTCACGGGGGGACCTCCTACCTGAGTGGAGATGACAGACAGAAAGATTCGCTCTGTGAGAGACCTGGACAGTGACGAAACCTCTGTGCACCAGGCTTAAGTGTGCACACCGCTTACATTGGACTCTCTCGCTCGCAAAACCATAGCGAGCGAAGAAATGGTGAGATCCCTCGTATGTGTTCGTGCCAGGAACTGTGACAGTTTTTCCGTCACCCCATTGTGACGAAGAGAAGGACATTGACTATACTTTTAGTAACTTTTACTAGATGTGTAATGAGCTGTTAGATTGGGTTTGAGATTGAACTATGTTCATTTCCCAGCTGTATACTTCTTAGTGTGGAGCAGCATAGTTATTTTGTAAAGTGTATTACTGTGAAAATTATTAGTGAGTGCTGCTACGCTTTATGAGTCAGTCAATTATCTGATTAGGTGCTATTACTGTTTGTATGAAAGCGAGACCGACCAAATTGAATTTGTTTACACCGGTGTCCTTTAGGAACCATAGTCCTGGATAGGCACACTTAAAGAGTGCATAGTACAATACTTTCTTTCTATACCCTATTTTAGATAGACTTGCTGGACTCTCTGTAGTCGATGACTTTTATGTAATATCTATGATTGTGATTACCGTAAATTATGCAGTCGAATGTTATATTATGATTATATGGCCCGTCAGGCCTGAACATCAGTAATCCTGTGTTGCTTAGTTATTGAGGTATGAATGTTTCGGGTGTGAGTCAACGAGCTGTGTTCACATCTACTATATCCACCAAATCCCACCCCTGACAGTGGAGAATTCAAGCTTGCATGCAGCTTTGCCGAGTAAAGAACATAAAATGGGCGAATAGTTGAACAGTGTATGATACTGTACAACTTCATATGTGCAATTGTATTTTATTTCTCTCTCCCCCCCCTCTCTCTCCCTCTCTCTCTCTCCCTTTCTCTCTCTCCCTCTCTCTCTCTCTCTCTCTCTCTCCCTCTCTCTCTCTCTTTCTCTCTCTCTCGCTCTCTCTCTCCTAAGATCCCAAGCTTCCAAGCGACATCTTAATGAAACAAAAAACATTCATCTAGTACTTTTCCTGGTTTCCTGAAGCAGCTAGTCCTGTCTTCCCTGGACACTTTGAAGATACTAACTGCTTTTTCTGGTGGACAAAGATGCTGGTCCGCCCGTGCAGATGCGGGGCCCTCTTGCAGAAGAGGGACAGCAAAGAATACATCTGACGTGATACTGCGTGTCGTAAGAGGCGACTAAAGGTGCAAAGGTCCTGGTCTCCCGAGAAGAGCCAGTTGGCGGTGGGCCAACTACCCACCCTGTAAAAATAAACCAGTTACAGAAACACAAGCAAATACTTTAAATCAGTCTTTTATCTTGGGAGAAGGGGGAGCATCTGCACCTGTAGATTCAGTGAAGGACAATGGACAAAGCCGAAAGGACTCCACTGGTCTGACTGCTCCTTCATCAAACAAGTCACTCCGGATTGCGTCCTGGAATGTCCGCTCCATGTATGAAGCAGGAAAGAGTGCCCAGGTTACAATGGAGATGAGGCGATACAGACTGCACATACTTGGAGTTAGCGAGACCCGCTGGATACAGTCCGGACTGAAACAACTTAATTCTGGGGAAAAGATTTTGTATTCTGGAAGGGAGGACAAAAAGCATACAGAAGGAGTAGCGATCATCTTGAGCAAGCACGCCCAGAGGTCACTGAGGGGATGGGAACCCTACGGAAGGAGAATTATATTGGCATCATTTACTACAAAGAACAAGAACATCAACATGAACATTGTGCAGATATACGCCCCAACAAATGAAGCAACCGATGAGGACAAGGATGATTTCTACAACCAGCTTCAGGAAATAGTTGACACATTGCCAAGAAAAGATGTGAACATTATAATGGGAGACGCCAATGCCAAGATAGGACAGGACAATACAGGGTATGAGGACATTATGGGGTGCAATGGTTTGGGACAAATGAATGAGAATGGAGAGCGGTTTGCAAGTTTCTGCGCATTTAACAGCTATGTGATTGGAGGTTCAGTATTCCCACACAAGAGGATCCATAAGGCCACTTGGATTTCACCGGATGGAGTAACTGAAAACCAGATTGACCACTTTTGCATCACCCGACGATTCAGACGCTCACTGGAGGATGTCATAGTACAGAGAGGAGCTGATGTTGGATCTGACCATCACATGCTGCTGGCAAGACTCAAACTCCGCCTCAAGAAACAAGGTACCAGAGCAGGAACAAAGAGGAGAAAGTTTCAAGTGAGCCTTCTGGATGGAGACAAGAAGGAAGAGTTCCAGCTGACACTGAGGAATAGATTCAAACCCCTTGTTGACCTCGAAGAGACAGTAGATTTGGAGACTCACTGGGCTAAGGTAAAAGGAGTATTTACATCGACATGCCAGGATGTTCTTGGGGAAAAGAAAGTGGAACACAAGGAATGGATCAGTCAAAAATCACTGGACTTGATAAGGATAAGAAGAGACCTAAAAGAACAGGTAAATGCAAGTCGTACAAGAAGCTCAAGAGTTGGTAACCAGGAAGAGTACCGAGCATCAGCTAAAGAGGTCAAAAAATCAATTAAAAAAGACAAAGAGGAGTTCATAGGAATGTTAGCAGAGAAAGCAGAGAAGGCAGCAACAGGAGGACACATGAGGATCCTCTACCAGACTACAAAGACTCTTGCTGGAAAATATGGAAAACTTGAAGTTCCTGTCAAGGATTACAACAGGAAGGCTATTTTTGGAAAGGAAGCTCAGGCAAAAAGATGGATAGAACATTTTAACAGCCTCTTGAACAGACCTCCACCAAGCAACCCACCCGACATTCTACCCGCAAGAAATGATTTACCGATCAGTTGCGACCCTCCGACTAAAGCAGAGATTAATGATGCCATAAAGCAGTTAAATCGAGGCAAGGCAGCTGGACCAGATCAGATCCCACCAGAGGCGCTGAAGGCAGATGCTGCTGGGGCTGCAGAGGGTCTGCACTCGCTATTCTCGAGGATTTGGATCGGAGGCAAGTTTCCAAAGGACTGGAAGGAAGGACACCTCGTGAAGCTTCCAAAAAAAGGGGACCTCAGCAATTGTAGTAACTACAGAGGAATCACACTTCTCTCCATCCCAGGAAAGGTTTTCAACCGGATTATTCTCAAGCGAATACAGAATGCAACAGACCCAAAACTTCGTGAGGAGCAAGCTGGTTTCAGGAGTAATCGATCAACCACCGACCAGATCGCCACGCTGAGAATCATAGTAGAGCAGTCGCTAGAGTGGAACTCCCAACTGATAGTGAACTTCCTTGACTACGAGAAGGCCTTTGATAGCATCGATAGAGAAACACTGTGGAGAATATTGAGACATTATGGAATCCCAGAGAAGATGGTGAACCTTATCAAGAGCATGTACGAGGGGACAAGTTGCAGAGTCGTACACGATGGCGAGCTTACTCACAGCTTTGATATCAAGACTGGTGTTAGGCAGGGTTGTTTGCTGTCCCCATTTCTGTTTGTCCTGGTGATTGATTGGCTTATGAAAGAAACCACCAGTGGAGGAAGAAATGGCATACAATGGACCCCATGGACACAGCTGGACGATCTAGATTTTGCAGATGACTTGGCACTATTGTCGCACACACACGACCAGATGCAAGCAAAGACTACAGCTCTAAACAAAATTTCAGAATCTATTGGATTGAAGATACATCCTGCGAAGTCGAAGGTCCTAAAAATTGTTGCACCCCCAAGCGCACAAGTCAGAGTAGGAGATCAACCACTGGAAGATGTAGAGTCCTTCTGCTATCTTGGTAGTATCATTGACAATAAGGGAGGAACAGAGGCAGAAGTCAAAGCACGAATTGGAAAGGCACAGGCAGCTTTTACGTCCTTAAGCAAGATTTGGAGAACCAAGGATATATCTGTAAAAACAAAGCTGAGGATATTCAACTCGAACGTGAAGTCAGTCCTGTTGTATGGATGTGAGACTTGGAATGCATCCCAGGCCTGCATAAAGAGAATCCAAGTTTTCATCAACAGATGTTTGAGGAAGCTACTTAAGATCAGATGGACAGACAAGGTCAGCAATGAAATTGTATGGAAAAGAACAAGACAGAGCCCAGTCAGAGAGGAAATTGGTAGGAGGCGATGGAGATGGATCGGCCACACTCTCAGGAGGCCAGGAAACAGCATCACGAAGAAGGTATTGGATTGGAATCCCCAGGGCAAGAGATCAAGAGGAAGGCCGCGCGGAACGTGGAGAAGAGCCAGAGAAAATGATGTGCAACGAAGCGGAAAGACTTGGAATAATGTAAAGAGACTGGCCCATGATAGAGAGGGATGGAAAGTGTTTGTTGGTGGCCTATACCCTGATCCAGGGTGAGAAAGGCAATGATGATGATGAAGGATGCTGGTCACTCTCCTCAGAAATGACATGTTTGACTCCATGCAGGCAATGACCATCAATCTGAGCTCATAAAGAGATTTAGATTCTTTAGTTTTACCTGTCTGAGAAGTACAGATTTTGGCTCATTATCATCAGGCCTATAACATTGCCTTAGGCTTACTATGGGGGGACTGATTATTCCTGACGAAGTCTGGGTACTTGAATTTTATCATAGGACGGTTTCCCTATCCTCCGCGAAAAAGTTGAGGCAGCAGTCAAATCGATGAAAGACGGGAAAGCTGCAGGCATTGACAACATCCCAGCGGAGCTGATCAAACACGGGGGGACAACAGTGATAGACATCCTCACAAGAATCTGCAACAAAATCTGGCAGACCGGAGAGTGACTCAGTCACTCATCATTATGCTCCCCAAGAAAGGCAACCTACATCAATGCCAGAACTATCGAACGATCAGCCTCATAAGTCATGCCAGTAAAGTAATGTCAAAAGTCATCCTGAACATCCTGAAACCACAGGCGGAGGGGATCATCGCCGAAGAGCAGGCAGGTTTTCGCCCAAACAGAAGCACCACAGAACAAATATTCAACCTGCGAGTTCTGTGGAGAAGTAAAGCCAGCAACAACGGGTCACATACACAATGTTTCTTTGGCCAGGGTGTCTGCTGTTTCTTTTCCCTTGATGCCAATGTGCATAAGGAACATTTTCAGATCCACATAAAAACAACTCTTGAGAATTTTACCGATATGATGTGAAATCTAGAAGCTCTGAGTAGGAAACAAAGAACCTAAATAGACAGTGAAAGGAGCAGAATGGCCGTTATAGTGCCTACGTGCCGTGAAACCCAAACTCAAGCGATGCGTTACGGCTATTTCTACAATAAATTCCTTCGCCTATGCAGCGTCTTCAATAATTTTATTCAGTCCGAAGACGCAGGGATGTAAAAAGATTTCCTTGGTATGCGGGTGATTAAACTACATGCACAATGTATCGTACTGGAGTGCTATACAACGTGCAGGTTTATCACAACTGCAAAGATTACGCACCACTTATGAACATCCTTTATCTACGTTAACGCTGTTCACAGTATACATCCATGCACTTCAGAGCTAGATAAGTGAGACGATACACGACATTGTATTATGATGCAAGGCTTATGAAACAGTGACAAACTCCCCATTCTTGTCACATCCTATGTCAACTTTTAAAGCAGTTAACATAATAATATTCACAGCTCAGCAAAGGTTCAGATAGCCTGAATGTGCAACTGCCTTTGCTTGGGGACGAAGCTCAGCTGTCCTGAATACACAATATACCCACACCACAATATTTAGTGTGTGGTATAAATGAGCTGATCCATCTGGCCCAGCGACTGCCAAAGGCAATAGAGAACGCAGCAAAATCTAGAGTGTGTAGATGCAATCCATGTGCTTATATGCCCCCCCCCCCCGTTCCCTCCCCTATATAAGCACGAACGCCAAGCCCTCTCAGGTTTCTACTGTCCTTACAGAAGTTCTAAAACACAAATTATATAACAGTAATGTGCATATCTTTCACCTGCTAGCAGGCTGAGTCCAAATCATAATTAATTCTGTTACTTTCCATTGAAAAGTGAGAGGGGAAAAAAACCCATCTGAACTTTAGTAAATACGGAGATAAGAAAATAGCTAACGCAGATTTGAAATACTAACTAATAAAGAAAAAGACCCCCCCCCCCCCCCCCAAACAAAAAAAAATTCCCAATTTTTAGAATGTTAATTGTTGCCTGTTACGCGTATCCCCCCCCCCCCCCTACGTGGGGTACGTATTTTAAAGCCTTTTGTGACTCCAGAGCTTGAGAGCTCCTCTATAAATACTCCTAACAACTGTCTATAAATCTTTCAATTTTTTTTTCCTCCTGTTTTTATTGGTTGAACGAGACGTAAGGGGCAGGGTTAGGGATTCGATAAGATTTAGGGCTGAGAATTATTTAAGGACTGGGTTAAGGATCGGTACGTATATTACGCGCTCCTGACATAAAACGCTTGGGGTCCGTACGTACTTACAACAATGGCCGATGTTTATTTCTTGGAGATGGTGAGAGGTTTGGTCCTTTTTTTTTTGGCCAATCAGATTTTGCGTAATAAAATATAAAAAGGGTGAATTTGACCATTGAAAATTACCGATATTAAGGCGTCTATTTTTTGTTGTTGTTGTTGTAATTTTTGGACCCATTCCGTCATCGTGTGGTGTCGTATTTCGGCGTTTATGGCTTTTCTGCGACTGCCTTATAAGAGCGTTCAATTCGGTGCTCTTTTCTCTAGCAGGAACAACGTGCGTAAAGCATGGGAGATTGTTTTTGAGAAAGAGAAAGAGAGAAACCGAAAGAGGAGAGAGAAAGAAAGAGTTCGTAAGAGAGAGAGAAACAAAGAGTTCATAAGAGAGAGAGAAAGAAAGAGTTCATAAGAGAAAGAGAGAGAGAGAGAGGAGGGGGAGGGAGGGGGGGAGAGAGAGAGAGAGACAGACAGACAGACAGACAGACAGAGAGAGAGAGAGACAGACAGACAGAGAGAGACAGAGAGACAGAGAGAGAGAGAGACAGAGAGAGAGACACAGAGAGAGACACAGAGAGAGAGACAGAGAGAGAGAGAGAGAGACAGAGAGAGAGAGAGAGACAGAGAGAGAGAGGGAGAGAGACAGAGAGAGACGGAGGGAGAGAGAGAGACGGAGGCAGAGGGAAGGAGACAGAGGGAGGGAGACAGACAGACAGACAGAGACAGACAGACAGACAGATTTACCTGAGCCACGCCTGGAACATCAGTGTTATAGCAGCCATGTGGAATTTAAACCCTGATCTCTTTATCATATAAAGGCTAAGTCAGCGATTATAGTATAATGTTATCAATTACATGTACTACTAGCAGACAGAGGTACCCGGCAATGCTCGGGATAAGTCTGCGTCCACTGTCACAAGTGGAGTGATGGCAATTAAGGGGATTGCTATAGAGCGGGTGTATAGTTGTAGGATTGACTCACGGGATAGTTGAAGCTGCTCACCTATATTGACTTCTGTTAGTTAACGTGAAAGCGTGGAATGACACGAGAAAAGTGCGTAGTTGTTGAGGTGGCGTTTGGGGTAATGGGAAGTCACTGCAAGCTGAGAAGTCCAAGAGGACAGACGTGAAAGAGAGCAGTCGGGAGTTTGTAGTGTATTCCAGTGAAGACTGGTGCCGGGGACAGGCTGGAAGCTGTCGCGGCCATAAATGAGGTGCATGGGTTGGGCAGTGAGGCCACCCGCAGGACAGTGAGGGCACATTATCCGTGGCAGTCTGGCCACATTCAGGAACTATATGTATTAAGATATTGATGTGAGGTTGAGTACCGGCAGTGAGATATCGTGCTACAAGGCAGTGCAGCCATTGATGTATTGTTAGGCTGAGGCCAACTATCACATTGTAAAGGAGTGATTATCCTAGCGAGGGACGGGAAGGGGAATAAATGCTTAAGGGAACGAGTGAGATGTTGTACTTATTGGATTGTCGTTATTAATGTTATAATAAATGTGTGAGCCTGTTTGATTGTTTTGTTAATTGTTGTACTTGTCTGTTCGTGACTGTTACTGTCATATAAGTATACATCTCCCAATCTGGGATTTGTTACAGTGGGGGCTCGTCCAGTTTACCCGTAGTCATTTTGACACTGTGAATTCGTCATATTTAGTTGTAGTTATGTTGTGATAGGAATTTGTGCTGTCTTTTGTTTGTTGGATGAATGAGAATTTCATGATGATATGATTTATGTATTTTTATGAATATGTATTGATGCATGTATTTTTATGAATAGCTACTGATGTTTGCTTGATTTTTGCAGAGTGTGTGTGTGCCAGCCTGAGGAGGTCAAGCAGACCCAGAGCTCCGGCATACGTGAAGGTTAAAAAAAGTTAAGTGAAACTGAAAATTTTGTGCCCTGGATTGTGGGCTGTTCTTTAATCTGTCTTTTCCCTGTTTTTACTGTTTTTGTCGTACATTATAAGGGCGGTGGAGTGGGTTTGCTGTGGTGAACGCGCCAGCCACGTTTGCAAGGTTGATGAGACTTGTCTTGAAAGATATACCTAATGTGTCCTTCTTTGACGACATAGCGTGTCACACGTCGTCGTGGTCTGAACATATTCAGACACTTACAGCAATTTTTAAACGATTGCGTCATTTTGGTTTACCTGCTAAACCCGCAAAGATGTACTTAGCATGTTCAGAAATAGTGTTCTTAGGGCATCTCGTGGGTAGAGGTATTCAGAGACCTGAGATAACAAAAATTGATAAATTGGGAGGGTTGGAAATCCCTAAGACAAAGAAGCAAGTAAGGAGCTTAGTAGGAGTTCTAAATTATTATAGGAAGTTCATTCCGAACTTTTCATCTCTGTCATCTCCTCTTACTGACCTTACTAAGAAGGGACAGTCCGATAAGGTCCAGTGGACGTCTGAATGTCAGACGGCATTTAATAAATTAGTGACGGCATTGTCATCGTCACCTATTCTGATATTACCAGATTTTCGATCTAAATTTATCCTCAGAACATATGCCTCGGACTCTGGTATCGGCGCTTGCCTTCTCCAGGAGAAGAATGAATGTTTGCATCCTGTGTGCTATGTGAGTCGTAAATTATTACCAAGAGAAAGGAGATATTCAGTGATAGAGCGAGAATGTCTCGCCATTGTGTGGTCCGTCCAAAAATTAGGACGTTATTTGATGGGACCGGAGTTCTGCATCCAGACAGATCACAAACCATTTACGTTTCTGTCCAGGAGTCGTTCGTCGAGTCCTCGTCTATCTAGGTGGGCATCGGCTTTACAACCATATACATTCACGATCCAGCCGATTCCAGGAACCAGTAACCACATCGCCGACTACCTTAGTCGTGCCTAGTGTGGAAATTTGAAGCGCTTGACCATCGGAGGAGAAGAAGATTCGACGCAGAGACGGAACAACGAAGCGTCGCAAATTGTGGGCGATTGAAAACGTGATATCATCGCAAGTTTGGAAACATATGAACGTTGACTGGAATCTGTATGGACGATCATGGATCGACATCACAGTTTTTCAAGGAAGAATCGCCGATCTTCAAATGATTGACATTACAAATATTATATGAGGGATGATTGATGGGTTGATTGATTTTGATTTTGCATTAGGTATTGTGTATTCGTTCAGGTATTGATGATGTTATATATATGTGAGAGGATGAACGACTTTTTATTTTTAATGTGCTTTCATGGTTACTCTAGTGCGTGAGTGAGGGACGGCCACTCATAGCAGTTTATGGGCACTTGGCCGAGTACCATTAATTGGATTATTTCCCTTGTAATAGTAGCGCGGGACCCGTTATTCACATCACGGTGAAAAGCGCGCATTTTGATTGGTCAATTGGAAATTTTGACCACCGGGCTTCCAACTCTTATATCATGGCTTTAAGTTTCTTTCTACTCGCTCATTCGTTATTATCAACCGACAGAAAGACAGGAACCCGAATTCATTTTTGAGAGTAGACAATACCCTATCGGTAATAATAATAATAATAATAATAATAGTTCGTCCATCAGGTATGATGATGACCTTAACAACACCAGAGGAATAAAGAACAGAAATTGTTGAGAATTTCAACACATGGACAATAAAGAGAACTAAAGGACACAGAGGACAGAATGGAAAGACTGTTCTTTCATGACTTATGGCTTCTCATGTGGCTGATAAGTCCTATTTTTGCCCTGCAGACCCTTCCGCATAAATGACAAGAGTGCTCCGTTGGTTCAGTACCACTGGGCCTTTTCTTGCGCCGTTCTCTTTTTTTGATAGCCTGCTGGACTCTGTCAGCTTCCCATGCTTTGCTGCCTCTGGTAAGGGCCGCCCTCCAATTTGCACGATCAAGCGAGAGCTTTTCCCACTCACTCACATCAATGGCAAAGGCCTTCAGTGATTGCTTGAGAGTGTCTTTGTAACGTCTCTTTGGGGCCCCAACATTCCTCGTTCCATTGGAGAGCTCAGAGAAGAAGATTTGCTTAGGGAGTCTGGAGTCGGGCATTCTGACAACATGTCCTGCCCAACGTAGCTGAATTTTTTTCAGGTGGCAGAAGATGCTCAATTCCTTGGCACGATTGAGGACCTCAGTGTCTGGAATTTTATCCTGCCATTTGATCCTTAGGATCTTTCTAAGGCAGGCCAGATGAAAGTGATTTAGCTTTCTGGCATGCGATTGGTACACTGTCCAGGTTTCAGCCCCATAGAGTAGGGTGGGAAGGACCACAGCATTGTACACTTTCAGCTTAGTGTCTGTGCGAATGCCGGCGACATCCCATACTCTCTTTCGAAGCCTGCCAAATGCAGAGCTGGCTTTGCTGATTCTTGAGAGAATTTCAGTATCAACACGAGCCGCGGAAGACAGTGTACTGCCAAGATAGGTGAAGTTCTCCGACACCTTCAGAAGACTGTCATGGACTTTGATATTTGGGGTCACAGGATACTTGTCGTCTGGAGTAGGCTGATGGAGCACTTCCGTCTTCTTTGTGCTTATTGTGAGGCCAAAGTTGTCACAGGCACTAGAGAACTTATCAACACAGTTTTGCATGCTATCCTCATCGTGTGCCAGAAGTGCACAATCATCAGCAAATAGTAGGTCACAGACCTGAGTACTTTTGGTTTTGGTTTTTGCCTGAAGTCTCCTGAGGTTGAATAGACTGCCATCAGTTCGGTACTTGATGCTTACCCCTTGAGGAGGAGAGCTAAAGGCTTCTTGTAGCATTGCAGAGAACATGATGCTGAACAGAGTTGGGGCTAAGACACAGCTCTGTTTTACCCCATTTGTGACAGCAAAGGGCTCTGAAACACTGCCGTTGCTTTTGACTGCAGCTTGCATGCCATCATGAAACTGGCGCACTATTGTGATGAATTCGGGTGGACACCCAAACTTCGCCAAGATTTTCCAGAGGCCTTCACGACACACTGTGTCAAATGCTTACCCTATCGGTACAATATAGGTATTTATGATAACGTTTGTTATCAACGGAGATACGTCGTATTAATGGACTGAAGTATCCCGCACAAATTTGTCGAATGTTGTTAGTCCTGACACTTTGAAAATTTATATTAAAACTATTACCGGGTTTCTGGTATAAGTAGTCAGTTAGAATTTTAGCAGCAAGTTTCTACTTTATGATGGTACCAATTTTGTTGTACTTTGATGCACATATCCTATTGAAATAATTAATAAGAGGGTCTCGGATTTAAAGTAAACTATGAGTTAGACGCATGTTATCCCCGATAATTCCAACCTGGGTCAAATTTATTCAATTACAGCTGGAGGGGACCATAGAGTAATTTCTGCAGTTTACTGGGATATCTAATTGACTTTTGTGTGCACCCTTTTAACTGTACTGTAAATTCGATTGTGTTAGGACCCTAACCAGTTTTATTGTCGGGCTGGACTCCAGGCCCAAACATTTCACTTGTCCAAAACTGGACTACGTACTAGCTCCCTCCTACGTCCGCGTGAGCTCATAAATAAGATGGCAGTTCGAGTGGTCAGTACACTCCATCAAAGACGCAGAGACAAGAGCCGACCGCACAGTGAACCCAGACCAGCAACCCGGGCCCGTAGAAGTTCAGAGGCTTGCCGACGCTTGCCATCGCCACCCCGCCCAATAAGGCATGAAGCGGTAGCACAGGACCCGGAGAAACTTTGGGTGAGTTGGAAACTATAATAGATTAGAAGTGACTTTAATTTGCGCACCCCCCCCCCCCCTTTCGGGGATGCCGCGTAGAAAATGCTGATCTACAGAGACTGTAGTACAGAGTCCCGCTCGCGGTAATTGCCATTGTCATTAGACGTGTAAGATGCGCGGTGCAGTGCTGTGTCTTGATATTGTAACTTTAGTGTCAAAGTTAAAGTTTGCGGTGCTAGATGTTAACGATGGCTCGCTAATCAAGATATTACTATTTGCCGGTGTGCATGTGTAACATTGCCTTGATGTAGTAGGCAGTGAGGATTTCTTGATATTTATATATATAATATGTTAGTGTGGATGTGGGCGGCACAACGCACTTGATTGTATTAGTATCACGGCGTGCTTGTGCATATTACAGCTATGCTGTAAATTAGCAGTTTTATTATAATTATTACATGCTTAGCGCTTGAGATGTATTGGTTAGTATCAGTCTAACACGGGTGAGCCCCAGAATTGTACTTCTATGTGTGACGAGGAATTAACATTGTGTTACAATGAGTCTCGCCGACATATATATATCATGTGCATGTATTATAGTTATCCAGATGTATTATGCTTCTATGAGTTTCGTAAGTTGTGTAAAGGACATAGTTTTATAAGAATAATGTACACTTCATCTTATGTACTGGGTATAATAGTGTCATACGCCCGTTAGCCTGGCGGCTTGGCCCAGCGGCTAAAGTAAAAGGGCGTGACCCTCCAGTAGCAGACGGGAAGGGGGGCAACCCCGCACAATGCGCGACCGAGCCATTGGCTGTCAGCTGGTCACTGTTGACCGCTGCTTTATGGAATGGCCACCTGGATTTGTTGTACTCGGCTCAGTGGAGTAAGACGGTTGTGATGTTGCCCTTTCCTTGATTATGTCCTTTCATATTTTGATTAGTAATAATGTAATAATAATGTATAGCATTTATATAGCGCATATCCATTTAAAATGCTCTATGCGCTTTACAGAAACAACATGTCAACCACAGAGCAGAATGGAGCTGCCTGCGAAGCGCTCAACACACTGCACTGCTTCTTTCTCTCTCCCAGTCTCGCTCACTCTCTCTCTCTCTATCTCAGAGCAAATTGTAACGCAGCCTGTTAGGCGCAGTTCACAACTCACAACAGTTCACAACTCACAGCAGTTCACAACTCACATCAGTTCACACAACACACAACTCAAATAATATTTGAATATTTATTAATAACAATATATATTTAATAATGAATAATAAATTCTGGCGGGGGTGATATGGATAACTTTTAATCTATTAATTTCAATTTTCAATTTTGCCCGGGCAGCGGCCTTTCGGCCTGCTCTTTACGATTTCCAACT
Source organism: Onchidella celtica (assembly GCA_963931925.1). Classification (NCBI taxonomy): domain Eukaryota; kingdom Metazoa; phylum Mollusca; class Gastropoda; order Systellommatophora; family Onchidiidae; genus Onchidella; species Onchidella celtica. Next base: position 53,905,537 of record OZ007577.1, on the reverse strand, counting down.
GCCAAGGTATCTTTAACGTGCGCAACGTGCACACGGGCCCTCCGAATTTTTTCGTCCTTATCCGAGAAGACTAGGTAATCGATCCTACCCCCCAATAGGACCAGGGTATATCGCAAGCACTGTGCTAGGGAACTCCTTGTATATATAATATAATTCTTACTTGTAGTTGTAGTTCATTAACCTTAGCATTATTTTTATTCCGTACATGTATGTGTGTAATTAGTAATTGCTTAGATTCTATATCGTGTTGATGTTTTGATTTAATACTCAATCCTATGTATGCCCACCATTGATTGCCTGATTAATGTTGTCATTATATCCTAATCATATTTTTGTCTTTTTCTCTTGTTCCAGCTTATGGCTGGTTGGGCTTTTTCTTGGTAGGGCTTTCCTATGCCTTTTTTGTAGTGATACCTTTGTTAGGCTTTTTGAATAAATAAGATTGCCAGCAGAACACTGTGTTTGTTAATCCTGTGTATCCTTAAGGGAGTTGCTATTGAACCCACGCAGTAACCACATTAGCCACTCGTAGTTCATCCAACATATACATGCATGATGCATAGAAAATTGATGGATATAAGGCGAAGTAGTAGATTTCAATGAGAGCGGTGTCTCCGCTTGGGGAGTTGAAACACAGTATGGTACTGGAATCCATTTTATTCCCTGACCTCAGACTTCAGTGTCATATATATATGTAATATGGGCTGATTCACTCGCGCTCCAATGGTGCGCGAGATTGTTTGCGTGACTTGTAGAGAACCGCAGTACAGGCACGTGTTGGTTTGCTGCTTGTCTCTCTTGCATTTATTATCTAGAATGTTGTTACAAGTACGTACGCCCCCCACAGACTATCTGTGACGCCCCCCGAAGTTTTTTGCGCTAGGGTACGTATTTTAAAGCTTTTTGTGACTCCAGAGCTAGAGAGCTTTTCCCGAAATACTCCTAACAAAGCCTTAGTTATTCTTCTTTCATATTTTCTTTTGTTTTTCTCCTTTTTTTTTTTGGTTGAAAGGGTAGGGGTAGGGGTAGGGTTTGATAAGATTTAGGATTGAGGATGAGGACGGGGTTAGGCGTGTACGTGTACCTAGCTCAAAACGCTTGAGGCACGTATGCACTTACTTCATGACAACAACCATATTTCTAAACAACATGTCACCGGTCAGAATAATTAAGTGATCATTCAGAATTTCCAAGAGTGATGCTGAATCAGAATTTATTTTCCTCTTAAGTAAGAGTCAGCTACTTCTTGTAATTTAAATTTTTTTTTTGCAGTTGTTTTTGATAAAAAGGGGACATATTCATATCGGCTATGCAGTTACACTCACATATAGATCTATAGACAACTCTCATTTTTATATCAGCTACAGATGTCCATCCTTCTGAATTCACCCATTAATCAGCTGAGTGCATATGTTGTCTACTATCTTTGGTGATACAAACAAAAGGATACTGTAGATAAAGCAGGCTTATCCAGTATGACGTATGAAAAGCATGTGTATGAATCATTCAGCACAGTAAACCATGACATTGTTCAACAATATTATTATCAATGTTGTCACACCGCATTATCAAAATATAGGCCTTCAATTTTTGTTGTGCAACATTATGAAGAAATTAAGCTTTTTTTTTTCTATTTTGTCTGAAAGGGAATGCTTACCGCAAAATGTAACCCCTTTACTTAGGTTTAAGACAAAACGGAGACAAGTAGTCTTGGGCAATTTATAACATTATTAGCCAAACCATTTTAGAGATGTTACAATTTAAGTTGAGCAACTAATTTTTTGGGAACGCCTGACAGCGCACGTACTTTCCTAGAAAATCGGCCGTGGTTCATTCAAGTGAATTTAGAAAGTCCCAAGGGGAAGCTACTCATTTAGCTCTGTTGTGAAGAAAAATAAACAGAGCAGATTGGACTTCATCGATAAGGTCAGTATCTGCTACATTTTAACATGAAAATATCTCTTATAATATTTAGCCATTGTCACTTCGTAGTGCCATACATGTATGTTTACGGATCATCACTGACCGGTTCCATTCGTCGTCCTACTCCTAAATTCATCTTTGAAACAAAATTATCAATAACATAGGGCCATGGGGCCTAGCCATAGGACATCAGTGACTGTCTGACTCATAGTCATACACCACAGTCAGGTTTGTCTGAGTAAAACGGACTTACATATATATCGTATGTACGAAGTAAACACTTAAATCATAGATCTGCCAAGGACATTGTGGATTTGTTTGCTTGAGACACATTCGGAAATCGTCCTGTCGTGTAAGTTGTTTGTCCAAACATGTGCCCAAAACATTCTTACTTTGTGGGTAATTCACCTTAATCACACGTAGAAAAGATGCCTGTTTTCAAACGTACAAAGTCATTAACTCAGTATTAATTAAAAACATTAAAAAAAACAACTTGTGAAACAAAAACAAAAGCTTTCATTGTTACTGAACACAGAAGGCAGTGCAGTGTAATTTATTGGTGCTATGGACTATATTTTGAGAACAAATACTCTGGAGAACAACTTTTTTTGTGAGTTGGGTCACATCAGTGCCAGTGGTGTTTCAATGGGAATGTGAGATGGAGGATGAGGGAGGACTATCATTGAATTACACAATTTTAGTCCCGCACCTATTTCATGTTCTGTTTGTTACTTGACGGGCCCCGCGTTTACCACCTGGATGACTAATTTGCTGGGGGAGGGGAGGGATGCTGCACCCTTTGCAACCTGACACCCCCCCCCCACACACACACACACACAGATGCTCCTAAAGTCGCGTCCTTGTAATATATCCCTATTGTGTAACTCAAATGGAACTCCTCCCCGATTAACTAAAACCTCCAGTCATGACATCCCAGGTTTAAGCCCATATAATAATAATAATAATAATAAATAGAATTTCTCAATGCGCTGTACATTGCATCAATAATTCATGCATGTAACTTTCCAAATCTCATACTAAAACACGCACTCTCATCCATACAAACTTTCAGTTTCACACACATAGACGCTCTTAGTCATATAACACTAGCTTATATAATCAATTGTAACATCAAAGTACAGAATAGAATTTTGAAAATTTAAAAGTTTCGGAGGAAAAGGTGATGTTTTACGCTTTTCTTAAAGCTTTCAAGATTTGGTGATTCACGAATGTTCAAGGGTATCTGGTTCCAGACAAAAGGTCCAAAATAGTTGAAGGATCTATGGCCTATAGTTCCTATTCCTTAATTAATACTGATGTCTGAAGTCCAGATTACCTCATAATCAACCATATATATATAGCTTATAGCACTAGTTCTGTTTGTCTATTGAATGATACTGTCACACTCTTCTCTTTTGCACCACCAAAGAATTCTCCAGAGATATAATACATTGTCTATTACTAGTATTATGCCCCTCAGCTATCATGTATAATCTTGTGGATGACAATCAATTCAGCAAATCAAAAATTATCCTCAGGTGTGAATTCTCAAAGAATGTCTTTCTATAATATGAGATTGTGAATAAGAAAACCTGGCTTAAGTTGGCAAAGCTGATTTTGAGAAAAACGGCTTTGAAGTGAAAATATGGGTCTGACACAAACTTCCAACTTGGCTGTTGTTTAGGGGACTGTGGCATGTTACAGGGTAAACTGTAGATGAGCAGTGAACATTACTCACTATGATCTCTATAAAATAACGGCTTTGTAATTAGACTACAAAAACAATCACCCCTCCAATATTACTTGGTCAGTTGGCTATTGCCACTTATAGGGTTAATCCCGTTTTCTCAAAATCTTGTTTTAGGGGGGGGGGGGGGGTGTCACTGACTTCAATTTATCAGAAATGTCTTGTCTTTTATTAATATACACTCACAATGTCATGTTGCCAACTTAAGCCTGGTTTTCTCATGCACACTCGCATGTGCAAAAATGTTATTCACGTTTCCATTTGTCTGTTACGACAGCTTGGCACATTGATATTAAGATGATTAACAGATCAGTGTTCACAATGATGAATTCTTTCCATTTAACTGCTTCCAGTTGCTTTTGAAGATGAAATGATCATGTCTGTTGGAACAAGCAGCACTGCTGGTAGCTCCTCTAGAGAAAGTCTACTAAATGAAGCAGCTGCAAAATCTGATCCTTCTTTCAAATGTGATGTAGTCAGTGCATGTTCAGATTTACAGGTATTTCATGATATGTTCTGATTTGTTAAACCTGAGTGTCACGAGCCGCATGAGCTCTTTTTTCTATTAGTCATGGGTTGGTTTATTTTGGGAGAATATGAAACGCGTTTAGCTATTAATCGAGCCACAGATTTCGTGATGAGGGATGTGTGAGTGAAGTTTGTAAACATTAAGTTAACCCTTTGATTTTGGTGTGCGTGTGAGATTTTCTTGTTTACATAGTAGGATTGTAGAAGTTCGAGCGTAGGTTTTTGAGTTGTGTACATATCCTTTTGAGAAAGCAGTTAGGGTTAACTGAAAGACAAACTTGTGTTTGTCATGGCTAGGTCCTTGATCGTCCAATCGGGAGGGAGACCCTTAGTAACCATCGGGGGGTATAAAAGCTAACACACGTACTAAGATCAGTGGATTCATATTTCGAGCATTTGGCGAAAGGACGAGTCACGGGGGCCTCCTACCTGAGTGGAGATGACAGACAGAAAGATTCGCACTGTGAGAGACCTGGACAGTGACGAAGCCTCTGTGCACCAGGCTTAAGTGTGCACACCGCTTGCATAGGACTCTCTCGCTCGCAAAACCATAGCGAGCGAAGAAATGGTGAGATCCCTCGTATGTGTTCGTGCCAGGAATTGTGACAGTTTTTCCGTCACCCCATTGTGACGAAGAGAAGGACATTGACTATACTTTTACTAGATGTGTAATGAGCCGTTAGATTGTGTTTGAGATTGAACTATGTTCATTTCCCAGCTGTATACTTCTTAGTGTGGAGCAGCATAGTTATTTTGTAAAGTGTATTACTGTGAAAATTATTAGTGAGTGCTGCTACGCTTTATGAGTCAGTCAATTATCTGATTAGGTGCTATTACTGTTTGTATGAAAGCGAGACCGACCAAATTGAATTTGTTTACACCGGTGTCCTTTAGGAACCGCAGTCCTGGATAGGCGCACTTAAAGAGTGCATAGTACAATACTTTCTTTCTATACCCTATTTTAGATAGACTTGCTGGACTTTCTGTAGTCGATGACATTTATGTAATATCTAATATCTCCAATTGGAGTGTCAGAACGCATCATGACACTCAGACTGAACACCCGGTCTGGTTTTACCAACATTATCTGTGTCTATGCCCCAACACTTACCTCCTCTGACGAAACCAAAGACATTTTCTACGAGGCATTGCAGAGGACTCTCCACAACATCCCTCTCACCGAAGGCCTGCTAATTCTGGGTGACTTTAACGCTCGAGTGGGAGCAGATCACTCCGCATGGCCAAAGTGCATTGGGCACTTCGGCATTGGCAACATCAACGAAAACGGGCAGCGCCTTCTGGAGCTATGCTCCGTAAACTCATTATGTGTTACAAACACGTACTTTGACCTTAAGAGATGCCAAAGAACATCATGGCGCCATCCCAGGTCTGGCCATTGGCATCAATTAGATCTTATTCTCTCAAGGAGGAAGAGTTTGGGCTGTATAAAAATAACTCGTTCCCTCCACAGTGCTGACTGTGACACCGACCATGCACTGGTAGTCAGCAAAATCAAAATTTCGGCCAAGAAAATATACAGATCAAAAGCCCCTTCAATCCCTAAGATCAATGTAACAGCAATCAGAGATGAATCAAATAGAAAGTCATTTGAAAAGTTATTTGCTGAAAGCATGGATAATGTCACCCAATGTGACTCGGTAGATGAAACATGGAACACTCTCAGTTCAAAAATTCATGACTGTGCCATCAAGTCTTTTGGACAGCATAAAGTTTCAAACAACGACTGGGTAGCCCAGAACAGCGAAATTCTCCTACCTCTCATTGAGCAAAAGAAATCTGCTTTCAATGAGTATAACAAAAATTGCAATCAGAGTACAAAAACTTGTTTGAAAAATGCAAAAGCTAAACTTCAGCTGGAGGTAAGACGTTGCGCCAACAAATACTGGACAGACTTGTGTAACAGCATACAAGAGGCAAATGAAAAGGGAGATATGAAAACCGCCTTTAGTCAGATGAAAGTAGCTCTTGGGCCAATCATCACCAAAAGCGCCCCACTTAAGTCTGTAAATGGTGAACCCATCACAGATAAAAATGAACAACTGAATAGGTGGGTAGAGCATTACTCTCTGTTGTATTCAACTGAGAAAAATATTCCACCAGATTTTGAGGAACACCTCCAAAAACTGCCAATAATGGCCGAACTTGACGCTGAACCTTCCTTAGTCGAGCTTTCCAATGCAATCGACCACCTGTCTGCTGGAAAAGCCACAGGAAGTGACAACATTCCTGCAGAGGTATTAAAAGACCTAAAAGGCCCACTATTACCACACCTGTATAATCTGTTACTGCAGTGTTGGAAGAAGGCGTGATACCACATGATATGAGAGACGCCAAAATTGTCACACTTTACAAGAACAAAGGAGACAAAGGCGACTGCAACAACTATCGAGGCATATCCCTCCTCAGCATTACTGGAAAGGCTTTTGCTCGCGTCATCCTCTGCCGCCTTCAACAACTGGCGGAAAAAGTCTTACCAGAAACACAATGTGGCTTTCGAAGCAAACGATCAACTATTGACATGATATTTGCACTTCGGCAAATCCAAGAAAAATGTAAAGAACAAAACAGGCCGCTTATAACATGCTTTGTGGACCTAACAAAGGCTTTCGACACCGTAAGCCGATCTGGCCTGTATGCAGTCCTTAAATCCATAGGCTGTCCACCAACATTGCTAAAACTTATTGCATCCTTCCACACTGACATGAGGGCATGTGTCAACTTTGAGGGCTGCACATCCAATTCATTTGCTGTAAACAGCGGTGTGAAGCAGGGATGTGTTCTTGCTCCTACCTTATTTGGTATATATTTTGCAGCCCTACTCAAGAATGCCTTTGGTCAATGTTCAGGTGGAGTACTTATTAACACCAGAGTGGACGGCTCCATTTTTAATGTTGCCAGACTAAAAGCAAAATCTCGTACAGAGCATATTATGTTACAAGAGCTCCTCTTCGCAGATGATGCTGCAATCGTGGCCCACGATGAAACCACGCTCCAGGCTCTCATCAATAGCCTTGCCAAAGCCTGTGACAAATTCATGCTAAAGATCAGTGTCTCAAAAACTGTAGTTTTGACACAAGGCTTGAGAAACCCCAACCCAATTATGCTGAATGGCTCTCCTCTGGAGCAAGTGGGAAAATTCTGCTACCTAGGCTCAACCATCAGTGGTAGCACAGACATAACAACTGAAATAAATGCCAGAATAGGAAAGGCGGCCACAGCTTTTGGCAAACTCTCAAAAAGGGTGTGGAACAATAGCAAGCTGACCATCAAAACAAAGGTACTCGTGTACCAAACTTGCGTCCTAAGCACCCTGCTGTATGGCTCAGAGACATGGACCACCTACTCCAAACATGAAAGATCCCTCAACTCCTTCCACCTGCGCTGTCTACGCAAAATTCTCAAGATCAAGTGGCAAGACAGGATCTCAAATATCGAAGTTCTGAGCCGAGCCAACATTCCATCAACTCAGGCTCTCCTAGGCAAAAAAAGACTGCGGTGGCTTGGACATCTCCACCGTATGGAAAATGATCGCATCCCCAGACAAATTCTCTACGGGGAACTTGCTACTGGCAACCGACCCAGAGGTAGGCCACATCTGCGATTCAAAGACACTTGCAAGGTCACGATGAAAGCATTCAACATCGACCCCAATGAATGGGAGAACCTTGCAAGTGATCGAAGCAGATGGAGACAAAAATTGCGCAGTGGCACGCTCGCAATAGACTTCAAGGCAAAAGAAACATACCTGACAAAACGACAGAGGCGGAATGAAAACACTCGCCAAAGTGAACCCAAAAGACTGACCTGCAATCACTGCCATCGCACTCTCGGGTCAAACATTGGTAGAATAAGCCACGAGAGAAGCTGTCAGTCAAAGTGAAAGTGAATATTCTAGCTGCTAAGACCGTCTGTAAAGACGCTAAAGGCCATATATATGATTGTGATTACCGTAAATTATGCAGTCGAATGTTGTATTATGATTATATGGCCCGTCAGGCCTGAACATCAGTAATCCTGTGTTGCTTAGTTATTGTGGTATGAATGTTTCGGGTGTGAGTCAACGAGCTGTGTTCACATCTACTATATCCACTATATCCCACTTCTGACACTGAGTAATATAAAAAATATTATGTAATGTAAAATAATTATGTTTGAAAAAGCAGAGATAGCAATGTGGTTTTTTTGTTGTTGTTGCAGTCTTTCCAGTGAGATCTTTCCAATGCTCTACATTTTACCATGTGAAAAATTTTCCTGGTGTGCATTCCCTTTGCCAGTATTGTCCACACTGGTGTTTCTTGTTGGGGTACAATTTTAGGCACTTAGTGCTTCCTTCCTTATAAGTTGCAATGATAAATGATATTTAACGTTTAATTTATGACAAAATTATAATATAGTGCATGGCTAGAGGATCAGTGAAACTGCATTTATAAGATAAATTCCCAAATTCTCAATATAATCTAACATACATATTGAGAACCTCAGTCATTCTACATATGAGTAACTTCTACTGATATTCTTGTGAGCAATTATGGCTGATTGAGATAGAGTGCAATCCTAATATCTCGACATCAATGGAACCGTCAGACTTGTGTCAAGTAAAGAGAAAGTCGAAATAGCAGATTAGTGGTGGAAGAGGAAAAAAAAAGGGCGGGGGGGAGGGGGAGAAATTCAAACATCAACCATAAATGTGTCTAATAAATAACGCAGTTATGTACCTTTTTCTTTTAATTATCGGCATGCCATCTGTTCCTCCAATATCACTGTTGTATGGAGCAGTTGCGTTGCAAAGGTTTGCTGATATTGGAGAAATGCTGTAGCTATCAAATGCGCAGTGCTTTACTTTTTTTTTAACCTCGACCTGACTGTTTCTTCAGAAGAAGTGATGATACCGATACACTCACAGTGTGGCAATTAACCCAGAGATCTAGGTCAAGGCCTAGTATCAACGGCGCACGAATGTTTTGTGGGGAAAAGAAAATACTCAGTCTATAGTACTCTGTACTTTTACTGCTGTGAGCTTATGCAAAGCACTCCACACTCGCGTTACTGAAGCCAAGGGTCATCTTCTGTGTCCACACACTCTCTCTCCTACCCCTCCTCGCCAGCACCGCAATAAGAAATAAAAAGGTCTTATAAGTTATATCCGGGGAGCTGCGCGGGCTTTTTTGGTAGCACAGTAGTAGGTCTAGTGCACTTGTTTTGCTGTGGTCGGGGAGAAATGTGTCGAAATAAGAGGAAGGAATGGAATAAAATGTCGAGTTATGGGGAAATATTTAGTAGCATTAAAGAAGGAAAAGGCTGGGACTTAATAATTGTGTTGAGTTACCAAGAATGTCGAGAAAAGCCATGTCGAGATAAGTGGATTGGACTGTATTCCTTTTTGAATGAGTGGCATTAATATTTTTTTCATGTTTCATGCTTCAGGATAACAATGGACATACTTGGAATAACAGGCAAATTGATGTCCAGTTAAAACAATGATTCCTGTCCAAAAATTTAGTGTCGCCTGAAAGGCTGTGAAGATTTGCACATATTTTGATTGTTTCTTTGTCTTTCTGTAGCGATCAAAGCAGCTTCTGGATGTGGCATATAAAAGTTGGCAGTCTGGTTTGTACACGGATGTGACATTGTTGGTGGGGAAGGAACGATTTGCAGCCCATCGCTTGGTGTTGGCCTCTCTGTCAGACTATTTTCCTCCTCTTCTCAAGGTAAACATGATTCATTCAGAATCTTAATGAACTTGCGCTGACAGCAAGAGATTTGAACTAGCCCATCCAGCAATCCCATGTCAGTCTGACTATGTAGTACTGATTCCAAATTTGCTCATTGGAAGGACACTGTTCTGACATAGGTCTGCTGGTTATGAAACCACAACGCCATTGGTTTAATTTAGGAAATCTGCTCCTACCGTAACCTGTGGAGCCCTATGGAAATCCTATACAGATCTACTTTGGACTAACATAGAGATTCTATACTGGCTGGGTAGTGACGGATCACACATGCTTGTCAGTTGTTGTTTTCCACCACTTTGGCTTTTGTGCTGTTATCTGCTGTTCATTGGTTTCATCAAGTATTGTCACTATTCACGAAAGTGGGACTTCACATTATAATCTAAATGCTTACAACACTGTCCTGAGCCAGCCAGCATTCCTATGTCAGTCTGATGTAGAAATGCATAGGATTTCTGTAGGGTTGGTGGGATTACCATAGGGAAGGCTTTCTTATTTTGAACAGACAGCGGCACAATGTTTTGGATTGGGGTCATTCCTATGGGCAAACTTGAGGTTGGGTTGCTGACTGGTGTAGCAGGTAATTTTTAATATTATATACAGCCATAGCTAGTTTCGAGCCTCCATGAAACATACATTTTTGTGTTGCACAATTTAGCTGATTTGCTGCTGACGAAAATCTTAAATTCAGACTTTTGCGAGATGAAAAAGCATATGGTGCTCAAATTTATTTTCATTTTGATTTGATTTGATGAGAGGAACCAGGGGCCTAGCACACCGGGCGTGCCCCTGCACCAAGATCCATTCAAGGGTTTTTGTACTTATGGCCGCAGTGGCCAGCCGGTTCCATATTTGTCGGGTTCGTCCAGCCTTGTCACGCCATCTCTACCCTGTCCTCAGACGTTCTAGTTATCGGGAGGCACCCCAGTGTCTTTTTCCGCTCTTAATCGGGGGTGATCATCTGCATGAGCTCATTTCTGTCATGCTAACCAGTATGGCCGGGGCAGTATATCCATGTGAGAAAGGGTGAGGCCTTGGAGGATGTCAAGTCATTCACCCTGAAGCATGTTGCTGTCCATTTTCCACAGCAATCTCTGCAAATCTGTGACAGTGATGGTGGGGTCTGTGCTAGGTTGCAAGCCTGTGAAGTGCCCCAGTAACAGCCTCCACCTCCATCTGCATGCTAGACATAATGACTTTGTGCGCACCGGACGCCTTACCCAAGGGTTGACCTCACCTGTTATGTCTATCATTAGGACGGAAAATGCTTGAAAAAATGCTTTGCCAACAAGTTCAAGATTTTCAGCACATTTCATGGAATTTAATCGTTTTCACTCAAGTGAAATAATTATAATCAGCAATCAAAAGTTTACAGTGAATCTCATCATCATCATCAGTTGCCCTGTCTGGAATAGACATTGGCGATCATGGCTCTCCACTCGGATCTGTCATCAGCCAACCTGAAGAAGGAGTTGTTGTTGTTGTGACGTTTGTTTGTTGTCCATGAATTAAGACTTTCATTGAAAGTTTTTCTCTGTCTACCCCTGCTTTTCCTGCCTTTGATCTTCCCTGTGATTGCTAGATGTTCGAGGCTCCTGTGGCGACAGATGTGTCCTAGAAATTTCAGTTGCCTCTGTCTTATTGTTTTAATTAATGACCATTTCAAATTAGAGTCTCGCAATATTGACTCATTTGATTTTTTCTCCATCCATGATATTCTCAATATTCTTCTAGTAAACCACATCTCTGCTGCTTCCAGTTTGCTCTCTATTTCTTTGATCATTGTCCAACATTCACATGCATATAAAAGTAATGACCAAACGTTTTCAAGACTCTGATTTTAGTGGTCATTGATAGATTTCTGTTCATTAATATTGGTCTCCTTTTTTGGAATGAATCTTTGGCCATTATTATTCTTTTCCTTATTTCGTTTATGCTCCTACCATCTGATGTTATCAAATAGCCTATTTAAATTTTGTAACTTGTTTGATTTGCTCTCCTTTGCTGACCAGATTACATTTCGGGTTGATTGTTTTTTGAAGACTACCATACATTCTGTTTTTTCACGCTGAGAGACAATCCCATTTTTTCACATTCTAAAACAACTGTACCGGTATCCAAAAAGCCTCTGTAGTTGTTGTTCTGATTCTGCCATTAAAACTGTGTCATCTGCATATCTAAGGTTGGTAAGATTTTCTCCATTTACTTTGAGGCCAGGGATGTCTTCTAGGTTTCTGAGGATCATCTCGCTGTATAGATAAAAAAGATCAGGTGACATCACGCACCCCTGTCTCACTCCTCACAGTGAATATAAGAACCTTAAAAAATATGAAGTTTGTTTGAGATATTTTGTTATCCCAGCAGGTGGTTGGTGGGCACTTCTACTAGCAGAGTCATCGCCTGTGTCCTCCTGTCCAATTATTCTCTTTATTTACGGCTTTCATCTTGCTTTTTCCTAGCACAATGTTGGCGTGCTTTCTTCAAATTCAACCTCAAAAACCTAGTACAGCTTTATTCAATCTTCCAGATACGACCGTAATATGACGCAACAAAAAGGTGTATTCTTTCAATCATTCCTACAAAAATTATGAAGCTACTTTAGTATTTACCAGACATGGTCACTAACAAAAGCCCTTGAGAGGAAGCTGGTCACATGCGAAATGAAATGTCTAAGAAGAGCGGTGAACAAGACAAGACGAGACAAAATCAGAAACGAAGTCATAAGAGACATGGTAGGAGCAACATCAGTCCTACAACACATCGAACATTAGAAGATCAAGTGGTTCGGACCCTCACACGGATGCCTCCAAACCCACCAGCTCTTCGGGCATAGAACAACAGATACTCTGGCTGGAGAACCAGAGGAAGAGCAAGGCGACGCTGAAGTGACTCCATCGCGGACACACTCAGAGATGACCAGATGTCCCTCCTCCAGGCCAGTCGACTTGCTGCCGACAGACGATTGTGTCTCCCCGCAACGCCCACCGGTACAAGTGGAAGGAAAAAGTAAAGTAAAGTATCTCTGGGGGAAGATTTTAGTTAGAAAGTTGTTCTAGTATAACACTTTGTCAAGTTTAACTAGTACTGTGGAGAGAGAATAAAGCAGTACTGGGGCAAAGACTTGGGTGATTACTTACATAGCCCAGTAAATCATTTTCAAGACGAATCATTGTAACATTCAACAAAATATATTTACTGTCAGGAGCAGAGTTAGGGTCTTGGGGAGCATTCGACTGCACGAGAGGCAGCTAACTCACACTCGGACACAACCACACAAGAAACGTATTAAACAACTAGAGGATCTATATATGTCAGGCCGGTCAGGCCATGTTTTACATAAATATTAATAAACAAAACAAAAGACAATAGAGGTATATTCAAAGCAATAAATTCTAATTACTAACTTAATCTATGATATTCATGTAATTATGGTTCCTTATTGGATGTACTGCAATCAATAGCAAATAGGTATATTATACGAAACTAGATATCAATTTAAAGTGACTGTTGAGTCGCCACTGGCCAGTCGCCAGGCAAACTCTCCCTAAATCATATGGGCTTGAATGTTAGGAGAGCCCAGTACGTTCCAAGCCTACAGAAGCACACTTCGGCTTGTAGGTAATTATGCAGTTGCAAAAAACTATTTATATATATGCACAATCATTATTCAATTCATCAACAATGTGCCATATTACTTCAATCATACTATGGAAATAATTCTATAACACAGGCCACTCGTCGTCGAGTGCCAGCTGGGGTTTCCTTAGACTTCCTATGAGGCTGTGGTTCTCTCTCTATCTCTGATCTTCTATTATGCTTGAACAAATAAGATATATTACCATTGGTCACGCCTACTGGTAGGCGCGAACATCAAAATAGCGCAGCGTGGGCTTTCAAAGGTCAGCCCACTCAGACCTTTCTTTCTAGAGCTCAGTCAGTCCGTTAGCAAGGACTTCTAGTCTTCAAATCACAATTCAGGTACTGGCCAACCGGAGATACTTCACGACACGATGCTTCTGCTCGTCTGTATTCAATAAATCTGAACGTTACACGATGTTTTATAGTATCTGGCTACCCAGCAGTGCTAGTCCGCTGGCCCAATTAGTTCAGCTATCTCACTGGTCGAAACCTCCCACCATTTTAATTGTAGTAATACGTCTGCACTATTCTACCAGCCAGTTAACGTGCAAAAACTTGTCTAGTCACACTTAACAATGTCAACTATCCCCACCTTGTTTCACCCCTACTCCATTACTTATTAATCACGAACATTAAAACCGACAAGCGTGACTCTAACAGTTTAACTTTACATTTATTTACTCACCAACTATAATTCGCGAGGGCCGTTCAAGGCCACCAGCCAATTTCTCATGGCCCTGGTAAAACAACAACAACTCACTCTCTGCGTGAGTTTTAACAACATCCGAATCATGACATTTACAATGCCAACTCGTGATTTTGCTATTTCTGATCTTTACCAGTGTATCAAAATATACTTTCACCTACCAGTTTTTCCCTTTGTTTTCTATTTTTTAACAGCTCGATGAGAAAGAAACAGGGGAGATAAACTTGCACAGCCCGGTAGAGCCAGAGAATTTTTCTATCCTCCTCAGATACGCCTACACTGGGGAGGTGGACATATCAAATGAGAATGTTCAAAATGTTCTCATTGCAGCAGATTATCTCCGTGTCGGACACGTGAGGAGAGAATGTATCAATTTCATGGTTGCCAGTTTGGACAGTGACAATGTCTGTGATGTATTGATGTTTGCTGCTAGTTGCACGTTCTCTGACTTGGAGTTAGGTGCCCTCAAATTCTTCAGAGAAAATCTGGACAGTGTTTCCAAATCCAGCAGATTTTCTCATATAGATCCCAATTACCTGGTGCCATTCTTTGAAGACAATAATTTAATTTTATATAACAACGGCACAATATTGAAATGTGTGGAAAGGGAGAAACTTGTTCTGAATGCGGTATTGAGATATTTGTCAGGTAGACCAGAAATGGAATCAGATGTCATAGAAAAGATGATCCGGACAGTCAGACTCACACAAATGCCTAAAGATGTGATTAAAGGATATCTGAAAAATTTTAAATCTCTTAAAAAGAATGAGATAATAAAAAAGTATGTGAACATGAGAGCAGTTGCTATGAAATATTTACGTGACAGAAAAGAGGACTATTCTCTGACTACAGATATTGGCAGGGAGGCAGAGGAGATTCCTGAGACCTGGTTTAGCCAAAGAAAATTGGCTAGTTTTTCAATTTCACTAGGAGGGAACAGATATGCAGCAGGAGGTCAGATAGTCAGATCTCCAAATTTACCCCAGTATTTGCACAATGACGTCAATCTAGAAATTAGTAGAATTGACATTTGGTTAAGGAGATGGGATGGCAGACCTGTGATTGGAGGTCTTTCCGTGTTGTATCGCAAACCTGTGGCAGATGGACAGGACATGGAATATATGCGTGGCAGCCACCAGGGCAGGGAGCATTACTCTGTGATACTGGAGCCTAATGAATACATCATCAAAGTTATCATTGGCAGTGGGTACCTGATAGACAGACTTGGATTTGAAACCTCCATTGGAAGAGTTTGTGGGCCATATGGTGGCCCGGGAGGTTCGGAGCACGTTGAAGAGGCACCTAGTGGACAGTTTTCCTGCTTGTTTGATATCAATTGTGACACCGTTGAAACCCAGGGTTCTCCAGCGATCTTCAATCTGATGCTGCGTTGGATCACATTTGACTGAAACCTTTACCAGGAGGACTAGCTCACCCAGCTATGTTGTCCATTCGGTTTATTTGACAACTCTAATTATCAGTTGAACATGGCTAAGACCAAAATAGAGAAACTACATATGTGTGAACAGCTCTAAGGTTTTGAGGGGTTCTGGCCTTGTTTTGTTAATGTGTGTATGATGATATGAAATCTCAAATTTTATGCAAAATGTGACATGTTGTATCTATCTTCTCCTCTGCGACTGTACTTCACAAGATTCTTCCAGAATTGGCCACTTCTCTGAATTTTGTTTTTTGACACCCTGTGTCTTTATGAAGACATTAATTTCTTGCCTTTCACAAGTTAATGTGGCTATTAAATACTCTCCACTGCAGGCGAATTTGATATCGTACTGATGTTCACTTGTAATTATATAATACAAAAGACGCCTAGTGTCATAAACATGAGTGGGACCACTTTGCCCATTGGTCAAGAAGTTTCAAATCATTGTATCGATGGTGTTGTGCTCTAACTGTGCAACTGGAAAAAATTGACCAACTCATTTTTTTAGCTAAAAATAGTCATCACGCCTTTCCGGGGGTTCCCTATTCAAATGGGAAGTCTACACGCACTATAAATAGCAAAATTGAGCTTCGAAGCCTTCAGTAGTTACAGTTCTAACCGTGTATGTGGCTGTTCTAATCGTTTAACTGATTTCTGTGGCGGAATTTTGTCATGCGTATTTCTAACTGCGTAAGTGCCCGACAATACTTTGTGTGATAACCGCGTAACAAGGATTAACCGGCTTAAAACTTAATGACCTGCATTTTAAAAAAAAATATTTATCACAACAGAAACAGACGTTTTGTTTGATTAATACAACCAAAAAGATATAGATCTAGTCCTGTATAAAAAAAACTCGCAAAAAGATGTTTTTTTTGTCTCCTGGAAAACAATCCCAAAACCAGTTACACGGTTAGAGTACAACACTATCGATCTATCATAATGGCCAATTAACCTTTCACATCACCCTGCACATGTCGGGTGCGGGCTACTGTTTTACAACTCATCGATATTACGGTCACCTGCGAGGTGTGGCCACTTCCACACCTGTTTGTGGCACCCCGCACCACCTGGGATAACATACGACTTCATAGCACACACTGTTTTTGTTTTCTTGTGTTTGTAAACATACGATTGTCATTATTCTTCTGTGATTTCGCTTTCCAATGACACCAAATATAAATTGACAACTAGCTTTATCAGAAGATTTTATATAAATTTTCAAAAACACCCCAAAATCCCCGCGATGGGAAAAATGTTAACATTGACATACAGTGTTTCCTCAGAGGTGTTTGGTTGTTGCCTCTGCTGCAAACCAGTTTCAACTTCAACATACCGGTATGGCAAAAACCTGATATTTTAATTTGTTCTGTTAATTCTACAGTTTTTTGTTGTTTTTTCAAAACCAGAGCTCAGGTACAAGTTTGTCATGGTGCTCACCTTTTTGGCCTAAATCATTTTTTGCACTTCCGAGAAAATCGCAAAAAACTTATTTAAATTCTTTCGCATTGCAGTCAGACTTCGGCCAAAATGGCTCTAGGTAAAAGTGACCATCATCCATGTTAGCTGAAACAACCCCAGAACCAAAATGGTCTACGTCTATGAATGAGTTAGGCCATTACACTTACAGCAAGTTTTATTTCCAGGATAATGGCTTGGCACTTTTGAATGATTTTTACATTAATAGATGCACCATGGATAGGGCAATGACGTAACAGGTATATTCTGTTTTGGCCTAAGTCTGACTTAGGCCAAAAGGTTAGAACCGTGACGATTTTGTTTTGACCAGGATAGAACAGGTCTGTCTTCTTACTTATTTGCCCACATTTCATTGCTTGACAGGTGGAGGCATAAATACTAGCTTCTAGTCACAAACATAAATTATTTAATTTAAAAGAACTCAAATTTCCTTCTGTAACCAGTTGGCACAAAGAATGGCCAAACAACACAGAGACACGAATTTCTAGTCACAAATTCAAATGAATTTAAAACTGACATGGACGCATGCCTCAGTGGGCTCATTGTAGTTGCTGTTTATGTGACATGTATTTCAAAAGCAACACACAGAAATCTGAACTTTACATTTATTCTAATATTCATACAAACCAGATGTACATGATTTGTCCATTTCAATTTGCCAAACAAATCACATCAAGCAGGGATGGGAATCCTCAGGAAATTTCCTGATTTTGGGATATTAAAAGATTTTTCTCCGTGAGTTGGAAAATATGAGGGTTTAATTAAATATATGAGTATTTTGCTGTTCACATTGATGTATTGTGTCAAAAGTTAGGAAATTTTTTCTTTTCTGCCAGTAGTTCCCAGCCTTGTAAAATCAATATCCGACAACAGTAAATTTTTTTTAGAGTGATTGAATTGTTTTATTGGAAACAAAAGTGAAATTTGTACATTATTTTGATCTCATGTCTGCATATTTAAGGATACTTGGAAATATGACGTGAATGCATTCAGACAATTAACTTAAATCAGTTGTAATAGTAGTTCAGTAAAATCAAATTCAGATGCTTTCATCAGTTTGTGTAGATTCACATTTGGAGTTTTTACTTACGTATACTTAACTCTTATCCGGCTACATGAGTTGGAATACATGAAATGTAACCCTGAACATTTCATGTGGCATGTAAGAGTCTTCATTTCTCAACAGTTATGATTATGAAAAACCTGCCAAAAATGTGCGAGTTAGTATGTGTGTGAACATATATACGCATTTGTGTGTTGCATATGTGCGATCATGACTGTGTATGTGTGTTTGAATTAAATGTATGTGTTTGCATGTATTTTTAAAAAAATTAATTACTGGCAAGAGGGCTTAAGGACTGGACTCCTGTGCATTTCAATAGCTTCACTGAATCTGTGGTTCACTTGGCATTTCTGTTAGAGTATGCAATGATACATTCATGTTTTTATGTACGCACCTGTGTGTAGGTAGAACTGTGCTGGCTTCACATAGAAGTTTTCATTTTGACCCCAGTTCCAAGGTGGCTTTAGGATTTCAGCTTCTCCCACACCAGTGGGCTCCCTCGGAGACCTAACACAAGCATTGACCATTCTTTCTACCACAACCACCAGTGACAGAATAAACATTACAAGATGTGGCATGGAAAGGCCATAGATTACACTGTGATAATGGAAATGTTGAATGAATTTATAATATATATATATATATACATGTATATTATATAAATATGAATTTGCTCAGTGCTTGAAACTGTTCAACGTCAAATGACAATCCAAGTTTTTATCAATCTTTTTTTTTTTTTGTTTTCATAATTTCAATTCTCTTTATTTTACATGTATATGCAGTCAGTTGTAAGACTTAAGAGCTCTTATAATGACCAAAATCAGCACCGTTTGATGTGAAACCACACATTTAATACATGCATTTGTTTCAAATGAAATACCTGGTGATGACTTTATGTTTGCTCCTTCCCTGTTGTTCTGTGGACTTTGGTGTTTGCTTGTATTTGCACAGGCTGCTCTCCTCATGACACTTTGCAGCTTTACATGATAAAATTCAGATTTCCTCACCATCTGACATTGCTCCACTTTGCTGACCAAATGCCAGATATTCAGAAAATAACAAAATGGTTCTTTTGCATGCCTGTACAATAGATCTTCACATTTCAAAGCAATGAAGAACAAACAAATTGTGTAAGTAAATTTCACAAAATTTTAATTTATTATTTCATACCTGATGAAGATGTTCAGAATGATTCTTGTGGATGCCATTACGGCAAAACTGGTTCTGGAGTCATGGCCAGTCACTTAAACCATAAGTTATCTGAAGAAACCCAAGCTGAAGCAATCCAGTTGTTCAGTTAGCAGCTAATCTCAACATGCCATTCATTCAAATACATGTATCTGTGATCTGGGGGAGGAGGTGTACAGAAGAGTACGATGCCACATACACGGATAAATCTTTAATCTGGCCTCAACATAGGCCGTCAAATGACCATTCATTCAGCGGTTCTTACCAGCCAAATTATCTGTGCAACAGTTTACAATAAAATATCTGACCCAATCACCTGTGCATACAGACAATCTTAAGGTCTGAGATGTTTCAGTCTGTTACTAAATCATCAGAGCAAGATCACATTCCAGCAGCCAACAGACACAACATCAGGCAACAATTCACCACTACTAAGAATAAGATGGCTGTTCAAAATACATGTATTTCACTGTCATGCAGTCCAGGCCTAAAATGTAGATCATTGCCACTTGTTCTGCATATCTTTTACACCTGATTCACACTGATTCATTATAATTTAAATATCAAACCATCCTGTACAAATCACACCATCTGATATAAAAAAAATTATACTAAATCATACTTTCCATCATGACTCTGCCAGATGACAACATGACAAAAATCTCTTAAATCTTCCATTCTGCTAACCGCATAAAAACCATACCAAAGTAATTCCCATGTTCTCATCATCTGTCACTAACATATAATTCCCATTTTGTACTCTCAAGACACATCCATACAGTACACAAACTAAATTGTAATGAGTAAATGCCATTGCAGGGAATATGATGTTGTACACTGGTATGATGTGCATGACGGGCATCTGTACAACACAGACTAGGTCAACAAAACAAGGGGCTGAAAATATCAAATGACTTACAATCTAAATCCCCTCATTTTCACAAATGTTTTTCTAAGTCCATGATACAACATTCTGCTTCTAACTGATGACATCAAGAACATTTTCAGCAGATACATGTACAGATACATGTATTTAAATTAGCTTTGAAAAAAATCAATATCGCCTGTCAGCTATTGGAACTTTGTTAAAACTAACCATTGACACTGTTGTCATGGGGATTGCAGTCTAATGACAAAGCCAAATAAAGAAAACACTGGGTTGTGTTCACTGCTCAGCTATCACTTTCTATGTAAAACACCACATTCCCATCACAATGTTACAGCCCCAAAGGCTAGTTTTAACGAGGTTGCAACAGTCGACTGATGACATGTCATCCAAAATACCATTTCTTTACCCAGTTTCAGCTTTGATTTCAAAATTAAATTAATCTCTTGCTTGCATTAAGGGAAGATCCCACACCTAAATATAAACACTGAATAACAGGTTTTGAAACATCTGAATTGATCATGAATACCTGGTTGGTACAACACAACATGGAATGTCCAAAAACATCATGAGAAAAAAATATAAAATATATACAAGATCACTTACAATGTGACAATACTGCTAGTGTTCTAGGCAGCACATTCAAGAACAACATTCTCCGACTTGCAGCAACCGCAACACTTGGACAATTCAGGTAACGCAGACAAATTTACATCCAGAATGAGGGAGAAAATAACTACATGTAAACATTTATTCTGGTGGTCTTGATAAAACTACAATACTTGGACATGCATGGGAATTTAACTGGATGTGACCTAAGTTTATTGCTAAGTTTTCATATGACCAGAGGGCACAACATGAGTGCTCTCTCTTTTACTACTTCCAGCAACAGATTTTAGGATTCTTGGGAACTCCATGCTGTTCTCAGTTACCAAACAAACATGCAGTAGCTGTTACATCTTACCCAAATCTGATATACTTTCTCAATTTCTGTAATGTTCGAGAAGAGAGCTGGTGTTCCCATTCCAATTCATTAACTCTCCTATCTTAACACTTGCACTGTGCATCTCTTGTTTTCAACATTGCCAAATGTCATCAAGGTTGACCATTTAGGCATTATCTGACAGACATGCATTGTTAAGTTCGATAATATTTGAAACAATCCGTAACAATCTGTCTCAGTTTCCAAATTCCATCAAAAGTTATTCGTTTTTCCCTTATTAAAGCACAATTTTCATTTTCTGACACCTCATTTACTGCTTCCACAATTATTTGACAAATATCTGATAAACATTGTCACTAATGTCATACAGAATAAGGACCAAAGAAAAAACAAAGATATGACAGAACAAGGGCAGAGATAGGGATGACAAGGATAAGAAGCACAATGCTAATAAATAATTTGATGTACTATTACCAACGACCACCACATAGGGGTTGGACATGAGTACCAAACTGCAATTTGTAAATCACCTGTAATCTACAATTAAAATTGTTGTGATAAAGACTGAAACATCAAAGAAAAATGAAGCAGCACCTTCTGAAGTTGTACATGCTTGAAGATCAAAGACATTAGGGAAAACTCAGCACCTCTAATATGCACATCTGTCAAACAAGCACTCTTGGAAACTGGTCTGGAAATGAAAACTTGCCTGGTTTCCTGTCTGGTTCCTTGCATGAATCTTTACTGTAGATGTTTGATGAGTAACCAAAAGTTCATTGAATGAAGTCAAGGCAAAACATAACATAAATAAATGAGAGACGTACACATGGCAGCCACTGCTTATGGCGTGTGAAATCTGTATATCAGTTTCTGACCACACCTCAAACTTAGCTTCTCTAATAACAACACAAACTGGGATGGGCTACTCTACTCTTGCATTTTCGTTACTTTTAACTTTTTATTTAATAGAATAGTTATTTGTGCTTGAGAAACACACCAATAGAGACGATTCTAAATCTAGGTAAGTCAATAAACCCTGAAGACACTGTCCTTAAGAGGTATCATTAAATTCTAAATAATGGAAGCAAGTTATTCCTTTCGCCAACACTTACACCATCCTTAACCAGTGTTTGCAAAGTAAATGAAACATATACATGTAATTTTCCAGGGATTACATTGTCATTGCTCTATGATAATGGCAAATGCCAGCCTTATGCCTTGAGGGCAACTAACAATTCATTGCATTCCTGAGCATGAGGCCTATCAGATAGTAAACAGAAAAAGAAATGTAGCAATAGGAAATGTAATAATACAATAGAACCGTAATAGCATAATGACAGAAATAGAAAGTTTTTTCTTAATATTTCACAAAAGTAAAAAATGACATACCATTAGCGCAGAGCAATGACAACATACCAAATTACACATCAGCCCTACAAAAAGTTCTCATAAAAGTTTTTAATTAAACCAGGATATTTAACTATACTAGAGACGATGAGTCTAATGAACATACCTGCAAGTCTGACCTGTAGCTGAGACATTGACTTTAGTCAGTGAAGCTGTTTCTGGACAGAAGAGAACAAATTCAATTCAGCCATCACTGGCACAAACTCAAATGTTCAAGTAACTGCCACAAATGTGAAGCAATGGCCCAGAATCCGAAATATGTGTGGTGCTCTAGGAAAACCCTGCACATGAGATATACAACTATTATGAAAGACAAACATTTTCTGTGTATTTTGCTTTTTATTTGAAGTCAATATCTCAAACAGTTTTTGAGACATGGTCGTTTAAAGTGTCAGATGTAGTAAAAGGAGAAACTGAGAAAAATGACTTTGTAGGCCTGTGTCTCAAAAGCAGTCTGTGTGTCATCGACGGGTTTTCCTGGAGCGCCACACAAATGTCACAGCTGCCCAAGTTGAGAAACACAGGCAAAATGGTGATTGGGACAAAAATGTCCATTCTGTTCACAGAAAATAATAGCACACAGAAGTATCTAAACTTGCAAAAATTGAACAACTCTATGATCTGAACCCTAGGTGTCACTTCATAGATAATCTCAACTTGGCTAGCTGCAGCATATTATCTATTCTGTGTCTCTCCTTCACAAACTTGATTTATAATGTACCAGCACTGCTCTTCCTATGATGCAAGAGATTCTCATAAATGGCCAGATTTCCTTGCATTTCCCAATAAATTTTCTACATCTCTTAAAATCATAAAGTTTTAAAAATAAAAAAAAACAAAAACAAAAACAAACCCTTAACCCTTTCAGTGTCACAGACCTCCATAGCGGTCAGAGGCATTTTCCTAAACATGTGTGGCAAGACCGCTGGTGAGTAGCGGTCGATCGGGGGTAGGTTGGATCTATGACAAAGTATTAATAATACTTTGCAAATTATACGAATGAAGGCGCTATAATTTCTTTTCCCTGAGTTTCAGGAGAGATTTTCCAGTAATATAATTTGCCACTGTGTCACAGGGTTGAGACACCAAAAGGGCTAACATGATATTCAACAATAGACCCCCCCCCCCCCCCCCCCCCCCTGTTTTTAAAAAATACAAAATTTGAAAAGATTCCCAGCATGCAATGCTTTTCCAAGATAAAATTAAAGAGTTATATATGGGGCATGTGCCCCACCTCGCGCAATATTTTTGTCGGGGCATGAAATATTTGTGAATCTTTTTCTATCTACTGTATACAAACTTTGTCTGATAATGGTGGCCCACATAGTTTTGTTGAAAATTGCAGTGGGGAGTGGGACAAAAAAGCTTGAGAAACACTGGATTCAATGATTCTATACTCTCTCCCTCTACTGGATTCAATGATTCTATACTCTCTCCCTCTACTGGATTCAATGATTCTATACTCTCTCCCTCTACTGGATTCAATGATTCTATACTCTCTCCCTCTACTGGATTCAATGATTTTATACTCTCTCCCTCTACTGGATTCAATGATTCTATACTCTCTCCCTCCACTGGATTCAATGATTCTATAGTCTCTCCCTCTACTGGATTCAATGATTCTATACTCTCTCCCTCTACTGGATTCAATGATTCTATACTCTCTCCCTCTACTGGATTCAATGATTCTATACTCTCTCCCTCTACTGGATTCAATGATTCTATACTCTCTCCCTCTACTGGATTCAATGATTCTATACTCTCTCCCTCTACTGGATTCAATGATTCTATACTCTCTCCCTCTACTGGATTCAATGATTCTATACTCTCTCCCTCCACTGGATTCAATGATTCTATACTCTCTCCCTCTACTGGATTCAATGATTCTATACTCTCTCCCTCTACTGGATTCAATGATTCTATACTCCCTCCCTCTTCTTCCGCCAAATTAACAATGGTCAGCCCCCTCCTCATGATTATTTGGGGATATGTTGGTCTACAGGCAAGGTGCTCGAATCTCATACTGAAGGTACCGGGTTCGAATCCCAGACCATGCAGTATGGTAGGTAGAATCGAGCACCTAGACTTCTCGGATAAGGACGAAAAACCCGAAGGGCTTGTGTGCACATGTTAAAGATATCTTGGCAGCTGGAAATCGAGAAGAGCAGGCCGAACAAGGCTGCTGCCGGGGCAAAATTAAATAAAATTTATCATCCCCCCCCCACCTGCTGCACTGTGGCCACGACGTGCCTGCTCCAGTTGTAACTGGGCTGCAATGACACTAAGACAAATTTCCCAAATGGGATTAAAGAGGTATACAAAATACAAAAAAAAAATAGATGTTCACTTGCACTGACCTGTTGTCAGTTCCACATTTCGGCCACCACCAAAGAAGTCAGTGAGCAAGGTCTGTGACACATCTCGCTGGAACAGATCAGTGCGTGTACTCACTGTGCTGATACACTGATGCTTAGGACACACCCTGAACTATACAAGAAAAGCACATAAAGTATGAGGTGTGCTTGCATAATTTATCTAGACGGAGAAAGCACGATGAAGAAGAGAAAAATAACATGAAACTAAGAACATCTACTACATTATGTAATGTCTTAAGATAGACCATAACAGAAAAAATGAACACAAACAATCCAGACTTCATGTAAGGTAAATAAAACATTTTTTACTCCATACATTTCACATTTTAAAGTTATAGCACAGCCTGTAACAGCAGGAAAGTCAATGCAGTCAAGGCTATGAAAAGGCACAATGATGATATAAACAAACAAACAACACTCTGAAAATCTCATAGCCTGGATAGATGTGAAGTGCTTGACTTGTGCAAGATACTCAAACTTAACTCATTGTCTCCGAGCTGCCGGTAAATCAGCGCAAGATTCTGGCCCGTGATGACAAGCTGCCGATATATCGTTTGTTTCTTTTACATGTTAACAGAATGGTTTTTCATAAATTCTAATTATACAATCAATTTCCAACATTTTCATGTATAACACTCCATATTTTGACCCAAAAGTGAACATTTAATAACGGTTTAAGTAGCAGGGGGCGTCCAAACTGGGATTTAGGTTCCGGAGACAAAGAGTTAAGTAAAGAAACAAAACAAATAACATTTCAAGGAATTCCTCCACAAAAAGTAGGGTTGTGGACTCCAGAATAAAAATAAACTGATCACTCCGTACATGCAAAGAAGCAGACAGTAGACAGCCTAAAATTAAGATGAAAAAACCATCTTGTTTGTCTGTCTTGTTATATCCCTGAGTTCTTTTCTGGAATTTCTCTAAAAATTCCATGATTTCATTGATTTTGCATTAAGCTATTGCAAACCCTTCAAACTGTTGTCATGCAAGAGTAAAACCTTGCACTGAGCCTGTGAAACACGTCTATATGTCGGGTGCAAACCAGCTAAGTCTGAAAATTTCATATTTCTCTTTATAGTACCAATTTATGAAGATTGGAACCCCGCATCATCTGTAAAAATAGCTCTTACCACAATTCAGTAGAAACATTCAAAATAGACATGTGATCAAACCAGCTGAGTACATTTCCCTGCTGTGTTATCCACAACGTTTTGTTCCTCCTGTAAAGTTTGCTTATCTTGACTTGGCTGGTTTGCGCCCGACACCATCGATATGCTGACAGTAACTTCTGCCATTATTCAGTCGCCCATTTTCTAAGTGACAAAACATTCTATGAGTACAAGGTTAAATGTAAAAGAATTTACACTATTGATATGGTTGAGCTTTCAAGCACACACATGTAAACTTACAAACTGGGCCATGGTTTTCTTTGATCCAGGTTTGACAGTCTCTAGAAACTCCAGGGCGTAGTAAGTGTAACGGTCAATCACATACACACCCAGTGCTGGATCTACATGATGCTGAAAAAAGGGTTAATTTGATTGACTGATTAACAGATTCACTTCCAGCTAGTTTCTTTCCGAGAATAGGAGTTCTCATACCTCCCTTTTGGAAATAAAGGTGGTGCAGTAATATGGTTGTAAAGGAGCATTAAAATAATTTAGTAAAATGCCAAATTATTGGAAATTTCAGAAAACATGTTTGTCACTAATGTCAGTGTGATCTTCATGTACTATCTGAAGTGAGTATTTTTTGGATGAACCGCTCAGAGCGGCTTATGGTAATGAGTCAGTTAAGCTTACAACTGATGGAATAATGAAAAATATGATCATTTTTACGCAAAGTACCATGTTGCAAGTGATGTAGCAATGTAAAAGACAAAATGAAGAATAGTTCGCAATTTCACAGATTTGAGTTTGAGGTTAGAGAAAGCATGTTGACACGACCCCGTCACATTGAACTAAGAAAAAGCACCATGACAGACAGAATATGCAAGAACCATGGGACAGGCCGGGACCCTGTCAGAAGCACCCACCAACCACCCACAGTTTCATGGATAAATGTTGAAATATGTTGATGAAATGAATGGGAGTGATAACAAATGCACTGAAAACAAAAAAAGAAACAGACAGGTTTCACAAAGAAAAGCCAATGATGAGTGACAGGGAGATTATATCTATGAACCAGACAAATTGGATAAATGAAAGGGTTTTGAGCATTTTAGTGAGTGGACAAATAAAGATCAAATAATTACTCAGCAACTGAACATAATAATAATGGATGGGTGGCATTAACAAAGCGCATTTCTATTGCCATTAGAAATGCTCTGTGCGCTTTACAGAAGCTCTCTCACTCGCTCTTTCTTTCTCTCACCCTCTCTCTCTCTCACTCTCTCTTTATCTCAGAACAAATTGTAACGCAGCCTGTTAGGCGCAGTTCACAACTCACAACAGTTCACAACTTACAACTTGTATTCTAAAGTATTATAATAATATTTGAATATCTATTAATATTAATTTAATAATGAATTACAAATTTTTGTTGGTGATATGGGGGGAGGGGGGGTGTGATATGGCTAAATGAATGAATTTTGTGAAACAAAATTTAGTCATGCAAATGAACTAAATCTTGTTAATTATTGTTCTCAAACCCAGGATGTCTTTTTAGTAAATTGTTTACCTTCTGATGATAACAGATGCCTGACTATGAGTTTATATTTCACAGCAAGTTGTATGTATGACAAAAATACATGTATAAAATTTTCGTGTGATTTACATAAATGACAAGTATATACCACAGCTTACCGAAAGAGAATCCTCACCCACTCGACTACTGGCCACAGCCAGCAGGTTCGGAGAGTAAAACTTCTGGAACATTGACTCCGCCTGACAGGTGTCAATCATGAAAAACAATTCATGGTACCTGGGAATGCATATAAATCAAGTGATCACTCAATCAAATTGGTAATCTACCCCTGTGTGAATAATATATGTATTCACAATGTCTAAAAAAAAAGAAGTTTATATCCACATAAGATAGGTAAATACTTCACCATCTCCCTTTCTGTTTTGTATACAATGTTTTGGTTCAGTACAAGTTTGAATAATCATGAACCATGAACTCGAATAAGCAAATGAAATTAAAATGGTACACTAAGCAAACATAAAACTAACATGCTTGACTACTCATCACAAAGATTTTTCTCATTTGCAACCACTATAAAGAGTACTTGCTCCTGGTCACATTTACACAAACTGGAAATACTGAAAGGGTGAACAGTTCAGATAATTTCATGTTTAAAAAGTCACTAAAACTGAGGCACAGGCTGCCCTTCACAAGGAACTTCAGAATATTCAGATCAATAATCTGCTACAATACCATTTGAGAAGGAAAAAACCCTGAGTCAGCTCATACTTGTTTAGAAAATGAAATATTACTGTATTCTCTATTGCTGAAATGAGTACCTGTGTTTTTGCCACATCTGTTCAAATGCATCTGCAAGTTCTACATTGCTGACTTCTTCTGCATCCTGGAACTTGAGAAATCCATCACCACCATGACCTATGACAAAGGTAAAACAAAACAGATTGACGAGTTAGAGAAAACCATTGACAGTCTCTTCCCTTGCCATTATCAGTATCAGTAAATTATCAACCTTCAAGCTTACAGTTAGAAAATATCATGAACACCACAACAACAAAATCAAACAAACAAACGCATACATAAACATGTAAAAAGTTTGAGAACTAACTGTATCAAAGGATCACTGTCTTATTATCATACAAGTCTGCGTTACCCTTCAGGTTTTCAGATAACCCTTTGAAGACGGGGGTATTTCGGATCTGGAAAGATAGGGGTTCACACGACAAAAAAAGATAACGTGTTTACAATAGCAGGAAGATCTGCCATTGATAAGTACAGATCCGTAGATTTTATGAAACAAGCATTCTGATTGGCTACAAGACCATGACATGACTTTTCACTGTAAAAAAATTGAGCCGATCATGGGTTCCATCGTCTCCTAAAGATTAAAATGTTATCCTTTTTCATGCTGAGGTCAGATCTGTGGAAGGACACTTCCTCCAAGGGTATACATTTAGTATCTATAAACTGTGCATTCTAAACAGATAAGTATAAAGTAATTGCACTTGTATACCACTTCCAAACTTTGATCAGTCAGTAGGTGTTGAAAGTGGGAGATACAATTATTAAAATGAAGCTTTCGCAATTCCTCAGCCATATAGACGGGAGGCCAGCAGAACCCCCCCTCCCCCCCCTGGGGGGGGGGGGGGGATTTGACACTATCTTTTCTCGTTAATATAGATCTTAAGCTAAATTAATCAGCTTGTTAGCATTAAAACAAGTGTCATTTTCCTTGGGAAATTGCAATATGAAAATTGAGTTGTTGCCCTTGGATAAATAAGGGGGTATGTTCAATGTTTTTATAATTATAAGTGTTATAATGAAACAAAATATACTTTGTAATACATCAAATTAAAGCTAAATACATTGTCTTATTCAAAATACAAATGATTTATCAATTTGTTAAGTATACAAATATAAGAATAGTCAAAACTTTGGGGTTTTGTTGCAACGGTTGCTACTTTTACACGATATCTTTATAATGGTATATTGGTTTGTTTATGCTTGCATATGTTTGCCTAGTGTTGTTTCTTGTTGCATTCCAGTTATATCTACAAGAAGACTTCAATTTAGGCTACAGTATTCTTCTATAATGACTTCGATATTGCCATAAGAATCGTTATTTATGCCTATGTCCCTGTTACTACTATTGTCTTTGTATCTTGTTATTCATTTGGGCGTATTCCACACGATGATGTCCTATCTTGGAGCTGTAGGAAAAGTTATGCAAGGCTCAGGACTGGAAGAAATATTAGTTGAAGCGAGGTTATGTGCGAGTGGTTCACCGGAAAAGGTTTAATCTGGAAAACATTATAATCGAGCCATGAGGGTACACACCCATGTCCTAGAAGCACTGGAAAGGTTACTGTTTACCTCATTTTTGAACAACACAGGATGCGGTGGACTGTTGAAGGACTTGACATCAAATGCAAAAGAACTTCAATCAAATATAAGTCATTCTGTGTTTGAAAGTGTCATTTCATCAGTAGAATTGGTTCAGTTGTTTGCTCAGTATGAAGTATTCAAAAAACAAGTTGGAGCTGGCCATTTTGGCAAAACTGCACAATACTGGCTTCAGTATATGGAAAGGATATGGCAATTGCTTCAGTTCCTATTTGCCACCAAAACAAACAATTTGGGTTTGCACATTTTCTGCTTGCAAAAACTCTGCCCTCTTCTGTTTAGCATGAACCATCAGAACTACGCAAAGTACCTTAGTGTATACTACATCATGCTTGTCAATCTACCACAAGAAGCAAAGGATTTGCTTCAAAGAAATGGATTCAGTGTATCTAGATCAAGTATACCAGGTACCCGCACTGCAGTTGACATGCCCATCGAGCAGACCATAAACAAGCATGCAAAGACCAGTGGTGGGATTGTTGGGTTCAGCAGAAGCTTGCCCGCCTACTACAGATGGTGTGTGACACGGCATAACAGAGCCCAGTATGTGTCTGCAACATATGAGATGGCAAACATGGAATCAAAAAACTTTGACACTCACAGGGAATCAACCCCAGCAGAAGCGCAATTGAGTGAAACTGCTGTGCAAAAGACCATGGAAACATTTTCAGCTTTTCTTAACCCATTTGGCATTGAAAGAGAAAATCTGATATGTTTATCCTCGGGACAAAATTTGCATAGTGATGTTACAGAGGACCTCCTAAAAGTTGAAGACATTGGCAACAAGAACTTTGAAGAATTTGTGGAAACACGACTGAAAGACAAGTCTGTGAAGTTTCACAGGCCTTTGAAGAAAAGAAAAATAAGGACATTTGCTTCAGTTTCCAAAGTGACTTCAATAAAAGCAGCAAGGAAAGATGTGAAAGTTAAAGCTCAGAGAAATGTGTTTGGACAATTACTTGTCTTGTCGCAAGAACACGAGATAGACATGGAAAAAGTGTTGACTTATCCCCTGAGCCCTGTCCCGTGGTCACTTTCTTCACCAGATGGCCTGCCTCTGAAAACGAACAAGGCAACTCTTATGCACAAGCTTGAGAACGATTGTGTAGAATCTGAAGATATGTCCAAATTGCCTAACACATCTTCTATTGTGGACGGAAATGCCTTACTCCATTGCCTATCAGGCAGTCAGTGCACATTTGGCGACATTGCAAAGCAAGCATTTCTCTGTTTACCTCAGACAGCTACCATACACTTTGTGACTGATACATATAAGAAAAACTCCATTAAAAGTTGTGAACGTTGTTACAGGCTGGACTGGGTGATAGTGCCCTCCAGTGTTACAGGGTGAGTATTATGACTGCATTTTAAATCGAGAGGTATTTACTAATTAATCTTTCGTACCATGCCACACACTAAGAACAATCTGAATAAGTTTCATGAACAGACCTGCAGGGCCACAAATTTAATTACCTTAATTTTCCTAACAATTTCGTCTAGATCTATTACATACTAAAAGACAACATCAGCAGCATCAAATGAAAATTCAATAATATGTCACTAGAAGTCTCCTCTAGATTCCTATAAGATTAAGTTCATTCTGACTCACTAACAATTTAAGTATTAATTATCTATCTCTCAAATATAGTCTGCCTACTATCTATCAAGCAATATACTAATGTCCCTGGCGACAATGTCATCTCAGCTATTTGTGCCTACCGCTTATAATGGATCAAGCTCGTCAATACAAACTGACGTAGTTAAGTCTATTAGATCTACTCTAGGATGGGCTGGCAATCCCCAGCCTCATCCAGACAAATCAAGCTCAATTCACAGATGTGTATGCCAAACATTCATACTCGTTGCAAGTCAATATAATTCTTTGTCTTGCATTCTTGGGTAGCACTCCTAGCATATGCGGCAATCCTGTCCTACTGGATAAATGAGGTTCAGCTCCTCGTTCATTGCTGAATAATCAAAGGACAAACACTTACACTTGGTCCCTGGTAAGGAAAACCAGGGAACAGTAGACAACAGCAGTGGGCATATATCATTCAAGCATATGGCTTCATCTCAATGCCTATAATGGACTAGACATGAATCAACAGTCTTATGATTCTTCAGGCAGAATCGTGCCGACGCCTGCACAGATTGGAATTTTCTGTATGGAGTAATGAACATAGGTATGGCTACGCTTTTATACTGTGCAGCCACCTGCAAATTACCGTCCAAATGCCTAGATTTGATTGGTGCATCCATGCGAGCTCAGCTCGCAGTATTAATAGATTCTACGTGGGAGTTGGTCACGGCAACTCCCCGCTATTCTTTTTGCATATCGAGAACTGCCGAACGCATCGACGGGTTTTTCCCCCTTCGAATTATTGTATGGTCGCAAGCCGCGTGGTCCAATGGCCATACTCCATGATTTATTCGCCGGATCAGACACCGACGACAACGATACGCGGTCTGCATATCAATACGTTGTAGACTTGCGGCATCGAATTCTTAACGCATGTCAGCTCGCACAAAAATCTTCAGCTGCGCATGCTAGTCTTTATAAACTATATCGTGATCAAGGTAGCCGATTGCGAACCTTGGCCGTCGGAGACCAAACTCTTGTTCTCCTTCCGGAGACGAAAAATAAACTCCTTCTTACATGGAAAGGACCTTTTAAAGTCCTAAAGAGACTTTCTCGAGTAAATTATCTTATCAAGATTCGGGGACAGGACAAAGTCTTCCATATAAATATGTTAAAGCAGTACCTGTCCGACGAGGATAATCGACAGAATAATCGCCGAAATGTGGTTGCTCAGGCCAATGCGGCCTTGGTTTCAGTTGACGATGATGATCCTATTAAAATAGAGAATTCAATCCCCGCACTTCGATCTTCTGAAAACACTTCGGATGTAAATATAAATCCAGATCTGTCTGAATCACAAAGACAAGATATAAGAGATTTACTTAACGAGTTTACTACGGTCTTTACTGATCTACCAGGTAATACTTCATTGATTCAGCATGTTATAAGATTAAAGACGGATATATCCGTCTTTGTTAAACCATACCCGCGTCCGCTGCACGCACAGGAAACTATAATATCCGAGGTACGTAACATGTTTCACCTGGGAGTGATAGAGCGATCGACGAGCCCATATAACTCACCCATCGTCTTAGTGAAAAAAAAAGATGATACGGTGCGTTTTTGTATTGACTATCGTAGACTTAATGAGGTTACGATATATGACGCTGAACCGATTCCCAACCAGGAGAATCTTTTTGCTCAGTTAGCGAGGGCAACGATTTTTTCTAAAATTGACCTTTCCAAAGGCTATTGGCAAATTCCGCTTGATGAGAATAGCAAGCAATATACCGCTTTTCAGACTCCGTTGGGTCTTATGCAGTGGCGCTATATGCCTTTCGGGTTAGTTACAGCCCCTGCCACTTTCGCCCGTATGATGACAATATTGCTCCAGGGTATGAATTCCGTATTGTCGTATTTTGACGACATTTGTATTTATGAAACCAATTGGTCGGGCCACCTCGCAGCCCTACGACAAGTTTTTATTGCTCTTCGTCGAGCTGGCCTTACGGCGAAACCCAGTAAGGTGTTTTTAGGATATAATAAAATTAATTTTCTGGGCCATACAATTGCCCACGGCGTTCAGACTCCTGATGACAAGAAGATAACTACCATCTTAAAGCTCCAACCCCCTCGAACTAAGAAAGAAGTTCGTAGTTTATTGGGCTTTCTTAACTATTATAGGAAATTCATTCCAAATTTTTCTTCGCTTACAGCTCCGTTGTCGGACCTCACAAGAAAGAATTTTCCTAATAAAGTGAAATGGACAACCGAATGTGCTGATACACTTCGTACCGTTCAACAACTGTTTTCCACTTCCCCCATTCTCATACTACCAGATATAAACCAAATATTTATTGTCCGCACTGATGCGTCGGACAAGGGATTGGGAGCTGTGTTGTTGCAGGAACGAGACGATACCTTGCGGCCATGTCTATACGCCAGCCGCAAGTTCCTAGATAGGGAATGCCGCTATGCAATTATCGAGCGTGAGTGCCTCGCTATCATTTTTGCTGTAAACGCATTTTCGCGATATCTACTCATGTCCGAGTTTATAATTGAAACGGACCATCGTCCGTTGTTATTCTTGAAGGCTAACAGGGCTAAAAATGCTCGATTAACTAGGTGGAGTCTTGCACTCCAGGAATACCGGTTTGTTATCCGGGCTATCCCTGGCGGTGACAATTCCCAAGCTGATATTTTGTCACGTCTAATTTAGTTTCCTATTAAAGAGTGTTGTGTCTTGTATTGGGGTTGGGTAGTGCTTGTCCCCCTCAATTCTAGACGGTGGATGGATTCACATTTATCTTGTTCATTACTTTATGAACCAGTTTTACAATTTTTTTTTTGTGAATATCCTCTTTCCACCAGCGTCATTCCGGACTGTGACCTGAACTTCTGACAAACCTGACGCCCTTGTCAGCGGGTCAATGAGATGGAGACATGGCAAACCAAGCTACCAGAGCTACTGCTGCCATTGGATACCACAGTATTTTAATTAACAATATATTGTGTGTGAATGTGTATATAAGCAGCAATTATGTGTGTTGACTAGATAATTATGAGCCTATTCCTTCAGTAAGGCTTCATTGTTTGATAATAGTTATACTTTAATCCAGCAGTATACAGTGATATACTCATTCTCATTATAGATGTTCCTGAGAATTTTGATTGTGTGCAGTAAGAATGTTTCGATAGAATAGATTCTATAGAACGTGACATCAATAATTGTATGCTTTTTGTCCATCCAATATGCACGTTCTTAGTTAGATTTTTTTTTTGGTCTCAAGCTTAAGGCTCCTTTTTCTACAGTAGTACTTAAGCCCCTACCACAATAACTTTGGGATTTCTTGGATCCTATCGTGTAAATTTTTATTAAAATTTTCACTGGGGTGGGGGATGTCAGGGTTAGGACTAGAAGTGTCGTGCTGGGTCACGGCTTGTTTATTTCATGGTCTCGTTGATTTTAGCCAGTGCAAATGTCCTTGAACTATTCTCGTGGACAGTTTGTTTTTGTAACGCTTTTTCTTAGAGATGGAAAGAAAGTGGGGCAAGATAGAATAAATGGATGGGTTAGCAGTGACGGTGCAGTTCTCGACCCCGTGATTTTGATGAATTCTAACAGGGAAGAGAAGGGGTGAGTAAAAGGGAAATAGTAAATTCGTACATAAAACGTAGAGGGTTGGAGACTTTAGTAAGGGTTTTGATATGTTAATTTGACCTTGGCTGTTACTAGTGCAAGGCCGTGACCGATTTCCATGCAGAATCTATTAATACTACGAGCTGAGCTCGAAATGGATGCACCAATCAAATTTGGGCAGTTGGCTGGGGATTTGCAGATGGCCGCGCAGTATATAAGCGGAGCCATTCCTATGTTTCAGTACTCCATGCAGAAATATCCTTCTGTGCAGGCAGTCGGCGTGATTCAGCCAGAGAGAATCAGAAGATTGTTATAGTCATGTCTATGTCCTTGATAGACACTGGAATGAGACCATATGCTTCCCACAAATTATCTACTGCTATTATCTCCGGCTCCCTGATCTCGTATCAGGGACCAAGTGTAAGTGTTTGTCTATTGATTCGACGATGAACGTGAAGCTGACCTTAAATTCTCCAGTAGAAGTGCTACCGAAGAATGCAAGACTACAATGTATTTTAACTTGCAACTAGATCTAGCATGAATGTCTGGTATACACATTTGTAAATTGAAATTGATGTGTCTGGATGAGGCTGGGGATTGCCAGCCCATCCTAGAGTAGATCTAGATCTAATTTAACTACGTCAGTTGTATTGACGAGTTTGATCCTTTATAAGCGGTAGGCACAAATAACTGAGTTAACCTTGTCGTCTGAGACATTAGAATATTATTTGTAAGATAGTAGGCAGACTATATCTGGAAGATAGATAAGTAATAATTAAATTGTGAATGAGTCAGAATGATATAATCTTTTAGGAATCTAGAGGAGACTTCTAGTGATATATTATTGAATTTTCATTTGATGCTGCTGATGTTGTCCTTTTTAATATGTAAGAGCTAGACGAAATTTGTTAGGGATTTTAAAGTAAATAAATTTGTGGCCCTGCAAGTCCTTGATAAAACTTATTCGAATTGTTATTAGTATATGTGGCATGGTATGGAAGAGTAATTCCTAAAAACCTCTCGATATTTTAAATGCAGTCGTAACACCAATAATTCCATATAACCCAACTCGTAACACTTGTACTAAAAACAGACAAGGTCAAATTAAAATGTCAAAACCATTACTGAAATCTTTAAACCCTCGTGCTTTCTACATTTTATGTACGAATTTCTGAACGCGACTAAGCGTCTTAAACTATCTATCCTTATTCACCCCTTCTCTTCCCTTGTAAGTGTTCATCAAAATCACGGGGTCGAGAATTGCACTGTCACTCCTAACTTATCCATTTATTCTATCTTGCCCCACTTTCTTTCCATCTCTAAGAAAAAGTGTTTCAAAAACAAACTGTTCACGAGAACAGTTCAAGGACAATTTACGCTGGTTATAATCAACGAGACCGTGAAAAAAATCAAGTCTTTGCAAGTCGTGACCCAGCACGACAATTATATCATTAACCCTTGACAAACGTATCAGAAGAGGATCAAGTAACATCTGCACACATGTGTTGCAAGGACCAGCAACAAAAGTTCCAAGGAACTGGAAAGAATTCCTATTAAGTGAAGAAAACAAAAAGGCACTTATACGTTTTCTGCATGCTGAGTGGAAAAGTGATGCTTATGCACAGCTATTAAAGAACAAGAAGCTGTTTTTCGTCTCTGAAGAAAGCTGTGAACTCATTACAAGTGATGAAAATGAAGAGTCAGTAAACTCAATCCCTGTCCAAGATTTGTGTTCTTCACAAGAGGAGGCTGATACCAGAATTGTACTACACTGCCTCTACGCTTCCCAACAAGGATCAGAAACCATCATAGTCAGGTCACCAGACACTGATGTATTTGTGTTGCTTTTGTCAAACTGTGACATTATTGGCAAGAAGCTTATCTTTGACACTGGCACAGCCAACAACAGAAGACAAGTGAACATATCTGAGCTTTCTGCAGGTATACCAAAACTATTGCGTGATGCCATTGTGGGGATGCACGCATTTACTGGGTGTGACTCCACCAGCTGTTTTGCCGGAAAGGGCAAGATAAAAGCTCTAAAACTCCTTCAAGAAGATCAACAACTTCAAGATACATTTGCAAGATTTGGGAATTCAGAAACCATTGCATCTAAAGATCAAAACAAAATAGAAGCCTTTGTTTGTCAGCTATATGGAAACAGAGCACACATCAGCGTTGACAAAGTCAGGTATAATAGAGTGAAGCAAAGTTACAAAGGAAAGAAAGGCATCCTCTCACATGCAGATGGAGTGGATCTCAGCAAAATGCCCCCATGCAAAGATGTGTTACTCCTTCACACTCAGAGAGCAAATTACCAAACCCAAATATGGAGAAGAT
This sequence comes from Onchidella celtica, assembly GCA_963931925.1. NCBI lineage: Eukaryota > Metazoa > Mollusca > Gastropoda > Systellommatophora > Onchidiidae > Onchidella > Onchidella celtica. The sequence goes on along the minus strand of OZ007577.1, from coordinate 53,867,857 downwards.
CAAATGTCAACTTTCCAGACATTCCCAAACCAGAGGACAATGGATGGCAGATCAGCTCATCTGCTGGACTTGAAGTGTAATGGTACAGCAAGGACTTCCTACCAAAAGAGCTTCAAGATATTCTTTCAGTCGATCTGGGCTCACAGGATGACGAAGAAGAAGAAAGTGAAATTCTCAATGAATCTGATGACTTTTCGTCCAGTGATGAAGAATTTGTCGATACTGATGATGAAAAGTGTTAGACTATCATATGTTTTAGCACCTGTTTAAATCAGTTGTTTACACATCAATGTGGCAAATACAATGTTATATTGCTTTAAGGGTGTTTACATTTAATCTTGTTGTATATTCCATTGATTTTAGTACTATGATAAGAACATATTGTGTCACTTTGTTCTCATGGTGTTATTGTTTTACTGGTGGTAAATCTAAAAGCTTTAAAAAGCTAATTAAAATGCTTAATGGTTCATTTTAAATACGTCACTATATTAGGTGTATAGGCAATTAGTTCTTTCAGTAAAAGGTTTTATTACATGGTTGCTTTAATTACATGTATTTCTCAAACATTTATATGAAATCAGAGTTTGAATACATTGTATATATACATATTATTCATGTGTTGTGGTCAAGTATTGCGATTTTACAATAAATTGGACAAAACTTGAGTTTAAATGACCAAAATTATTTTTTTTGTCGAAGTATCACGAGATAGGTTAACCTTCTAACTTTCATTTGAGCTATTTAAAATGCACTTTACGTTTAATAGTAATGGTTTTACAATTTAAGAAAAAACCCTCTCCCTAATTCAAAGGGCCGTAAGAGCTGGTAAACAAAGGGCTGTAACTCGGTGAAGATGACACTTTTTTAAATGCTAACAAGCAAATTGTGACAGCTCAGGGGACTAGGAATATAGAAATAATAGTGGTCAATCCCCCCCCCAGGGGGGGGGAGGGTTTTGCCCATTGGCCCAAGCTCTAATAGACAGCCTCACCTTGAATGAATTTGGAAAATCAACATATAAACATCAGAGCACCATATAACAAAAAATCTTGCCAAGTCTCTCTCTTGAGTTTACTACAAGTTGATTTGATTGATGGGAATAGTGTTCCTTGTACCTTGCTTAGGTGATCAAACAAGATTGAAAGTACAACACTAGACAGGACTATTTAAAACAATAAATCCTTTGAGATGAAATCACCAAATTACCTGTCATGTACACAAGAATGTTACTCCTTTCATCTGACAGTAAACGTTTTGATCTTGGAGTGCTTGGAGGAAGCCTGCCAGTTAGGACACGAATAAAATTTTCCACTGTGACCTGAAAGTAAATTTTTAAATTTTCATCTACGCATCACAATTGTAAAATGAAACAGTGAATAGTTTTATCCAATTGGTACAAAGAAAATTCTAACAACAGATCTACAACAAGATTATGACAGCAACTGACCCTTTCTCAAAACTCCCAGTTTTCCCAAATGAATGTTTCTACACGTACGTTTGTCCCCCAAGTTTTTTGCGCTAGGGGTACGTATTTCAAAGCCTTTTGTGACTCCAGAGCTAGAGAGCTCCTCCAGAAATACTCCTAACAACAGCCTTAATTAATTATTCTTTCAGATTTTCTTTTTGTTTTCCTCCTGTTTTTTGATTGAAAGGGTAAGAGGGCGGGGTTAGGGATTCAATAAGATTTAGGGCTGTGGATAAGGATGGGGTTAGGGATAGGTACATGTATGTGTATGTATGTGGCCCAAGTGCAAAATGATCAGGCTGCACACGTACAAGTAACAACAGCCTTTCCCAATAATCCACTATTAACAGATTGAATAGAGAAATACAAAGATAAATATCCTTGAAAAAAAAAACGTAACACACAAAAGGTATTAATAATATTCAAAGAAAAACTTAACTAGTTTTGATTATAAAGAAAATACTTTAAAATCTTTGCTCTGTCAGTTCACCATATTGACATAATTATGCCAGTGTGCACCACAGAAGTTTGCAAGCAATGTTCAGATTGATTACCTCATAACCTCTGTAGTCCACTTCCACGTCATCTCCATACACATTAATATTCTGGTTGGCATTGTTAAACACAGTGGCTGGTGAGAAGGTAAAAACAACAACAACCCGATTTAGATATAAACAAAGGCATGATACAATGTTGCACTGAGATAACTAAAGCAGCTGTAAGGGAAAAAAATCTACATCTAAAAAACAAAAAAACGAAATTGAAAAATGGATATCCAGTCAATTAATAAAGCTGATTAGCAATGACAACTGGCTTAGTCCCTTCTGTATGCCTGCAGCACAAATAAAACATCTATATATCAATTGACAGGTACAGTCCAACATACAGTCCAAATTAATATAATTTGATTAAATAATTATACAATTATTACATTAATAAAGAGATGTTTGACTCAATGACAGATTCACTTGGTCACTGAAAATTTAAAAGGTGATTTATTTCATATGTCCATATCAAATAGATTACTGATTATTTTCAATCACAACACATCCACTTCTTTCTCCTTTGATTTTTTAAAGTTAGCTTTGCCTTGCTGCTATATTTCTTTTTGCATAGTTTGCCTTTTTATCTCAAAAGATATTTTTGGCAATATAAAACAATCACACTGTCTTAATTTCTGTGGGTGAGGGATAGAAAATGGAGATGCTCTATCCTCCTGTGAGGAGGTCAACACAACAGACTAAACTGACAGTTATTCTAGTCAACCACATAATATAATCACAGAAGTGAGGATACGTTTTCCATACCTGGCCTAGGATTCCTGGAATTGCAGGCCATGTCATCAGCAACCATCAAGATAATCTGACTATGATAAAGAAAGACATCAATTTAGTTGGATTAATTGTCGTAGCATATCAATTCTATGACTAAGAAAATTTCCCTCTTTTGGAATTCACTGGCAGATGGTATGCTTGTAATGAACATCTTGTGCCTTAGATTTAAATGTCCGTTGTTTAGATAGCATATAATGAGCCAGAGGTAGATGATTCAAGAAAAATGATACAGAACTGTTTTACAAAATATAATTCTCAACATTTGTATCTCTATCACATGAAAAAAGACCCGCAGGATCAAATAATATTATTGTGGTCATGTCAATTCGTCACCGTCACTAACCAATTGCCCAAGTCATTTTTGCGGTATTTGGAGATGAAATGTTCACATTAATCAGACAATCACATTGCACGATTCAACAGTTACAATATGTTTTGTTTCGTTGATGTATAAGTTTTTAAACAAAAACCCACATCCACCTGAACCACCATTTTAGACTGTTGTTAAGGGAGCATAGACTAATTACAAAGTTAAATAGAGAAAATACCAAGTTGTGTTCGCTGTTCAGTTATGTAATTACTACACTTCCCTAACAACAGCTACCACCAAATTCGTAGTAAAAAGTCTTCTTTGATGTTAAAAAAAAACATCAAAACATGACTTAGGCAGTTGTGGCATGACCCTGACGATAGTTAGGTTTGAATCTTTTACTACTTACCTGTCAGGTATACCCAATCTCTTAACGCTGCGATAAATTGAAAGCACATTAGCCACATGTCTATAGTTGAACCAAAATCTTGATGTGTCAACAAGCACAGCCCAGTTGTTGGTATGGCCACTTTTGAAGAATTCTTCTGTCTGTTCCTACACTCAGTAAGAACATTAATAGAAAAAAAAATTGCTAAAGATTCCAGGCAAATATGAGACAAAATAATATTGAAAACGACAAAAAAAAGTCTTTCTCACAGTTATACATGATACAAAATTATCAAGCAATGAAACGACAGATTTTGAGATCTTGCTGCTGCTCTGCTCTTCAAACTTTATCACAAATACTGCGAAAAGTGGACAAATATTAGTTTATTACTTCAACAGCAGCACAAGAATTGTCTTATTTAACTCAAACTTATGTGTCTGCTAAAAAAAAAAGTGCTATGGTAATTTATGTCACCAGTTACAAATAGGCCTATATTACCTTGAATAAAAGCCTATGCAAAAAACATTCAAGTCTAACTTCTCTCAATCTTCTGTTTCAAATAGAAGTAATCAGCAAAATGTGGGAAGCCTCTCTTTATCACTGAGACAAATGTGGAGATGGATGCAGAACTTTTTCACTGATCCCAAGCAATGTGGAGACCAGCACCTCAGTCATAATATGTTAATGGTAAATGCAAAACATTTGTACATTACTGCAAACTTGTTTTGGTTACTCCATCAACAAAGACAAAGATTTTAGATTTAATATTTATGTGGGTGCTTCACGAATTATGTGTGCATATTTCTGATAGCCCAGTTTTCGTATCCTCTAACTTGAATCTTTGTACATGGTATTGTGCTCGTTGGGACTTGGATGAAGTGGCTGTGTTTGTCTGGGATTGATCAGCCTTGGATTTATTGTTGTATACAACCATCTAGATCTAGATGTATTGGCAAAAGAGGAAGGGGGGGGGGGGGCGGAAACAATTAGATAATAATGATAATGTATAGCGCATATCCATTTAAAATGCTCTATGCGCTTTACAGAAACAACATGTCAACCACAGAGCAGAATGGAGCTGCCTGCGAAGCGCTCAACACACTGCACTGCTTCTTTCTCTCTCCCTGTCTCGCTCACTCTCTCTCTCTATCTCAGAGCAAATTGTAACGCAGCCTGTTAGGCGCAGTTCACAACTCACAACAGTTCACAACTCATAGCAGTTCGATCACAACTCACATCAGTTCACACAATACACAACTCAAATAATATTTGAATATTTATTAATAACAATATATATTTAATAATAAATAATAAATTCTGGTGGGGGGGGGGGGGGGTGATATGGATAAATTTTAATCTATTAATTTCAATTTCCAATTTTGCCCGGGCAGAAATCTACTACAAATCTAGATCTAGATCTATATTCCGCATTGTGTTCACATTCATTATTAAATGTCCCGTTTCATTTGCTCAAATGTTTCCTGCTGCTCAGATTCCTTTCCGACTAGTTAACGTTCTTATCCTCAATACGGAATAGGATCTGATCAAGATCTCTACTGACTCTAGATCTAGATCTAGACTCTAGATCTAGAATCTAGGAAAGAAAACGTAAACAATGGACTGTTCCATGTAAATAATGACAGACTGAAACAGTAATATACACAGAGTGGTTCTTTTTCACCAGTACTGTCTAGATACCTCCGTTGTAGCACTGACTAACTGCAGTTCTACGAGGAACATAACGATAATCAGTCTGCCTATCATTGTTTTGAATATTCCGTTCGACAGAACGATGGGGGCAGCCATCTTGAAAGTAGTTCGTGACCGGTATTTGTTTTCCACCGCCAAACTATATCATAATTTATGCATGAAAATAGTATAGATCAGTAGACGAAGTACTTGGAGTTTTCATACAACTTATAAATGATATAAAACAATAAACACATGATATTAAAAGGTTTATATAAAATTTTCCGTATCAATGGAACCTATTTTAGTAGCGGAATGAAAAAAATCAGTTCCGCCTCATTACATATTGCTTTGTTGTCCCTAGAAACCAACGAGAGAGGGAAAAATACTGCCTCGCGAGAGGGCTTTGGTATTAATATTATACGAGTGAGTTACATTGTTCAGTCGCCAAAATTAGTTCCCCAAGTGTTTCGTACATCCGCTGTAATAGCGGCAAAATGTCGACAGAAGATGCTAAGGCGTATCTCTCCACAAGGGAGGTACCGCGATTGTTTGAGGTAAGTCATGCATCTTCTCTTATTTGTTAGACGTTTATGTGTTTTGCATTGTTTTGAAAATGGCAATTAAATCGTGAGCCAAGCGAAGCATATTTTTTGTCACGCCGGTGTCGATGTTTTGTCAGTGTTTCGACGTTATGCATGTTTAAAAAAAACATTAAGTAGACATAAAAATTAGCCTAGTAACCGCGTGCTTTTAGAGACCCTGTTAAATTGCCTGACCATTTTTTGAAATGTTTAAAAAACAAACAAACCAGGTACTTTAAAAATTTGTGCATTAAACAAAATCAGAAGGTGTAATTATTTGCTATATTTTCTTCACCCACCAAGCAACTTAAGTTACAGTAATAGATCACTGTATTTATCTGGGATACCCCCAACCACTTAATTTAAGCAAATTGAGCAGATCAATATATGTTGAGAGCGGTGATACCCAAGGTAAACAAATTGTCAAGCATTATGACTGATCATTATGATATTGATTTACTTGGGCGAGCAAACTTGAGCTGTCAGCTTAAGTGTGTCGATCATTATCTTGCCACTTTTGCTGGAACTAATGTACGTGAACAGCATAATATGCAGTTTATTGATGTATAAAATATTGACAAGATAAGCTTGTCAGGAGGGTACGGTTTTGCCTGAACATCATCTTAATATGAAGATGAATGGGAAACCACACATATTTCTTGTGCAGAGCTAACGCATGGGCAAATTTTTAAGTGTAGCAATTTTTTTACCGTGGCTAATAGTAGTAACATAACAGGCAAATTATCTTTTGAATAATTAGTCTAGCTGTTTGATATTGATCACAACAGCCACGCAGCCTTGTGAATTGAGGTTTTATGGACATTAGAAATGCAGTTGAAATAATAATTTGTTTTCACTATCTTAGAAACCAGATGTGCTGTTAATGAATTATATAATATTGCTACTTAGGGGGGAATGGGAAGGGGGGGGGGGACACTGCACAAGATCCCATAGAAACAGACACATGCTCTTGATGGACAAAATAATCAGCTCACTCTGTCAATCTTCCATCAACAAATGAGGGGGAGAGCCCGGCTCTTGATCAATTTCCTTTATTATTTCTTAAGAGATGTTTTTGCTGCTAGATGATGTAAAATCATTAAGTATGAATCCGTAGGCAGCAGGAAATGAAAGATAAAACTGAAAATTAAAAAAAGAAAGTATGCAACATCAGAAAGACAATCGATCTACAGAAAGAAAAATGATGTGCTCTGTGTTGTGCAATTTTCGGTAAATCATGCTCTTCATTTGACTTTTAAAAAAATTATCTGTTTGTGTAATTCAATGAGATTTATTTCTGTATTGCGTGAGAATTATCTGCATGATAAGCGTCATTCTTTTTCTTTATTTTTAAATACTTAATATTTACAGATGTTCTGGCCATCCTTCGGATCCTCTCTTATCATCCTCTTCAGCCAGTTCCTATCATGTCTTTCCTTTTATTATTTCTTATATTCAACTTTCATTCCATTCTGCCAGCTTTTTTCTTCCTATTTTCCCCTTCCATCCTGCCTTATTTTATCCTTTCAGATCCTTGTGTTTAAACCTTTTTCCCTTGCCACTTTCCTCCCTCAATTCTTTTTATTTCCTTTCAGTTCTCCAATTTCCCTCTTACTCTTTTCAGTTTCCCTCTACCCAGCTCTGTCCGTTCATTGCTGGTTCTTTTTCCGTGGCAGGAATTGTGGGAGGGAGATCAATCACACACACACAAAAATCAGACTTTCATTCTTTACATTGTCTTTTGCCGGTGATTTTTCAACATTATTTTTTGCTTCACGACCCCCTTCAAACCTCTGATCACGAAGTTGGATTCAACCCCCCCCCCCACATAAAATAAAATAAATGAGAAACAACCATTAAACCTTGTTGACTTAATTTCTTCCTATCCCTCTCTCTCTTTCTTTCTTTCTCTCTCTCTGTCCGCCCTCTTTCTCTCTCACTCTCACATACACACAGAGAAAAAGACAGAAAGACACAGGCAACAGGGATATCAACTGAGAATGTGTTGATATTTGAAACCTAGTCCACCTGAGAGATTTTGTCTATTTTTGTTATGTTTGTTTTGTTTGGCGATTGACTTCTAGGATGAAAACCTCTAGTCTAACTAAACAGCCAGACATCCTACATGTGAAAGGGAAAATAATTGCTTGAAATTTCTTTCTTTCCTTTTCAATGTAAACTGGTAATCAATGCAGTCTGAAGTATTTTTATGTCAATGCTATCATTCACTCATTTGTAACACGTATTGCATTCTTTTTGTTTTATTTCTCAGTTTTTGCAACAATTAACTGTTTTTTGCCAGGTTGGCATGACAAGTATGTGGTTGAAATAAAAAAAAAAAGGGAATTAATTGCATGATTGTGTGGGGAAAATCAATAAATCAGGCTGTGATTTCCTGGTGAAGATGATCTCAGTGGTTCCAGACATTATTTATTAACAAGCATGAAAGTTAAATGTCGCATATTTGGACAAACTGTAGCCATCATGGCCTAGCTCAGTAACTTGAAATGGGAAAATGCTTGTACTGATTGTTTGCCATAGGCCTATACCTGTACACAAGATAACACTAGGTAAATAAATAAAATTGTGGACTGCTATTACATGAGGTACAGGCATGATATATTATTTGATAATAAATATAAACACACGCAGTTACATGATTTGTCTTTCAGCAATATTGTGTTTGGTTTTGTTAGTTAAATAAATTGTGGGCAGTTACTGACACATAGTGAAATGATTTTATTCTGTCTGTTTATGCTAGATTTTTGTTCATTTCACGTACCATATACCAAATATTCCTCAGACCTCACAGATGGATAGTTTTAGGTATTTCATTAAATAACAGAGATGATTTAATTCTTGCTGCACTGTGATGTTCCTTGCCTAGCACAGTAGTGTTCCTTGTCTAGCATAAAACAGTGATTAGATTTTGGACATCCTGGTGACTTTCCAAGGCCTCTATTTAGGCAATAGAAAATTAAAAGACAAAAATTGTTTCAGAATGCACTGTTGAGACTTTTGAGAAAAATGAAGGTTTTTTTTTTTTCTTTAGGTTTTTAGCTAAAACAAGCTAGTCTAATATGATTTTTAATCTGCATTTTTTTAAACACTTACTGTTTTTGAGTTTCAACATTTTGAAGCCGAAGGGAGTACAGGGAATGGAATTTCTGAAGGGCCAAAATTGGACAGTGGGTCAAATCACGGCCTAGTGTGTTTTGATTTTTATGTGACACATTTTCAAATTGCTTGTTCAAAGGTACTGGGTGAATGGCAGGCATACTTAACTCCCAGAGGTCAGAGTGCATATGGTATAAAGTATTCTTCTGCTTTGCGGGTTTGGAAATCTATTATTTGGTTGAATTGTAAAAGATTGATTCAATTTTAAAAGTTTGATTTTTCACTACACATTTTCGAACTACCACATCAGGGGACACTAGGTGACTGACAAGCATCTAGCTCTTAGAGGTCAGAGTGTCTCTGGTATATTCTTCGGCTTTGCAGGTTTGGAAACCACAAGCTGTGTATCTGGTTGACTGTTAAAAAGCAGTATAGGTTTCCTCACACGGTACATCCCAGCAGTCAACCCTATGTCTGTCCGGTGTAGATTTGCATAGGATGTCCATATGGGCTGATTTCCAATGTCAAACCGATGAGATGCAATTTCGTAACCAGTGTACCTAAGTCAGAATGATGTCGTTCCTATGAATCAACTTCAGATCAATCCTTCATAATCAGGATAATATAGAGTTGCCAGCGGGGATTTTAAAAAAAAATATTTTCTAGAAATGATATTATTTCTGAATATTAATGACTGCACATCAATATATAGGTGCATAAATATAAAGACGACCCTTTCCAGTCCAAGACAGCATGAGTTGTCAAAATTAAATCAAATAACCAAACCAGAGACTTAAAATTAAAAAGAAAAAAATGTTTTCTTTTTCAGTGCTTGATGACAGGATTGATGTTTCATCGACCTAACGATCACATCCAGTACCTGATCGACAGTTTGGAGAAGGTCAAGGACAAGGGTCAAGCTGAGTTAACATGGAACATGTTTGTGGAAGTTCGCTCTGCCAAAACCCCTCTCCCTCCCATTACTCCAGACAATGGGAAACGACCCACATCAAGGGGACGGATCACACCGAAAGGTAACGTGTTCATACAATTTATATTTTAGTTTAGTGACGTTAATCTGTACAGTAGTTTGTAGAATGTGCAAAATGTATTTCAAAACACTGGTGATTTTTTGAACATTCTCATGTAGCCTATTATTTCAATGTGTATTTTTTTTCCATAACTTCTTATGTTGCTATATTATTATTTATCCTTTATTGACATGAAGTTTTTTCGTTGTCTTCCTTAATTCAGTTGGCACAGGTTATTTCTGGATTGAAAATCTGGCAATACGAGAAGGTATTCACCTTCAGTGAAGATTGGAGTGATACTCATACCCCTGACATTAATTGTTTTACATTGGTCTTACCACACACTTTGTGATATTGCATGATTTGCTGCTTGCAGTTCAATGTTGCCATAAACACTTTAACCTTTGAGTGATTATTCCCTATCATGATGTTACCTTGAATTGAAAATTTGGAATAAGGAATACTTCTTTGTTTTAACATTTACATTTACCTCAATGCCAAGCACATGCTGACTATTTCTGGTGACTCACCCTTTGAAGATGGGCTACATGCAAAGTTTGTGAAAATAGAGAAAAAATCTGATTCTGCTACTATTTTGTGCTTTGTAAACACGGAAGAAAAAACATGTAATGTAATAATTAACTTGTATAACGCTCAGATCCACACAAAAAATGATGCCCTCTAAGGCTCTAAACTAAAACTAAAAACAGGATTGACATAAGATCAATTCATCATGCTCCCACACACACGCATTAACAAACACTTGATCCACCCTCATCGTCAAACCTCTGAGACCAAAACGGGACATCATTCAGTTTCAATGAAAACAGTCCTAAACAATTCAAACATTGTATTTGTATATATCACAACTTAACTGTACAAAGAAAATCTGTGCAAAGCATGTACCAGATTAAGTATGAAAGTGCTGTTCTTATTATCATTCTTGAACGAAAGAACTACGTCATTTCAGTGGTATTTATGACTGTCTAACTTTCTGAAACTTGAACCGGATGTAAAAGATAAACAATCACACTTTGCAGCAATAGCAAACATTTGATAAACATTCAGAATTCAAAATCTCAGTTTGTTTCTACATTATTTATACTTTCTGTGTCCCCACGACCATTTGTTACAACTTACACTATAGTCCACTTCATTATGAGATCACCTTGTCCTTTCCTTTCATTTACGTAAGAAACTCAGAGAATGTTCCTCTCAAATCAGAAACCCATCCTTTCAGTATTGGGAAAACTGTTTTGAGTGAAATAAATTGTGTTTGTTACCCATGTTTGGTGTTACCTGATAGAAGTCACGATCTTGTCCATGTGGGTTTCTTTTCTGTTTTGTTGGCTCTCATCTGTAAGATTCTTTGCTATAGTATAGATGTGGCAGCATGGATAATGGTTACACACTCACTTCTTGTATGATACCATCCTGTAGATGTGTACACTACACAGACTTTATCAAGAATTCTATACAATGCTATTTTACTTCTCTGAAAAGGAATGCAGCACAGAATGCTTGTCAGAAGGTGGCATCTTCAGTCATAATTTACCAGCCTGAAAAAAAAAAATCATAACAACACAATTCCTTTTCCCCACATTTTGATGTGATTGTGAGCCATCCAGATTATTTTTATCCAACCCTGTGATCTCACATAATAAAGACATCATGACTTGAAAAAAAGCACAGATTAGGTGCATTAGGTAATCATGCTATATACTGGCTTAAACAGTCTGTTCAACAATTAATTAGTTACGGAACATAACGTAACACAAAGTTTCAGCCCACAGATGTTCCCAGTCCAAATGAAAGAGAGGTAGTTTAAGGAAAGATATTATAACTATGATTCACTGGATTTGTTCAGCACTTGTGTCTTTGTATTCTGATGTTTGTAAAATCCATTCCTCACGCTACTAAATCATTTATTTAATCCCCGTTAACAGGAATGGGTTTCTTACTAGTTTCAGATTAACCCTATTAATTAATAATGTATTTTCTTTGTTAAAGTTTCTTGTGTCAAGGTATCAGGCATATAAACTAGCACGTAATTGATGTAATTGATGCATGTAATTGATTTGTGTTTGGTATATTAACAGCTGAAGGTTTTTGTTAATTAAGGATTGAGCCATCTTTCTGTTTATGTTTCAAGTTTGCAGTTACAATAAATCATCCTTTTTCTTTTTTTAATCTAAAAGTATTGTGTGAAATTTACATGCCCTGCATTTATTTTGTACGAACTGAGCCCAGATACCGTACTTTGGTTTATTATATGTACAGAACATCAGTCACAGATATATAACACTGTACGATTTATTATTATTAATAAACACTTGAAATATTCAAGCCCATTGGGGCCTATTGATCCAAATGGAAAATAAAAATTTCTGTCATATAATATGAAATGTATTCTTTTTTGCTGTCTTGCACTTTACTCAGTTACGCTTTAGTTTGAACATGGTCAAACATACAGATTTAGTTCAGTTGTGTCAGAGTGATGTGTAAGGTAATACATATGATCTCTCTCACCCTGAATCCTCTCCTGATATGATTTATTCTGAGATTTCACAATGCAATTGCAATCACCATTTCAGAGGAACCACGGCCACTGACACCATCCAAAACCACACCACTTCCTCCTATTGGCTCAAGTGGATTGCCCAATGTGCCTGTCATATTTGTCATGGGTAAGTTCAGCTGATAAACAGTAGTTGGAGAGTGCATGAGATATGCAAAGATAATTATGATAAACTCTTTGTACGCACATTTTTGTCTCATCTGATCCTATGCTATTTGTTTCAGTCTCAGTTTAAACAGTATGCAATAGCATCACAATTTGTGAGGGGGGGGGGGGAGGGGCATCAGAGGAGGAAAAACAAAGGAATGCTATAAACCCCAAACACAGATTGTCTTATTCAAAACTTCTGAACAAGCAAAGCTGATTTAATATAACCAAAAATATGATAACCCCTGGGCGATGTTAGTTTTTTGTGTTTTTTTTTTCAATCTTTGCTGGGCCGTTTTTGTCAGAGTGGGGCAGAGTGTTTTCGCAGATTACTATGGTGGTATTACAGTTTTGGGTGTATTATTCCCAAATGTTGAAAAAATACCCAAGTGTTGTGAATTATTATGAAGGAAAATGGACAGGCTATAAACTGACTTACTTACAAAGCAATGGCCTAAATATGTTGAAGGTTCCATGTTCTATGCGTGAGTGACACAAAGAGAATACAAAACACACTGTGAGCAAGCGGTAAAATGCCCTCCCATAAACTTTCTAATCAAAGAGTTTATATCTGTATGTATATTTTTGGTATATAATTTGGATTTCCCATCCATTTCCTGTGAGATTTGCATACCAAATCACAATAACGTAATGAAAATATGACATCCGGTGCCTGTCCTAATGTCCAGGGTTATACCGAGATCAGCTGATTCTGTGACATGCATCATTTGGAAGGCAAGCATCTGGGCAGAGAATTCATGATTTACTACATAATATGTCAGTCATCATGAAGGGAGATAAGAGCAAAAATATAAATATTTATCATGAAAAATCATGTGTTGTTTTAGCAAGTGTTAAAAAAAAAATGGGACAGTGGCATTAGGTAATGTGTTTCAATACTTGTCAGCAACTCACATCAATATATAATCACTAGGGGGTCCTGGCAGCGGGAAGTCCACACAAGCAAACAAATTGGCAGAAAAACATCCTGGCTGGGTCAACATTCACATAGGAGAGCTACTGAGGAATGAGATCAAGAATAAAGGAGCAGAGGAAAAATGGAAGGCAGTGAAAGATCTGGTCATCAGTGGAGAACTGGCACCAGAGGTAGCTCATTGGTTTCAGTTTGGAGTGATATCAGATGAGATTGAGTGAAACATGGCAAAAAATATGGAAAGAATTAAAATAGATTGAATGAGATAAGGTTCCCTAAGATTGAAGGATATTATTTGTATTTTCATAAGAAATCGTGACCTTGTTTGTTCTATCTCTATTTTCTGAAAAAATTGGAGGTCTTTTGGCATGTAGAAGAGGTATAATAAATACACAATGTGACACTTGTTTACATGCGATGTGGCACTTATCAAGATGTTTCACAGTTATTCTTTATTCTAACTCCCTATCATAATACTAAAGCTGCAAATGTTTAATGTCGAATCTCTCAGTTGTGCAGAAGTGGGGCTGGAATGAACAACGGCTGCAATAAGATTAGATAAATGAAATGATTTAAGATATTTTTTTTTCAATTAGATAAGGTGAGATAAAAATTAACCATCAGGTGATACAGAGAGGAATGAATGGTTGCGCACAAGTGATAAAGATGACCTGTGCTGGAGATTTTAGCTCAGTTAATTATCAAAAGGGGCAGGCTGAGTTAATGCAGGAAGCATATGGCATGCATATTGTTTGTTGAATAAACAATTAATGAAGTCCAGATTGGCCAAGAAAAAAAAATTTATATTTTTGATTTTGATAAATTATGCAAAAACATGTCATACTGAGAATGAGAAGTTGAAATTCTCTAAACTGAAGCATGGAAATGGCAAACAAAATTATTTGAACATCATTGTCTGACTTTCTACGATGGTCACTGTCAAATTCATTCATTTGCCCAGGATGTGACATTGAATCTGTTACTCAACTGTTTCAAGAAGAACACAGAAGCCAATGGTTTCATCATACAAGGTTTTCCACGAGATATGGAGCAGGCACAGGCTTTTGAGAAAACTGTAAGCAAATGCAGGAAGTTACTTCATTGTAACTGGAATGTACCAATGGACAATGACAAAACACTGTAAAGTATAACGATCAGTTTGAAGTCGCATTGCACTTCCCTCCAGGGCAATATACTGTAAGTGATGTTGTTGTTAAAGTTCATGTCACTGTAAAATTGGACCAGTTCTTATGATCATTTGCTTAAGTTGAAACACATGGTATAATTTAATAGTGACTTAAATTTTATCACAATCAGATAGCAGTTACATGCTGTTTTTTCCCTTCAGAGCAATGTACTGTTGGTGATGTTGTTATAAGCTTTCACATCACTTCAAAATTGGACCAGTTCTTTGTCATCATTATATGCTTGAGTTGGAATACATTTATAATTTAAATTGTTAATTAATTTTGAAAATCTTATTTTCGCTTTGAAATTTTGTTCCTCAACTGAAATGCAGAGAATTTCTCTGGAATATAGTTGTCCTGCATAATTCTGGATAATTTATTAAGTTTCAGTAGCACAAAACAATCCCACTCAATTTGTTATCAATCTATTAGATTAGTCGAGTGGATGCCGTTTTCTTGCTGGACTCGGAGGAAGATAAGCTGACGGACAATGTACTAGCCAGAGGGCAGAGGACTGGACGTCTGGACGATGCTCCAGGAGCTCTAGCCAGGCGGATGGCCACTTTCAAAGACAGAACTTTGCCTGTGCTGAAATACTATGACGACGGAGGAAAATTGTACATTGTAAGTTGTTAGTGAATGTGTATAATGTACATGTATCTATCAGCAGGTTTGCAGTACAGTATTACTTGGTCTATTTGGCTGTCATCAGAGGAAGAAAATTCCTTTCTGCTCAAGGAATTAGTTTGTCTCAGACAGCTATGATGATAATAGATGATAATAATATAACACAGTGATGATAATGTGCACACTGATATTTTGGAAGATTACATTTGCCCTAGCTGTCAGCAGCTTATAACCAGATAATGATAGAACTGGTAATTATGTTGTAAAACCAAATGACATTCAAAAATTTCTCACAGTTATGCAAACAAGAAGAGAGTGGGCAGAAATTTCAAATGAAGTTCAAGACAATGGCAAAAACATGCAATCTGGCATGTAAATACTATTTCTCATGGTAGAAAATGTTTATATGATACTTAAGACCTATAGCTTAAGTACTCATACATAACATTCTATTGTGTAAATTTTGAAACATTTCTGTCAGACTGACACAACTCATTGAAAATACAGTACCGTAGGAAATTGTTCTTTATTTATGCCCCAGGAAGCATGTCACAAGTTTTTCTACCGATTTCATATGTCAGGTGTCCTATTTTGAAAAGATGATATTCAGCCAATTAAATAATAATACTGTTCTAGGCAGTAATTTCATTTTGTATTACAACGTAATAGTTCTGCACTGATATAATTATTGACTTTCTGTTGCTGACATTCTAGGTTGATGGGGAACAAGAAGAGGAGACAATCCATGATGAACTGTCCATCATTTTTGAAACATTGTTACAGAACATGGAAAATGGCAGAATACCCTGTAAGTCTTGTTTGAGCTTCAACAGTGAAGCGAGAGAGATTTATATTTCTTGGTGCATCAGAGGTAGATGTTGTTATTACGCATTAAAGTAGTCTAGTCTAGAGAAAGAAACTTGTATTATATCTGTGAATAGAAAATGGCTTACAAAAAGACATAATAATACATGTATGTTGTTCGACAGTATACCAAAAATAAAATATGAGATAATCTATTACTGTCTTTTCTTCATTTGCTTATGGTCTCTCATCGTCTTGGTTGCTAGGCTAAGTACAATTAATTACGGTGCTTTTTCTGGCAGGCTTCACCGAATACTGAGCTATTATTCATATATGACAGTGTGGGGAATTTTCTGATTTGTTATGCAAGGCTTTGTATTTGCATAAGTGAAAGTTGAATCTGTCAGAATGTTTATTTTATTTGACTTCGATTGATAGACATTTGCAAACCATTCATATACATCCTTTGAAAGAGATAAAAGGCATACCCACCAGATGATAATTTATAGGCTTTTGGAGAAATTTTGTATTATCCGCTAATCAGATCAAGGTACTAAATGAAGACACTGAAAAAGATACTAAATGTTGCATAAGGCAGTGCTTGAGAAATCCTGCTTTACAGGTTTATCCCAGAGATCCACACTGAACAGTATTAATGGACTGAGATTTAATATGGTACCAGTTTTTATTTATTTATTTTTTCTATATTTTGCTAGCTCCACCAGCAGGAAGTCGACCTTCCTCAGCACGGCGGTCACAAAAATCTGCCACACTCCCAGTTTCATCACCAACACCAGAACCACCAGTGTCCTTGAAAATGCCTGAAGTTGCATTTATTCCCCCACCAGATATCAAGGTCAAAGATGAAGGTCGCAAGCCAGATTTACCAAGAGCCCCCATTGTTTTCCTGGCAGGTAGGTGGATAGAATCAGTGAAATGAAGCCTAGCAATAGATAAGATTATGTCAGGAATCCATTTAGACTTGCATAGAAATTGGTGGATTCATTGATCTACTGCCATACTATTACTATGAATTACAAATGATTACTTTAAAAGTTACAGCTTGGAATTTCCCAAATTTCTTGAGTGTCACTGGCAACATGTTTATGGATCTTTCACGGACAACATCGCCCACTGTAAAAAATATAGAAACAAAATGATGTATGTGAACAAAATAATTTAAAAACTATACACAGTAATAATAATTGGCTCTTTTCGTCTTGGCAAACAGTCAGCAGCTAAATAGTTTTTGTACTGTATGCCTGAGCTGTGGGTATGGAGAAAGTGCCTAGCCCATGGTGCACTTTCCCCCTCTCGACAGTGTTGATTTGATCCATTTGAACAACATGGTCGATACGCATCAACAGTGTTGCAGGAGGTGCATTCCTCAGTGTAGTCTGCCTTTAGGCTTTCTCCCTATTTTTAATAATTAATAATGAATTATATACATTTTTTTTTTGTTGTTGTTGGAGATATGGAAGGGGGAGGTGATATGGCTGAATTTTAATCTTTAATTTTTAGTTTCAATTTTGCCCTGGCAGCGGCCTGTACGGCCTACTCTTTACGATTTCCAACTGCCAAGGTTTCTTTAACATGTGCAACATGCACACGGGCCCTCCGAATTTTTTGTCTTTATCCGAGAAGTCTAGGTACTCGATCCTATCCCCCAATAGGATCAGGGACACGAAAATATGAGAAAAATCTCAATTTCCAACATGCCTGCACAGCCCAGGTTTCGAACCCGGGAGCCTTGGCACGAGAGGCGAGCACCTTGCCTCTGGACCACCTCGTCCCCAGTATTGGAATGACATTTTGTGATAAGTTGTGAAAACAAATATTTAATCCAACAACCTGAATGGACACTTCTGTAAATATAAAATTTGGACCTGCCAAGCATAAAAAATTTACTTTCTATACTAAATGCCAGTTGTTGACTGGAGCCAAACGGCTTACAAAGTAATTTTTATTTCTCTTGTGATGTCATCTTTCAACCTCAAAACTGTAGTTAACCCTTTATAGTGTATGGACCCTTAGATTGTCTTAGCAGTTCCATGGAGGTTTATCTTGACCACTTCAGGGAAACCCTGATTTAGTGTTGCTCAACATTTATGTTGAAAAGTCCAATTCCATTTTCATCTTTACAAGGTGGTCCTGGCAGTGGTAAAGGAACACAGTGTGAGAAAATCACAGCAAGATATCCTGATATTGTACATTTGTCTATGGGAGACATTCTACGCAAAGAGATTTCGGAACAAGGGTCAGCAGATGAGAAATGGGACATGATCACCAAGTTATTGCAGCAGGGGGATATGGCACCCATGGTGAGTAAATTTTGTGTATAGAGCCCATTTACCATTTGCCGTCTTCAACTTAAGTTCATTTATGCATCCATTCATTTTTTCCATCTGTCTTCAAACCATTCAGAGTAGTCGAAGACAACATTTTGGGAAAAGTCCACCAGGTTGGATGTAGTTCAATCATCAAGGCAGTGGTATGTGGTGAAAGTGAGGCAAACAGTTGGCCATGAGTATAACTCATATTGATCACGTCAATTGACCAGTGCAGTGAGCAGTGGTTTGTCTCACTTCCAGACAAGGTTAAGCATATCCATTCATGTGTTGGTCTATCAAGTTGTTTGGTCAGTTTGTTTGATTTATTGAGTACATGTCTTTGTTCTGTTCAGCATTTAGATCACAGGATTGACCTGACATGAAATTAACAAAGAAAAATGGGAAAAGCAAGAGTTGACTGGAATTGGAAATGTTATGAGAATAGTTATATATACACAAGTAGAAAATGACGATAGAAGACGGAAAGGGGTAGAAATATGAAGAGAGTAGAATGATGGGGAAAACAATGTGAGGAGAGAAATTCAAAAGAACACAGAGAGAACAGAACAAGTGTGTTGTATTTTGCAAGGATAATCTTATGATGTTAATATAAAACTTAACTTTCCCACATGTATTGCAGGATGTAACAGAAGAGCTACTTATCAAATCTATGAAAGAACACCCAAACGCCAGGGCTTATCTGGTGGAAGGATATCCAAGGGACGCAATGCAGTATGAAGCTTTCAATAGAAATGTAAGTAATTATCTTACCATAAAATGTGAATGTGATTTGCCCTTGCCCATAAGAAACGTTTACAAGAAATGGGGATAACAATTATAACAATATTTATTCATATATACAGTGTTTGAAATGTCACATAATTATATTATTTGGAGAAACAAGTGTACAGAATTATTAAATACATAATTGAGCACATAAATGAATGAATGAATTTCATAATTAACAAGAGGTAATACTTCAGGGATAAAAAGTATTATACCGCTACTTCAAATAAAAATAAAAATAAATAATCATCTCATTGCAATGTTGCCATCTTCTTTTACACAAGAGTGAATCCAATGTTCAGCTCAATAATCACCAGATTTTATTCTGATATTTCTCAGCCATGTGTGTCTCCATCTCAAACATGCATTTTCTTAGACTGAACAAAAGAAAAAAGTGGAAACTTTAAGAAGAAAACAGACTATACAAGATCTTCAAAGGACGAGAACCAGTGTAAACAAGTGTTTCAGCCATTGTCTTCCATATACTTTATGGGGCCAGCCAATGGCCAGGTCAGGAGACAGGGTGCGATCCTGCAGACATTTTGTAATTCACTTACTGTGTTCTACCAAAGATACTAGATACAGTAAGATGAGAAAGCTATCACATTTAGCATGCACAGATTTCCCACTGCCAGCTAGTGGCAAATGCACAGAAATCATGAACAATGCCGTATTTAACAAAACCAGTGCAGAGAAAAGATTGAATTATTTTCACTGTTCAGCTGTCACTGTTGATCGAGGTCACTTATTTTGTAACTGTAATTTCAGTCGTTGTAGGAAAATTCTGGCTAATTTTTCTTTTCTAGTTGCAGTAACACTGTAACACACCCCCATCATTAATTCATCATTATATCAAGCATTCTTTTCATGCAATGCTCAATGGACCCCACCTCCGATCAGTGCACAAACTGTGTGTATGGTTTTTTTTAGAGGTGTGAAGGGAGTCTCTCATCTTATTGCATTTGGTATCTTTGGTTGTACTGTGTCTTTGCCATTTTCCTATTAGAAACTTACATACTGTGCCCTGGGCCTCCATGCCATTTTCTTATTATTTTGTATATGTTACAGATTGGTGGGCACACCTTCACCATTTTGCTGGACTGTGATGACCAGTACTTACAGGACAGATTGATTTTACGAGGTGGCAGAGGTTCAAAACGTATCGATGACAGTATTCCAGCCATTGAGAAGAAACTGGCTTTTTTCAGCAGAAATAGTCTCCCTTTGTACAAAGCCATTGAAGATGAAGATAAGTTGATTGTGGTATGTTTGACTATATGTGTGGTCAGTGCTATCTGTAGGGTCAGTGCTTTTATACGGATGTGAATGTTGAATGAATACTGAATATACATTAACGTCTAGTTTTTATTTTTAAGGTTTTGTGAGAAAATGATGCCCCAAACAGAGCTGTCTTAATGCCTGGGCACACAGGGCAATTGTCTAAGGCCTCGCAAGGATTAAGGGGATCCCATGCATGCAAATTCACATTGGTTTTTGAAATGGGGGCTGCAGCCTATTGCTTTGCCCCAGGGAGGCCCTTAATGACGTTAAAATGGCCCAGGCTCGAAAGAATGTTAAAGTGCATGTAAATTTGGCAGGCACTCCTTTTTTTTTATGAACAGAGACATAACATCCCTTTGTTGTCAGTCACTGACTTGGAAAGGCTTTAGAATAAAGATCTTTGAAAAAAGAGTAAACAAATGCTGAGATTTTGTAGTCCTTGTAGTCAGTTCTTGTACACAAAACTACTTTGACAATGTGTTCTTACTGCAGAGGTGTAAAGGACGCATGCCTTTCAGTTTCTTAGATGAGCAGTGGATTTTGCTAGAAGGCACACAAACTTCAGTTGTCTGTTTAGTCAGACATGGCAAACTGGATGTTTATCCCAGCCAACATCCCTGTGTTGATCTAACATGTCGATGGTGTTGTACTCTAACAGTGTAACTGGTTTTGGGATTGTTTTCCAGGAGACAAAAAAAAATATCTTTTTGCGAGTTTTTTTTATACAGGACTAGATCTATATCTTTTTGGTCGTATTAATCAAACAAAACGTGTCTTTCTGGCGTAATAAATATTTTTTTTTTAAATGCAGGTCCTGTTACGCAGTTATCACACAAAGTATTGTCGGGCACTTATGCAGTTAGAGATACGCACGGCTAGAGCACGACAAAATTCCGCCACAGAAATCAGTTACACGATTAGAACAACCACATACACGGTTAGAATTGTAACTATTGAAGGCTTCAAAGCTCAGTTTTGCCATTTATAGTGCGTGTAGACTTCCCATTTGAATAGGGAACCTCCAGAAAGGCGTGGTGACTATTTTTATCTGAAATAATGAGTTGGTCAATTTTTTCCAGTTACACGGTTAGATCACACCATCGATGTGTTTCTATAGGATTTCCTGGGACTGGAAGGTGTTATCGTAGGGGTAGATTTCCTCATTTAACCAATAGCATTGCAATGGTGATCTGTAGACCTGTGGTGGATTGATGTCATTCTTATGAGCAAACTGGAGATTAATCTTAATAGTCTGTCTGACATAATTATGGCTGGTTCATGTATTTTTAATTAAAATATAATTTTTCAAATGTTTAAATTGAGCAGGATAAACTTTCTTAGAGTGAAAGGTGGCAAATGTTCAGTTTTATCAAACACTTTCATTACTTCACATAACCCCCCCCCCCCCCCCCCTTAACCACCACCAAAAAATTTATTAACTCATTATTAAATATATATTAATTCAAATATATACTTTATAATAGAGTTGCAAGTTGCGAACTGTGCGAAACAGGCTGCATTACTATTTGCTCTGAGATAGAGAGAGGTAGAGAGAGAGTGAGCGAGAAAGAAAAAGAGAGAGAGAGAGAGAGGTGCAAATTGAGAGAACAAGACTTTCTGTAAAGCGCCCAGAGCGAACTTGTTTGAATTAGGTGCTGTATAGATGATCTCCATTTTTATTATTATTATTATTATATAGTCAGAAGTATTACATGTGCAAGTAATAAGTTGTTGTCCAGGTATGATATACAAGTATAGTTTGAAGTGACCTTGGACCATTTTTATGCTTATTTATTGTATACGTATTCCTTGACACTTTAGATCGATGGCGACAGAGATGAAGAAGAAATTTTCTATGACATCGTGAAGTGCCTAGACTTTAGTTTGTATGGTGTGCAGCTTGATGAGGTAAGAATGTTTTGTTTTCTCAATCAAATACTTTATATGTTTTGTTCCTGCTTGAAAAATGTCACTTCCCCCCCCCCCCCCCCCCCCCCAATCCACTCACTGTGGCTGAAATACAGTGAGAGGTCATAGCATCTACTACTTTAGTTCTCTTCCTGTCATTCCTGTCCCGTTTTGACATCATTTCATGGGCTTTAGATAGAAAAAGTAGAAAATGACATCAGTATTTGTAATGTCCCAGCCTCATACCTCTTTATGCCGCACCTGTGTCTTTGCTCATATCCTTCTAAATGTCCCAATGTCTGCACTCCTGTCAATGCCCACACCCCTATTTGAGTCTTTACACACACGCCTTTTTATACTCATATCCCTCTCTGTGCCTACAGCCCTCTTCACAAGTCTATGACCACACTATCCCTCTCTGTGAACACACCCCTGTTTATGCTCATATCCCTCCCTGTGAACACACCCCTGTTTATGCTCATATCCCTCCCTGTGAACACACCCCTGTTTATGCTCATATCCCTCTCTGTGCCCACATCCCTGTTTATGCTCATATCCCTCCCTGTGAACACACCCCTGTTTATGCTCATATCCCTCTCTGTGCCCACATCCCTGTTTATGCTCATATCCCTCTCTGTGCCCACATCCCTGTTTATGCTCATATCCCTCCCTGTGCCCACATCCCTGTTTATGCTCATATCCCTCCCTGTGCCCACATCCCTGTTTATGCTCATATCCCTCCCTGTGCCCACATCCCTGTTTATGCTCATATCCCTCCCTGTGCCCACATCCCTGTTTATGCTCATATCCCTCCCTGTGCCCACATCCCTGTTTATGCTCATATCCCTCCCTGTGCCCACATCCCTGTTTATGCTCATATCCCTCCCTGTGAACACACCCCTGTTTATGCTCATATCCCTCCCTGTGCCCACATCCCTGTTTATGCTCATATCCCTCCCTGTGCCCACATCCCTGTTTATGCTCATATCCCTCCCTGTGAACACATCCCTGTTTATGCTCATATCCCTCCCTGTGCCCACATCCCTGTTTATGCTCATATCCCTCCCTGTGCCCACATCCCTGTTTATGCTCATATCCCTCCCTGTGCCCACATCCCTGTTTATGCTCATATCCCTCCCTGTGCCCACATCCCTGTTTATGCTCATATCCCTCTCTGTGCCCACATCCCTGTTTTTGCTCATATTTCTCCCTGTGCCCACACCCCTGTTTAAGCTCATATCCCTCCCTGTGCCCACACCCCTGTTTAGGCTCATATCCCTCTCTGTGCCCACACCCCTGTTTATGCTCATATCCCTCTCTGTGCCCACATCCCTGTTTATGCTCATATCCCTCTCTGTGCCCACATCCCTGTTTATGCTCATATCCCTCTCTGTGCCCACATCCCTGTTTATGCTCATATCCCTCTGTGCCCACATCCCTGTTTATGCTCATATCCCTCTCTGTGCCCACACCCCTGTTCATGCTCATATCCCTCCCTGTGCCCACACTCCTGTTTATGCTCATATCCCTCTCTGTGCCCACACACCCGTTTATGCTCATATCCCTCCCTGTGCCCACACTCCTGTTTATGCTCATATCCCTCCTTGTGCCCACACCCCTGTTTATGCTCATATCCCTCCCTGTGCCCACACACCTCTGTATGAATGTATGCCTCCATACCCGTTTAAGCTCATATCCCTCTGTATGAGTCAATGCCCACACCCCTGTTTGAGCTCATATCCCTCTGTATGAGTCAATGCCCACACCCCTTTTTAAGCTCAAATCCCTCTGTATGAGTTTATGCCCACACCCCTGTTGATGCTCATATCCCTCCCTGTGCCCACACACCTCTGTATGAGTGTATGCCTCCATACCCCTGTTTAAGCTCATATCCCTCTGTATGAGTCAATGCCCACACCCCTGTTTAAGCTCATATCCCTCTGTATGAGTCAATGCCCACACCCCTGTTTAAGCTCATATCCCTCTGTATGAGTTTATGCCCACACCCCTGTTTATGCTCATATCCCTCTGTATGAGTCTATGCCCGCGCCCCTGTTTATGTTCATATCCCTCTCTATATCCATATCTATGTCCCTGAGTCGATACAATGCATACATCCCTGTTTATATTCATATGCCTCTCTGTGCTTACATCCCTCTGTATGAGTCTATGCATACACCCTGTTTAGACTCATATCCCTTTCTATGCTCACATCCCTCTTTGTGAGTCTGTGCATACACCCGTGTTTATACTGAAATGCCTCTCTGTGAGTCCATGCCCACACCTTTGTTCATGCTGACACCCCACACTCTTTCTTCCTACAAAATCGGAACCAAACATTTGCCTCTAAATAAAACTGTCTGAAAACCCAACAGCTCAAATTGATTTTAAACATTTATGATCACTGAGAGATACATTTTTGCCTCTGAAATGTGTACAAAATATACTCGTATACACCTGAGAGGAGACTCTCCAAACTCATTTCTGTTATTTCTTTGCACTCTGCAAAACACAGAGCGTCCAGACAGAGAGCCTGACTCTGTTACATCTGAAGTGGAAGATTGATCAAGTAAATCTAAAATGTACTGCTAGACAGACCAACACATAACGAGCAGTAGGCTACACGGGGCAATACATGTTGTTAGGCCACTATAGTTCGAACTGACCAAATGGTTGGTGGACAGAGGAATGAATAGTCCAAAGGATAGATAGCGTATCAGTTGCTTGTGCAAATGGCTAAATGAATAAGTGAATGAACCGCTCTTCCGTTGTGAAAATGGAAGTCGTGTAGCGGTGTGAATGGGAAGTGATGGTTGATATAGCTATTCTGTAATATTATGTTTTAGCACCTGCTGTTGATAGTATCGATCTTCAGCTAGGTCAAGACTGTTCTTTGCCACCCGTGAAATCGTGCGGCATCGTGCTAAATGTAAGAGCTCTGTTCTGGACCAAGTAAGCTCCTAGCAGCTTGATGACTGTGGGCGACCTGTATAACCATAAGTCCGTCGAAATAAACGAATCGCTTAGAAGATTACAAATGATGATTCGACAATATTTTCACTCAGTTTCGGAATCAGTCATTATTTCTCCTTTTTAAAGTACCGGTATGGAAACAAGAAGCAGGACAGACTTAATTGTAATATAGAGTCGCTTGCACGTATTCCTACCCCCCCCCCCCCCCTCCGCCTTCCGTTTTTCTTGAATTTATATTATTTGAGCAATGATATCTATTGAGAAACAAAAAAATATTTATTTCATCCTCTTCCTTCTTATTTGGTGTTCTCTGGTCATCTATACTTATGGATTTGTTTCAACAATTTAAACTGTATCGCGGCAAAAACATCCATCTTTTCAATAGACAGGTTAGCCTAAAAAGTGCAACTTCGATTTCAAAGATTGCGAAACGCATTGGGCTGTCCCGTGAAAGACGGTGCCCCGCAGTAGCATAGCAAGTCAACAATAGCCCGTACAGTACCTTTCCCACGAACAATTCCTGTAAGCATCTTCGGCATGCGACCTACATAAGCTCACAATTCTAACAACATTTCAGCTGGCACCTGCGTACGAGCTATGCCAAACCGAACGTTGCGTTCTGCGGCTTACCTCAGCCACCGGAATCTGGCACACGCACTGACTGCTGTCTCGTGCTTCTAGACGTTAGTCACCGCTGCTGTCAGGCTGTACCTGCCACGTGCATTCTACGATAATTTCACTTCCTCATCACATCTGTTGGAACTAGTGCTTTATATGTGACCAACGGATTAAATATGCCAAATGCACTGAGGAAATTGTGCAAATGTCTGGGCAAGGTAGGCCGACATCACTTTTTCCCCCCACCAACTTTTCTCTTACAGTTGATCTAACATACACACATGTCACCTTGCCATATTATTGTTGTGGAAGTTATACTATAGGCTCTAACAAACTGGATGTACGTGGATTTATTTATAATTTAATAATATATGTCTCTTTTAAATGAGTTCCATCATTTAAAAAATATTTTGAAACCATCGCAAGGCCTAGCTTGACCCAGGAAGGTTTAAATCAAGATCTAGTCTAGATCTAGACTCTAGATCTAGATCTCTGTTTTTACGGTCGACATCGAAAGTGACATAACCTGTCCACAGAAAAGGAAATACGTACGTTATTTTGCTGATTTTGGTTTTATATCCGATCACATTTTCATATATTTCCTCCTTTGAAAGCATTCAAATCTGTACGGTATAATTATATAATTATCTTTTTCTAGAAAATTTGTGAGTTACCCTATACAATGCAGTTTGTGGGTGGTTTGTAAAGAGAGAAGAACGCGAAAACCTGTTGAATTTTACCTCTTGAAAACAAGTAATGCTGACTGTGGGTACAGTGACATTACTGTGCTTATTATGTCATGTTCGGTGGTTTAATATAATTATTTTGTTCCTACTGTAAATTACTATTATACTAACCTCTTCTGTGGATGGGTGGAGGTGACGGACACGGAAGAATGAGAATCTGCACATGTGTGTGTGTGTGTATGGGGTGGGGGGGGGGGGTTATCGTGGTTATTGCTGTATGCATGTGGAGCAGGCATGTGACCGTCTGCTTGGAGACTGGTTATTACGGTGAGAATACTGTTGTTGTTTTTCTTCAGACATTACCTGTGTTCGCACACCTTGCGTGCTTTTCACCCCTTAACACACACACACACACACACACTCTCTCTTTCTCTTTCGCTCTCGTGTTCGTTTTCCATCGGAGTTTTTGTATAATTTCAAGGACATAATTATATGAGCTTTGGCCTTGACAAAGTGGGTGTGCGGTCTGGGAAACGTGACGTGGCGTGGCGCGGAGGGGAGAGGGGGGTGGTGGAGAAGAGTTCTTATAGCTTAGGAGAAGGAAAACCTTCATAGAGGAGAGCGGGAAGGAACAACATAATGACTGAAGGTTGCAAGAGAAGTGAGAATTGAGCGAAATTGATTCTTTCCATGTGGCTGATAATGCCCAATTATGTATATAATTGGCCATGGCCTTTGAGATTTTGTAGCTAGTCATGAGTTCCTGTGCATGGTACACCCATATATATACACTAGTGAACGGGTAGATCTCTCCAGGATGTCTCAGAACGTTAACATTTAATTGTGGAGTGTGTGGAGTAAACGCGAAATTTTGAGCCATAACGTGTGCATGGGTATGACTGAGCTTATCTATGAGATTGTTGTAGGAACGGGTTACATTGTATATGCATGAAGATATAGAGTGATTGCATGTGAGTCTGTGTGAGTTATAATTCTAGTTTGGGCCATGAATGTAGCCTACCAGTATGTATGGAAGCACTTACAAATGTACAATGGTGCGGCTGGCAGCGTGTGTACCAACAGTTCTCTCTGCATCCTGTCAAGTGCAAACTTCGGGTATGGTTTTTGTTTGTGTAATTACATGTAATTATGATCAGTCATTGTCACCACTTGTGTGTGTACGTGGGTTTAACATGACTGTGTCTAAGAGGGGGGTCGGTTGGGAAGAGGAGAGGGGGACCCATGTCTCACTTCCGCCTGCTCGCAAGCTTGAGAAGTGGAAGCTGCGGTTCGGTGGAAACTAATAGTTTATCTATCTTTCACTTGGTCTCCATTGGCAACCGTGAGAGCAAATCTGCCTGTGTGTATGTGTGCAAGCCTATTAATGTGAGTGTTGTCGAAAATGTTTGACACTGCACGTGTTCACCATTATTTTAAATTGGATTTTTGGACCATTGGTACAAAAAAAACAACAACAACCCAAAGAACTTTGTCATTGTTCGGGAAATGTGTGTGTGGGCGGGGGCAACTGTGATACCCTGCATGCTAATTATAGAAAGAACGGGCCAGCATCTGGCGGTATAATATATATTGGCTGCTCTATTTCTGCCATTTTCGCAGCGGTCACAAGGATAATTACACAGATTTAATGATACCTCCTGCCGTCCTGCGCACTTTTTGCTACCTCATTAATACTCACTGCTGGCCGTGCAAGTGTAACAATTTGTACAATTTTACCTTCTCCATTCTGTCTTTTAGCGTCAATGTTCCACGACCAGTTTGAGAAGGCAGGAACTGGCAGAAAGGTTGTACCGGTATACAAAACAACACTTAAATGTTGAATGATCGTAGTAGTGTAAATCGCAGACTGTTTGCTCAGGCCATCGCCAGGTGCCGGAGAGTTTGAGCTAAACACATTTTCAGGAGAAAGGTGGGAAAAGGAGAAATAAGTGAAACAGTTTGACCTCTTTACCTGCAGTCATTATTTGAAGATTTTCCAGTGCTTATTGGGGCACGATGGCGTTTAAAAAAAATGAGTGAGATTAGTTGGCTCGACGTTTTAACTCCGCTCGTAAACACACAGTAATCACTATTTGTACTGTCTTACCTTCACTCTTTCCCGCTTTGCCCAGACCCTCTATGCAACAGTTAACTAGTGTTCTTTTGAATGTTGGCTGTTTCTTCACACGTGTTATCATCATTTACACATGTTTACATGGCTTCCAGATTCATGGTGCTCGCTTGACTTGTATCAGTCTGGAATCCCTACCTGTTCTTAGACGGGTCCAGTCCACGGGGGATTAATCAGGGTTTGCATTGGGAATTAAAAAGACAAACAAAAAAAAAACAGGGCCATGACTGAATATTATAAAAACCACAGAAAAACTGTGAGGTCGCAGCAAGGCTTAAAGCAAAGTCAAATTTTTGCTTATTTTTGACAGTGCTATGACAGGTAGTTCACCATTGTCCCCCCAAATGATCATTGACAAAACCGGTTCTAGAAAAACGAACATCGATCATTAACAAACGGATTTGAACGTTGAATGACCTTATCATGTGTCAAAGGCCGAGTTATGTCACGGGTCTGCTCACGTGATTGCTTTCTGGGCGTTTTTATTGGGAAGGAACGATTCCATGGCGAGTGAAAGTTTTGGACAAAGCTTGAGCTTTGACTACTTTGTACAAATGTGAGAACTGCGAGAAAACATTGGTTCCGGATGTCGAAACGTGAGCGCGACCCACTTTCCACGAAATAGCATCCGCAGGTTAGCTATGATA
Organism: Onchidella celtica; assembly: GCA_963931925.1. Taxonomy (NCBI): domain Eukaryota; kingdom Metazoa; phylum Mollusca; class Gastropoda; order Systellommatophora; family Onchidiidae; genus Onchidella; species Onchidella celtica. Next base: position 53,838,302 of record OZ007577.1, on the reverse strand, counting down.
TCAGGTATGACCTAGTTTCAGATAAGGATCATGTCTTTATGAGGCGATGGAATCCGACAACATCGTTTCATATTAATGTAAATCCTATTTCAAGAGGCCAAATAAACGAATTAATTTGAGAGTGATGAAAAAGTACCAGATAGTGGATGTTGTTATGTTTCAACACGGTTCGCGTTAACTAGTAAAGTAAATTACTGTTTGCCAGCACCTTTTTGAACCGCCGTTTCCAAGGACCGGCATTGTTTGCTGAAACCAGTGGAGACATTTGCAAAAGGAAGTGTACATCCGCACAACATGTTGTATGGATACGGACAGTGCATATCCGTACAACATGTTTACCAAAAAGCGCGACTGGTGAAGGTTTGCTGAAACAAAACTTGGTATGGTGTTCACGAATTTAAAGTGACAAGACTTTGAATAGTCAGATGGACCTGGGGGCGTGAGGGTCTAGTCAGTTTGTATCAATGGGCGGTAGTCAGATTGACTAATCAGGCGGAAGGTGGTTTGGGTAGCCGTTGGTGATCGACGTACACTCAAGTATAATAAATTATTAGCGCAGACCACGCAATCTCGGAGCAGAAGTCGGATTGTTTTGCTACTAAGCCAATTCATATTTTTAAAAACTATGCAAATTAACAAGGTCAGTAATATAGTATTCCGGTGTGTGTTCTACGTCATCAAATTGTGTGCGTTGTACGGATATGCACTTCCTTTGCAAAATGTTAAGCTGGGTTTGCACGTGTACTAGAACAGAAACGTGAAAAACCCTTACAATTGTGAAATAAAAGAAATGTTTTCGTGTGTAACGAAACGCCATTTCCGTACACAAAGAAACACACTAGTCGTTCTTTTTACTACTTGAATGACTTTTGACATTTCCGTTTCCGTACGCGTGAAAACACGGCTTTGGTCGGTGGCTTCACAGCCAAGACACGCAGAAGGTCATGAAGTGAGCAGCTGGGCAGACCACCATGTGTGATGTAATTCGGTTTGAAATGATGATTAGATCTACACCTCTGGCTGCTGGGACGGGGATTGGTTTCCCTGGGTCTAGTATTGGCACTGGTATTTGTGTGAGGGCGGGCTGTGGCGAAGGAGACATTGTCATAGCAATGGTATTAATCTAATACGAAATAATTTTATAGTGTTAGGCTGGGTTCTCATGTGTGCGGAAACGGAAACGGCAAAAAATCCATCATATAGTGAAAAGAAAGAGTGTTTCCATGTGTACGGAAACGGCGTGCGGAAACATTTATTTCTTTCTATTTCATGTATGTATATAGGGCTCGAGAGCGTCTTGGAAAAGACATGCTATTGAAGTCCTGTGTGATTATAAAATGACTGTTTTAACAAGAAACAAAAAGGTTGGGATAAAAATAAATAAATAAACCTGCAGGTGTTCCAGGTTGAATCCAGCATCAATCAAACTAGTCAATATTCGTGCCTTTTTCAGAAGCCAGAGATAACACGGCCATTAAAACTCATGTGAGTGGATGTAAATTAAATGCGGAAATGGCTATGCATAATTTTCTTTCTTGTTGTTGTTGACTATGTCTTGTTTGCCATGAAGATTAGGGTAAAAAGTGGCAAAATGTAACCTGAGCAGCTGAGATAAGTAATTTATCTCATGGTTAAAGTGAATCGGCTTTACAAAACTTTAATGATAATTATGTTGAGGTAATTGATGAGGTGAGGAAACGGGGAATGGACTTGCAACATCATTTTTACCTAAGTAGTTTGTGCCTCTCTGGTTCCTGCTGCAACTGTCTTTATTGTGAGGTTTGCTATGTTTAGTGTGACTCTCTGGTTCCTGCTGCAACTGTCTTTATTGTGAAGTTTGCCATGTTTAGTGTGCCTCTCTGGTTCCTGCTGCAACTGTCTTTATTGTGAGGTTTGCCATGTTTAGTGTGCCTCTCTGGTTCCTGCTGCAACTGTCTTTATTGTGAGGTTTGCCATGTTTAGTGTGCCTCTCTGGTTCCTGCTGCAACTGTCTTTATTGTGAGGTTTGCTATGTTTAGTGTGACTCTCTGGTTCCTGCTGCAACTGTCTTTATTGTGAGGTTTGCCATGTTTAATGTGACTCTCTGGTTCCTGCTGCAACTGTCTTTATTGTGAGGTTTGCCATGTTTAGTGTGACTCTCTGGTTCCTGCTGCAACTGTCTTTATTGTGAAGTTTGCCATGTTTAGTGTGCCTCTCTGGTTCCTGCTGCAACTGTCTTTATTGTGAGGTTTGCCATGTTTAGTGTGACTCTCTGGTTCCTGCTGCAACTGTCTTTATTGTGAGGTTTGCCATGTTTAGTGTGCCTCTCTGGTTCCTGCTGCAACTGTCTTTATTGTGAGGTTTGCCATGTTTAGTGTGCCTCTCTGGTTCCTGCTGCAACTGTCTTTATTGTGAGGTCTGCCATGTTTGCGGAAGACTAAGCATTTTGCTCGGCTGATGTCCCGGTGCTCATGTCTCACGGAGGCTGCATCTGTTTCAATGAGGGGCAGAAGTTGCAATAACTAGCTGATGAGTTTTGCAGATAGGGAAGATCGTGTATTTGGCTCGGAGGAATTTAATTACGGTTTAGGCAAAGGAACACTTAGATTTTGACGTCATTGCAGGTAAACTAACTGTTGAATGCTCAAAGATAGCATATGCTTCCCGGCCTGATAGTGCAGAACGTCTTCAAGTGTTTATGAGGGATTTGAAAGTGACGGGATTCTTCCATGGAAACGTGGCGTTCATGTCAGTACCGTGAGTTTGGACGGAGTCTCATCAGTCAGTGTTACCTTTTGTTTCATCTGCATGAATGGCTAGGTGGATATTTTGTAAAGTTTAATGCGTTAGATATGTTGATGTTGACTTAAAGGCAAAACTGCTCGCGTGACGTAACTATCTCCATGGTCTAACCAGGTTTTGTTTTTTTTGGGGGGGGGGGTGGGGGTGGGTGAATTTTTTATCTTTTGGGGTGGTGGTGCGGGGGGTGGGGGTGGAAAGAGTAGATGGATAGATAGAAATTAAAGATTTAGATGGGGACAGAAATAGTGCAGCCTTAGTTCTTGCTTGTTCCAGCTTCACTTTTGAGAAATTCGATCTTAAACGTTTGTGGCTTTAGTTCTTACGATGTGGAGTTGGAATCTGAGCAGTCAAACGGCTGGATAAGTGCCACAACGCATTTTGAATAAAGTTCCAAGTGTGCATTTGTTATACCTCTTCTACATAGTAAAATAACTCCTTTTGGGGGGATGGGGGTGGGAGAATGGAGATAGAACGGACAAGAACTAAGATGACGACAGAGGAAGGCACAGTTTTGATATAAGAGCCAAGCACTAGAAATGGTGGCAATGGACGCACTTATCGAAATAATTATGTTAATGTTCCATATAGCAAGACCTGGGGATGAACCATTGTCCGAAAAGAGATGCGATTGTGTAAACATTAAAACGGAAGGGAAGGGGAAGGGGGGGGGGGGGAGGCGGGAAAGAAAGAACCGGTGTGGTTTGATTTGTCAGAAAACAACAGCAAAATCCGTTTTTTTTTTTTCAATCCCTCAGGTCAGTGACAGCTGGGAACAGATGGAAGAGGTAATGATCTTGACCTTTTGCCCAGAAGGGGAGAAGGGATAATAACGCTGTCATAGGGGGATATCATAGCAAGTCCGGAACGGCACAGTCAGATGCTGGCAGTCAAGAAGTGCACACCATAATTTCCTATACATGTACTTTCTTAGTAAATCCGGGAAAACTCTATCATACTACACTCGGTCACACACAGTCAGATGCTGGCAGTCAAGAAATGCACACCATAATTTCCCACATTTTGTTCGTAAATCCGGGAAGATCCTGTCATACTAAGGCCGGTCAGACACATTCAGCTTCTGTCATTATTTCTTGTGTGTACATTTTGCTAGCAGCAACTGGCTGTGACGTCATGGGCTTAGTATGATACATCCCTTATATTTCTGAGGGGAGACGGAACAGAATAAAGTTTGATATTAACTACCTGAGTTACCTGGTCCTTCCCGGGAGAAATATGTTTATTAGTTTCAGTTTTGGGAGATAATAATTATTGGATCTGCATCTCCCCCATTCCTTTGGGTTGATTTTGTTGTTGTTGTTTGTTTGTGTTTAAATACGTCATACTGCACTCCTTTTGCGCCTTGGTGCCATACGCAATCCGTAAGCAATCACGATCTGACAATAATTTGCGCACTAGTCAGTGTGTTTAGTAGTGAACATATCGCAGGGAGTGAAAGTGTCATAATTGTGTTCGCGGAAAAAGAAAGAATCTAGGGCGAAATTAGCGACACGGTGCAAACTCAAGAAAATACTTCTCCACCATTTCAAATCTCCAGATCTAACAAAGAACTTTCTACAGGTCGAAAGAAGGTACTGGTACATGTAACAGTTCACGCCAATCCAAGAGTTATGAACGGCGGTGGGGCTGGTTAAATATCCGGCGAGTTAAAAAAAAATAAATTATTATATAAGATCTGATGAAAATGGAGTTGTGTGTGAGAGAGAGAGAGTTTCAGTGATTGAAACTGTTACTCAGCGATTCCATCAAAGGCGGACCAATCCTGAATCCAGCTCCGTCAGGCCGGAACCGTCACGGTGTCCATAGGTGTTTCCACCAGGCCCGGCATTTCAGCTGTCGGCAAGTGTTGTGGGGGGCGATGTATGTAGCCACGGTTTTCTGATATTTAACAGTAGATGTCATAATAGCTCTCACCCAGCTAGGCGGGTGCAGGCCGGGTTGAGGCCAACAGTTACTGCAGTGGAAACCCCCGGTTACCTGAATTGCGCAGGCAGACAGCAGAATTGAAACGAAAGTTGGCCAGAGTCGCCGTGTGGTTTGGGTTTTTCTCAGGAAGAATTGAGAAGAAAATTAATGCTGAAAGGGGTGGGTGGGGGGGGGGGGTGGGGGTGGGAGGTGGTGGGAAATGAAAACAGATTTCATTCAAAGTTGGGGAGGGGAAAGGAATAAAAAAGAAAGACAAACGAAGAGATTGTTAATGAGGAGGAAAATCATCATAACTGAAATGTTCCCCTCACCTTGAATAGACACTGAACTCTGCTTCATGCCGCGCCGCGCGCCGGCAGGTCAAGAGTGAAAGAGAACCAACTGGAAATAAGGCATTTTTAGGCCCAAAGAGCAGTGAGAAATATGTTCAGTCCCAGTTTTGTGGATCATAGAGTTCAACAGGGCCTGGGGCACTAGTGGGACTCAAACAATTCTGTGTCCGCCAGTTGATTCAAAGGAATTTCAAGAAGGACACGACTTGAGTTCTTGTTGTTCCAACTCCACTTTTTGCACAACTGAGAAATTCCACATTAAAGGAGTTAGAATAAATGGGAACTGTGAACCAGGTTGCTGAGTGTCATCACGCATTTTAAACAAGTGTCAGAGTGTGCATTTGTTACAGCTCTTGTACATTCTGAAAGGTCTCTAGTTGGTCAGAAAATGGAGATCTGTAGAACAAACAAGAACTAAAGTCGTGCTGAGTCAGAGTTGACGCAAAATGGACTTGACTCGCTACGGTACTAGACTAGATCTAGCTAGACTTTACATTCTGTCGTTGGTTTGGTGTTTTTTCTCATTACATGTGTGTATTTTCTTAGCTGTTCTGTCCTATTATGCAAGACGGTCGTATGTACCAAACGTTGTAGACAAGAAACGCCGCTTTTCTCCTCCCTTCCCACCCACCCCCTCTTTGGCTGGTCAGCCAGAGGGAAATTACCCAATCAGTATCCAATTTGTGATGATCAGAAAAAAAACCCATCAGTCATACAAAATTATTGCCCAGATAAAAGAGATGGATCACACTCTGCATTCCATAAAATGGTGGTACAAAGTGAATTCATTTGGTTTGGATTGGCATAATACGGTGATTTTACTGAGCACAGCAGCTTTTCGACACCTTTCAATACGGGGCTTCATGCCCAGATATTGTGTATTATGCAGTGAGTTATCACAGCTCAGACTGCCTGTGTGCTGTGTGTTCACCTGACCCAAGGTGATTCCTACCTGTCCTTGCTAACGTGTAGACTCTGCAGTAAACAGCCGGTCTCAGCGTTTTGCTACCGGTGCCGTCTCGAAGCTTTTTCAGCTTGGCATTGGCTTGGATTTTTCCTCAAAATTCCTGGTACACTTTGGTTGAGTGGAGCATTTTCATTGTTTTTTTTTTTTCAGGCTGTTGTTGAAAGTTGTGGTTGTTTTGAGATAAGTGTGGTGGCCTCAGTGTTTTATAAATTAATTGTATTCTATTGTTGCGTCATGTATTATTCATGGAACGACGGTAACTCTGGCGGCTCGACTAGACTTGACCTTGTATTCTGGTTGTTGTAGTTCTTGATGATGTAACTATCGCTGAGGTTGTGCTAATTTCAATGTTGTGATTCTTTACTGCTACAGTTAATTGTGTAGGCAGTTTTACGTCCAGTAACAGAGTTGGTGTAATGATCGTTTTATCCAAGTCAGCCCAGTGTTTATTGTTGTTGTTCATACGAACAGGCTCCATGTAAACTCTGCCGTTGTCACCAGGTTTTTAGAATGCACTTGCTGACAGTTCAAAACTACTCCGTGTCTTTTTTGTTCATTACACTTGAGAGCCTAAAAATCCAAAATAGCTGAATGGAAATAGAATATTTGGTAGAAAAAATCGCGCAATCTCTAACACACCAAGTATTCGAGGGCCACATGCCTTCCTGATCCATCTTCACATAATTTGCGACCTCTACATTATTAGAATAGAATGAATAGTGTGGCAGATAGTATGGCAGTGAAACATGCAGTGCAAATGTGTTTGAGACACTTGACTAGGGATGTTTTGTTTGTTTGTTGTGGATTTAAGAATTGCTACAGTGTGTGGGTGTCAGCACAGAATGAACAGCTGGCAAGGTCAATTTTAAGTTCGCACTCGATGTAAATTCAAAATTGAGTGTTGACTTCGGTCCAATATTTTTAGTACATGTATGTTTGGGTTGTTGGTCATCATTTTGCTCTAGTTGCCTGTCGTGGAGTGATAGCAATTATTGCATGAACAGACTAGCGTTGTTTTTTGTTTTTGTTTTGTTTTATTTGGACTTCAGAGAGCGATAGCAGCTTTAAGAGACGCAGTCTTTCTTAAAACAGGTTAATTACAGGTATGTTAATGCCTGGTAAATAGCAGGTGCGTCTTGTGTGCAGAAAATCTTTCTCCTACAGCTTTCCCGACGAATGTTTTGTTTGTTGTTTCTTGCTTAAGAGCTGCTGTTGTCTTGCATTGCATTTCAACGAAACTTTCAATCTGTCACGATTTCTTCACGAAAGTGGACCAAGTGCATTTTGTACGAAAATACTGTTGGCCTCGTCATTTGTGTGTCTAGGAGATGCTGGCATAGCTTTTGTTACATTTGTAATGTTGTGTCAGTACGTGACCTAATGGTGTTTTCTGTCCTTAGTGGATTATGTATAGAAGTTGGTTAAGTTTGGCGGATTCTGCTTTTTGGTTTTGGACAGACCTTGCTCTCTTTCTTGTTGACATTTGTTTGACGTCACAGATTTCTGGGCTATTGACCACACTTGTCAATTTTCTGAGTGAATTCCGAGTCCTGTCTTCTATTCATTAGTCTACTGAAAGCGATGCGGATGATGTGTAAGCGCACGGCGTTATGTGGTAAATCAGAATCATTGTTGTGTCCGGATGGAGAATGGTGAGATTCGCACACGTATCTGGAAGTACTTTCCAATGTTTGCTCATTAAAAGGGAGTGTTTTCTTACCTGCAGTCTGTTGGTAAGAGTTTAACTAATGAAGAATGGACGCTATTGAACATCAAAAATCAAGTGTTTCACTTTTACAAGTTAATGCATTGACTTAGAGAAGAAGACTTTATTCGGGACATATAGGTACAAAGTTTTGTCTATGGCGAGAGCAGCCAAGTTAAATGAAGTCCTATTGTCGAGTAAGCAGCTATGTTGCCGTCAAGGAAGTACAATTAACAGACACCGGAATGTTTATTCTGGCGGAGTTTCATTAGCGTTGGCAAGGAATTCATGTTGGTAAAAATGCAGAACTCGCGCCTTTCAGTTGCTCGACCATGCACTGGGCAAAAACAGCGTATTAAATAAAGTGGGCCAGGCACATACAATAACAACATAGACCAACATTGAAGCATTTCGTCCAAGCTAAACACATAATGGTTTGCAGTGCGTGAATGATAGTGTTAGGCTGAAGATATGGACACACGTGTAGACATTCATGCTGTTGTAGGTGGTCGAGGCGGTATGACATTACAGAAAGAACTAAGATCTGCTGTTCAAGGACACTTATGGGAAAGATAAAAAGCTGATAGGACACTGAAGATTTGAAGTCGAGGGTGCAGATTTGGACGTTCAAAAGATAAATACACATTAAGAAAATCTTGCAGTGCTCCTAGATCCTACCCATTGGCTGTATGCAGAAACAGTTGCTGTTTTGTATGAAGAAAGGCCAGCACTGAGCACTGGGAAATGTCCAATATGCTGTCAGGTGGACCAGGCGGGAACAGAACTAAGAAGAGGAGGTCGAAAAGGACAATTACTGCTCTTTTCTCTCGCCCTCTTTCACTTTCTCTGCCGTTGTTGACTGATATAGTACTCTGTCTTTCTTTCTCTCTCTCGATGTGTATCTCTCTGGCTCTGTCTGTCTGTCTGTCTGCCTGTCTCTCTTTCTCTCTCTTTCTCTCACTCTCTGTGCGCAGTTTGAAGTGTTCACAATCAATTCCTTCAAACGTTTTCGTCCAGGTGTTGCATTCTGCATAATCCTTTCAGTTAATTGATTCTTTGTACCATGTGCAAATTCGAATAATGAAAGGCCCGAGGTTTGCACCAGTTAGTCATCAGTGGGCTTCACTGACACTACACTGTGCATTGTAGTTTTCTTCTTGACCTGAGCGCTACCTATTACGGTTCACCTTTGGGTTCAGCTATATAAGGAGTCTCATCCAGAGTATCCACCCAGTTGACGTCTGTGTTTCGCCTGACACTTTGGAGTGGACAGTGAAGGTAGTTGGGTGTTTGCCAGACCAGTGAGAGCCAGTGCTGTGAGCTGTGCACATTTTCGTTTCATGGCTTGAAATTTTAGAGGCTGTTCGTACCGCCTTGAAAAAAAAAACCATCTGTCGAGTGATGTCGAACTGAAATATCGAATAGCCCCCGGGGGTACGGGGAGAAGGGGGGGGGTATTGTAAGCGTTTATTTCTTGATTTTGAAGTTACAGTTTGATATTGTTTCTGTTGGTTGGTGTCGAGTCTGTGGTTGTCTGCTACTGCTAAGAACCTGTTTTGGCTGGGTAGGTGCCGCACATCTGTGGAGTTCTGTGGATCCTTAGGCAGCCTTGTGTTCTTTTTGAAGGAATTTTTAAAAATTGTAAATGTTCAGTGTAGAAATGGATGACCTGAAATTTGAAGTTACAGTTTGCCTTTTTTTATGTTGGTTGATGCCGAGTTTGTTTGTGGTTGACTGCCAGTGACCTGTTGTGGCTGGGCATGTTCGGTACATCTGTGTAGTTCGGTCGATGGTTGGAATGTTTTGTATTGTTTGTCAAAGATTCTTTAAAAAATCATACTAGAATTTTCAGTGTGTAATTTGATCCTGCTCACTCCCGAGCCAGTTTTCGTGAGTATGTCGTAAGTGTTTGGTGCGTGGTTTGCCTGTCGAGGGAATGTCAAGATGTCCAGTATCTACGAGTACAATATGAACATAACGTTAACTTAACCATTGAAGGGAGTTTTTGTCTGCCATCTGACGGGGCTTTGTCGGGGTGTTTTTGTAAATGCTCACGGTGAAAGTCATCAAAAACTTTTACTTCAACACGCCCGTGGATACTTGACTGATGGTGGGAATTGCACATGGAAACATTGTATCAGTCATGATGATCAGAGATAGCTGGGGTTTATAGTTGTGGGGGAGCGTAATTTACATGGACATCATTACGTCTGGTCACTCCTCCCCTTGATGAAACCTTACGACTGAGTTGGGCTTAATCTTATGGGAAAGGGGCAAAAGGCAGTTTTACTTGAAGTTTTAATAATAATAATAACAATGGATGGCATTTGTATAGCGCATATATCCATTTAATATGCTCTATGCGCTTTACAGAAGCAACATGTCAGCCACAGAGCAGAATGGAGCGCATGCGGAGCGCCAACACACTACACTGCTTCTTTCTCTCTCCCTGTCTCTATCGGATCCCTTTTCTTCATTACATTTTACCAATTTGAAATGCTGTACTCTTCCTTAATCAATAGAAACACATTTTTTATTGAATTCCTTCAAAGAGTTCTTTGGATTTTTGGCAAAAAGAGTTGCCAGGTGCAGTTGTGCTGATACATTTTTCTTCGGTTTCATGATAGTGGTGATAGTCGAGCATGTAGGTTAACCCACTAGAAGGCTGTACCGTAGCAGGATTTATGGATGGTGAGTACAGTACTGTATGTAGTCCAGTGCTGTATGTAGTCCAGTGCAGTGCTCCAGCGCGATAGGAACAGATGGTGTCTGTGTTGACTATTTTTTAATCTCCCTGTGTTTATGTTGTAAATGAAGGAATGATCTGCAGACAACACATGCTCTGTTTTAGTTCTGCAAGTCAGCCGAGTGACTGACTGGTCGAGTTTTTGTGTAAGGGCTTCACTGTGTGTCCACTTCGTTTCATTTCTGTACAATTCGTTTATCCCATAGAGTTTGTCTATACCCCGTTGGTTGATAGTTCAACATGTCAACAGAGTGGTCGAGTTTTTGTGTAAGGGCGTCTCTGTGTGTTCACTTTGTTTCATGACAGTACATTTCGTTTATCCCACAGCGTGAGTCTGTACTCCGTTGGTTGGTAGTTCCGCATATCAGTAGGGTGATCGAGTTTTTATGTAAGGGCGTCACTGTGTGGTTTCATTAATGTAAACTTTGTTTATTCTAAAACTTGAGTTTATAACTCTTGTTGGTTCATGGTTCTGCGTATCAACCGAGTTGTAGAGTTTTTGTGAGGACATCACCGTGTGTCCACTCGGTTTCATTAATGTAAACTCCGTTTATCCGACAGCGTGAGCCTATACTCTGTCTGTTTAGTTGTAGCTGTGTGAGGATTGAAACTGTGCAATCTTTAGGTGTGAAGATTTTGGAGTAAAGTGCAACTGTAATCTGGCACGCTCACCCTTGGATGTGAACATTTCCTGCTGTGGATTCAGAGAGAAGCGATTAGTTTGTTGTGTTGCCAGTTTGTGCTGCGGGCAAATTCCATGCTTATCAGTGGAAAATCTCCTTGAAACAACAGTTGGTTCAATAGCAAAAGTTAACGCACGTTATAACATCCTGTGAGAGTTTCCGTGCCGAGCAAAAGTCATGCCTGCAATACGGGTAAGTCGTGGGTCGGTGTTTCATAAGATTTTGGTAACATTCTTCAATTAGCAAGTTTAATTCATCACTAATTATTCTCTTTCTTGAGACGTAATTATTAATCACCTAGGCCTACGTTTTTGGTCTCATTCATGAAGACGTTGTCTCCCAGCATGACCAACAAGCGTACATTTCGTGGCAAACGAAGTAATTATGGTTGTAGAAGTTACTGAACTTTTTGCCGAAAGGGCATTCTGTGGTGTGGCTCTATAGCATTGCCAGGTAACGCATCGTTGACTTGTATTTTCTAAATAATTGCTTGGGTTACAGAAACTGGATGCATTGTCATAAATGTGTTGTGGGATAGATATCAAAAATCTTGGGGTGGAGGGGAGAAAAGCTAAATCCTTTTCTGATACTTTTCTGATCAGGGTTTATACTCCTTACCACCCATCATCCTTTTTTTTCTCCCGAAATCAACGCGTGTCTGAAATGCACCATCAGATACACGTCAGAAGAATATTGTATGACCCACACACCAATCTTTACATCCACCAACTTTTATACGTTTGCTCAGTTCTGACGTTTGTGAAACTCCGTTATGGCTTATGACATTGACAACCTCGGCGGAATTAAACATGTAGATTAATGCAGTAAACTGGAATTGAATTAAAATATACCTCTAAAATACTGTGGCCTGAATGCGATGTCAAGGATGTCCTCTCTCTCTCACTCTCTCTGTCCCTCTCTCTCTTTCCCTCTCTCTCCCTCCCCCTTCTCTCTCACTCTATCCCTCCCGCTCTCTCTCTCTCTCTCTCTCCCTCTTTCGCTCTCCCCCTCTCTCTGTCCCTCTCTCTCCTGCTCTCCCCCTCTCTCTCTTTCTCTCCCCCTCTCTCTCTTTCTCTCTCTCTCTTTCTCTTGCGTCCATCCTCTTTTTGTTGACCCAGTCTCTACAGTCTTCTTGAGTATCTTGGTAGCGTTGATCAATGAGGCTGTACAGATTAGATACTACAGCCCCTATAGCTGTTGGTGTTACACTTTTGTTTTGATATAAATCTGATTTTTATTTGCACGCACAGTTAACTCTTTTGTCTTCTTCTATCTTTTGCAGGGAGCTGGAGATGAGGGTATGTACTATATATATTATAATAAAATGTATCTGTGTCACTGTGACCAAATGCAGGGTATCACCTCCTCGGTGCCAGGACTACAACTCTGTGTTGACCCCCTGGGCCCCATTTATCACCAGTCATACACAGAAAATTTATCACTGGGCTGTAGTTCCCACAAGAACTCAAGGCGAGAGAAGTTTTTGGTGATTTCTATAATTAATTCTGCTCCCAGGAACAAATCTCTCACGCAATCAGAATTTTTCCACAAGCGGAAATGGGGGCGGGTCCTAGGGGGTTAGGGATGTGCACAGCAGGAGGAGTAGAATGAGTTAATGGGGCGTTTCGTCCCGCTGGAGACACACAGTTTTGTATAGAATATCTGTCCTAGTTCAATGCAACCTGTTGTTTGCTCCGTGCGTGGACAGGTATCAATACACAATTTGGCCCGTTCAGTTGGTTTTTGCCAGAGATTTGGCTAACTTAACCCGGTGATTTCGCTTTCAGAGGAAAAATCAGTTTGGCGTGAGAAATAGCTGCCTCAGTTCTACCAAAGATACTAGAAACAATAAGATCAGACACTCGCTTCTTCGCATCTCTAGAAAAATCCTGCACACGGTTTGCGCACTGATCGGGGGGCGGGACCCATGGGGCACTGCATGGAAAGAATACTTGATATAATGATATATTAATGATGCAGATTTGTTACTGCCACTAAAGGAACAGAAAAAAAGGGGCCAGAGATTTCCCATAGCGACTTAAGTTATAATTACAAAATATGTGACGTTAGTCGAGGCCCATAGCGATAGCTGAACAGGGAACAAAATGCAATGTTTCCCCTGTATTGGCTTTGTAAAATGCAGCATTGTTCATGACTTCTGCGCATTCGCCGCTAGGTGGCGGTGCGAAATCTGTGCATGCTAAATGCGCGCAGCTGTCTCATCTTATTGTGTCTAGACCTAGTATCTTTGATTCCGCCACTTCACTGCTGTATCTGGAAAACCACGATTCGTTCGTGCATGTTCGTCCCCTGCATAAAGATGGGAAGGAAAGTAAATTGTACGACACCCGTGTCCCCCCCCCCTCCCTCCCCACCTCCCCACCTCCCCACCTCCCCACCTCAGCCTTTCTGTCAGCAGTGACGGTATTGTTTCTCCCCCCTCCCTCCCCACCTCAGCCTTTCTGTCAGCAGTGACGGTATTGTTTCTCCCCCCTCCCTCCCCACCTCAGCCTTTCTGTCAGCAGTGACGGTATTGTTTCTCCCCCCTCCCTCCCCACCTCAGCCTTTCTGTCAGCAGTGACGGTATTGTTTCTCCCCCCTCCCTCCCCACCTCAGCCTTTCTGTCAGCAGTGACGGTATTGTTTCTCCCCCCTCCCTCCCCACCTCAGCCTTTCTGTCAGCAGTGACGGTATTGTTTCTCCCCCCTCCCTCCCCACCTCAGCCTTTCTGTCAGCAGTGACGGTATTGTTTCTCCCCCCTCCCTCCCCACCTCAGCCTTTCTGTCAGCAGTGACGGTATTGTTTCTCCCCCCTCCCTCCCCACCTCAGCCTTTCTGTCAGCAGTGACGGTATTGTTTCTCCCCCCTCCCTCCCCACCTCAGCCTTTCTGTCAGCAGTGACGGTATTGTTTCTCCCCCCACCCCCTCCCTCCCCACCTCAGCCTTTCTGTCAGCAGTGACGGTATTGTTTCTCCCCCCTCCCTCCCCACCTCAGCCTTTCTGTCAGCAGTGACGGTATTGTTTCTCCCCCCTCCCTCCCCACCTCAGCCTTTCTGTCAGCAGTGACGGTATTGTTTCTTCCCCCCCCCACCCTCCCCACCTCAGCCTTTCTGTCAGCAGTGACGGTATTGTTTCTCCCCCCACCCCCTCCCTCCCCACCTCAGCCTTTCTGTCAGCAGTGACGGTATTGTTTCTCCCCCCTCCCTCCCCACCTCAGCCTTTCTGTCAGCAGTGACGGTATTGTTTCTCCCCCCTCCCTCCCCACCTCAGCCTTTCTGTCAGCAGTGACGGTATTGTTTCTCCCCCCTCCCTCCCCACCTCAGCCTTTCTGTCAGCAGTGACGGTATTGTTTCTCCCCCCTCCCTCCCCACCTCAGCCTTTCTGTCAGCAGTGACGGTATTGTTTCTCCCCCCTCCCTCCCCACCTCAGCCTTTCTGTCAGCAGTGACGGTATTGTTTCTCCCCCCTCCCTCCCCACCTCAGCCTTTCTGTCAGCAGTGACGGTATTGTTTCTCCCCCCTCCCTCCCCACCTCAGCCTTTCTGTCAGCAGTGACGGTATTGTTTCTCCCCCCACCCCCTCCCTCCCCACCTCAGCCTTTCTGTCAGCAGTGACGGTATTGTTTCTCCCCCCACCCCCTCCCTCCCCACCTCAGCCTTTCTGTCAGCAGTGACGGTATTGTTTCTCCCCCCACCCCCTCCCTCCCCACCTCAGCCTTTCTGTCAGCAGTGACGGTATTGTTTCTCCCCCCTCCCTCCCCACCTCAGCCTTTCTGTCAGCAGTGACGGTATTGTTTCTCCCCCCTCCCTCCCCACCTCAGCCTTTCTGTCAGCAGTGACGGTATTGTTTCTCCCCCCTCCCTCCCCACCTCAGCCTTTCTGTCAGCAGTGACGGTATTGTTTCTCCCCCCACCCCCCACCCCTACCCCAGATTAGTTTAGAGAACTTATAAATTAGTTACCGAGTATTTTATCTTCCAGAATTTCAGTTTTCTTTTCGGAACTGCAGACTTTTAATGAAATATTGCGTGAAAACGTTCTGATCATGACACTTTCTTAGGACGGTGGTATGATTGCAGCATAAAATTATCCTGCGGTCTGCATTCCTGCCTTATTGAACTAGAAATACGAAAAGAAAGTTTGAAAAAAGGCGAACAGAGAAATTTCCGATAATACTTTTCGATTCTACTGGGTACTAAAGAAAAATGCGTTTTCTTTTAGCGGTTAAGAAAAAAGGTAAATGGATAATACTGACGATGAAGTTTTGTCCCAAATGGATATGTCCACGTAACCTATAGTCAAAACTTGAGATAGTACACAAAGTTTCATATATTTGGTCACGTGATCTCAAAGTTTAGGTGTATGCAAGTTCAACCTTTAACTCCATTACAGCATGATCTCCTTGACTGTCAAATTCAGCTGAATAGCTTGTTTTCCAAAATCTTGTGATATATCGTAGTATTATAAACCTTCGGTCATTTTGATCTCTTGATCCGATGCTTTGCGAGTTCTGGCACTCTGCAGGCATTAATTTATTGCCCGTGAAAGAAATAGCAAGGGTCTGGCCCTGGTTCATTGGTTGGTGATTTCCTTGTCATTTCTTAAACAGAATGACCAGATGTTACTTGTGTGGTCTTGTTGTCTCTGATTGTTGCATGCTGCAGACCAGTGGTTCTCAGCCTCGAGGGGTCGAAAATGAACAAAAGAAAATTTGGAGCCTAAGGGGGCGATTGCCCGAAAGAGTTTGACAACCGCTGCTGTAGACAGTATGGAGGTTTCCAGTGAGTGGTACACCAAACATAAAAGGAGCAGAAAAAGTTATTACCATTGACTATCCGTAATAACCTGGGTATCAGGAGTGAGTACATGTACTTTGAAACTGGCCGTTGGCGGTAGCAGCTGGCGAGTCTTACAGGGGATAGTGAGAGCTGGGCTAACAACATGCCTAAATGATAATATTATATTGGGATTGTCAAAGGCTGGCAGCCAAGTGATGAGAGACAAGAGCTTTGACCGTTTACATTACTTAAGTCATGAAAAGTCTCCTAATTACGTTCTTGTCCAGGAAGATGTTGCATGTCACAATTTTTGGCATTGGTGTCCGCGAGGACAGAACGTCTGGTTCCAAATTTAGTGTCTTGGTTTTTCCAGTTATGAGGTGAGAGAAAATGTTGGGTTTTCCCGGACTCATTTGAAACATCCGACAATGTTTTAGTTTTCCGAACGCCTTTGAAAGATATGAGAGTAATTTTGTGGTTTTTTTCAGAGGCTTTTGTAAGGTACAAGAACTTTTACTTTATTTATGTAAAGTGCTGTGCTTAATCTCCACTGTCAGAATCAGTTCTTGGTATACTGTATTTTCCTTGATGTGGGGCAGAATTTTTGTTATGGAGAACGATTTCTTTGCACATAGTGTAATTGGTTTATCTTGCTGGGGAGGTTCAGCGGTGACGTGGTTGGAGGTTCAGCGGTGACGTGGTGACGTGGACGGCATTGTGTCTGACGCGCTCCGCATTTCCAGTTCACGTCGTGCTGGTGTTTAAGTGATTTGCTGACAAGATAATTATGTCTGGGTTGGCGTCGTGGATAATTGTTGCAGTTTGAGGATGACTTTACCAATGATGATGATAATGACGGATGTGTCCACTAGTGTTCAGTGTAACAGGTTGCCACCTGTCCAAAAGTAATGCTCACGGAGTAGAAGGATGAACTGTCCATACTGTGGTCATACGAGTCTTAAGGGTGAGGAAAGTTCGAATGTTCAGTACGATTAACAATCATCCTGCACTTTGCTGTATGCAATGAGATGCTCACTTGGTAGAAAATAACATGTCATTGGCAGGTGGGGAAAACTGCTGGCGTCATGTTCATTGATTAAGCATTAATAGGGGCGATAACCACAAACCACTGGTGGAGAATAAAGATAACAAGGGAAATAACTGTTAGTTGTCACGCCGCCATTGGCTGTACCAAAATCCAAGCACAGAGCTATTCTCGTCTAGTTTTTCGTTCCACCAACTAGTTTGGTCAAGTGTGAATTTGGCGGCAATGCATGTCATTTTTAAGTTTCTGCCTGCAAATGTTGGGTACATTAGAGTATTATTAGACTTTCACTGTCGCTGCAGTTTATAAATGATGGTGTCCAGCATGTATTCATGTAATACCGGCGGTACGGTCAGCTGTGGGAATCTCCTTCAGTCTCAAGTTTGAAGCTGTTGTTAGGGAAGCGTAGTATTTTACAAAGAAAGTTATAGATGAGAAGTGAACACAACTCGGTATTTTCTCTATTTGCCTTTGTAATCGCACTACGGTCCTCTAACAACGGCTGCCTGAAAGGTTAGTTTTGGCCAAGTTCCAACAGCTGACCGTACCGACCAGATGAATCTATTGATATTCCATGACAAGTCATGAATGTGTAGGTCAGTTTAATCATTTAGGTGTCCAGTCATGTTAATTTATGTTGGGTCTCAGCTTGTAATAGTTAGTGATACCCACAGACTAATAAATTAAACAGACTGGATGATCCCATTGTGTGACGTCACAAAACAGCGAAAGGTCATGAACCATCCGCCACATTAGGTTTACGGTTGCGACCGACGCTTCAGCATAGCTACAACGCAGCGGTCGCTAAAAGTCCATACGGTCATCATTTATAACAATAAAAAAAAGGCAGCTGTAGACAATAAAATGAAAGGATAGGCAAGTTAATGCATTATTAATACATGTACAACCAATCTTGACAAATAACAAGAAATTTCTACTGCAGATAGAACTAGAATCGGAATTTCCCGAGCGGCGGCCACGTTGGTTATACGGCCGCATCTCATTAACTTCCGAAAAAAACGACACAGCCCGAAGCTCGTGTTTCCAGTCTGGTTATATTAGTCTGTGGTAATACCTGAAATTACATAATTGCTGTTGTTGAAATCCCATTGTTCACATCTGTTACAACATAATATTATGTCATGTCGTGAAACAATATGACTTGTATTAAAATGTTTCGTATGTTAACCCAAGCATTGTGAATAGCGGCTGTTCAGTGCGATCATATAGCAGGCTGACAGGCTTATCATAAACAATCACTTCTATTTTGCATGCTGGTGTTGGCTGGTTGAATGTTTTTACAATTTCACGCATGGCTTTCCTCGGTGTTAAATTTTCGTGATTATCATTCCATGACATTGACCAGCAGATAATGTTCCAGCATGTCTTGTCTTTCTTGGGAAATGTAAACGGAGAAAGACTATGATTCCAGTATCCAAAACCCCTGAAACTTGCTCAAGCGGTCGAAAATAGTCAAATTAACGAAAAAAAAATATTTTTATCTTGAAAAATCTTTTGTTGGTGTATTAGAAAGTGTTTCAAAACTTGAGCATTGGGCAGATATGTAACTAAACACCAGTTAAGCCATTCTGTACTTGGCACTGGGCATTCTTCAAATGTGGCATAGTCCAAGATTGTGTTTATTTAAGGTTAAGATCTGCAAGCGATCAATTCAGAGAAAGTAGAAGCTATAGGTAAACAAAAACCAGTTAAGCCTTTTATTTCTGTCCTGGGCATTCTAACAATGTGGAGTAGTCAGAGATGATGTATTTGTGATCTTCCCTCCTCTGTAACATCGAA
Source organism: Onchidella celtica (assembly GCA_963931925.1). Classification (NCBI taxonomy): domain Eukaryota; kingdom Metazoa; phylum Mollusca; class Gastropoda; order Systellommatophora; family Onchidiidae; genus Onchidella; species Onchidella celtica. The sequence continues at coordinate 53,819,527 of OZ007577.1, read as the reverse complement.
AGGTGGTAAAGCCGAGGGAACAGAGGAGGAAGAAGGAGGAGAACAGGCTGTTGTAGAGGAGCAGATTGTGGCAACAACTGCAGTGCTCACCGGAGATAACGACGGCAATCCTGAACACACGGCACAGCTAGACGCCGCGGCCGAGCCGGCAGTGCAGACCCAGGAAGTAGTTGGTGAGAACTTTTCTACAGAGGTGCTGAATTGAGCTTTGTAGGTCACATGCTAATGGCTCACGGGTCTGGTGAAATTAACCTTTAATTGTGTCACGAATCAAGGGGAGGACACTGTCATTCATATTGGAAATTATTGTGATTTAGGAATTATACTGCAGCCGTTGACCAAACAAACTTGTATTAATTAGGTGAAACAGTTCGATGACGTGAAGTTAATGTTTTTAATGTGCGCCCAATAAAAAGGAGGCTGCACATTTTGTTGAAAGACGGAAGTCATGATGTGGCATGAAATAATAAGAACGATAGTAACTGAAACGAAATATGATAAGCGATGTCAGATCTTTCCACGAACTTTATGAAAATCATCATCTTAGAAGTGGAATGAGATATTTCCCCACATGGAAACCCGAGTTTTGTAAAATTAGACAGCAACATAATTTTTTTTTTTGCCTGCATTTGAATTGGGGGAATGTTATTCAACGTCGTCCCCGGGTGAAATTAATGATTTGTCATTATTCCACCCTTTAATTCCTCTATTAAAAACAACAGTTTGAAATGTGCACACTCTTCTTATGAGTCAAGTTATCGTGTGTTGGTAAGACTCCTCCTCTCCTCCCCTCTCCCCCCCCCCCCCCGTCACTACAGCACTTTGCACTGTCACGCACTTGTCATATTTGATGCACATTTGATGTTTGTCATAATCAGAAGCGGTTATTTCACCAGCACTGACAGAAACATCACTTTGGATTTAGCTCAACACACTAATATTGCACTAGGCAGATCAATTTGTCTCAGGTGCGGAAGGTTGCGTGTATCTTCAGCAGTGGTCCCACAGAGCCAGCAATGTGTCATATGCTTGTTGACAAAACTTCACAATGTGTTAACATTAACGCTTTGGCTGCAGGCCTTGTCCCCCGCAATAAACACATTCTATTCCTTCACCTTATTTTCCTTAGTCACCCATAAAATCATGTCATTCCTGCTGCCATCCTGCCACCCTGATTTATAGGCCTCCAGGTTTCAGGTTTACATTTCATGTCTGAGTGTCAACTTCTTCTGAGAAAATGTGCAGTTAATTAGATCAGCTGCCAGGAGATCATACTTCTGACTTTCTAAAACAAAACACTTCAGTAAATGGTAAAGTTCTCCCTTGCACATTATGGCTTCACAGAACAGACAGAAAAAGTTCAGGCCATGGAAGAGGAGGTAACTCAAGAAGAAACTGAAGAGCAAGATGAAGCTGAGGAGGAGCAGGAAATTGCCCAGGAGGCGGAGCAAGGGGAGGAGCAAGCAGAACAATCAGCCAATCAGGAGGAAGAGTCAACCGAGCAAGAAGTAGAGGCAGCCAATGAGCAAGCCGAGGAACAAGAGGCAGTTGGCCAATCGGAAGAGGTAGAACAGAGCAGTGAACAGCAAGCCAATGAGGATGTTGAAAACAATGAAGAGTCAGCCAATCAAAATGAAGAACAGGGTGAAGTAAGTCAGCAAACGGCGGAGGAGGTTGACGATGCAGATACCCAGCAAGTTGATGATGGCGCCATGAATGAAAATGTTCTAGAGCAGCAACAAGAATCGATCGACGAAAAGTCACCAGCCGAAGAATCAGCCAACCAGGAAACAGAAGACGCAACAGAGGAGTCAGCCAATCAGGAAACAGAAGGTGCAGCAGAAGGTGAGGCCCTAACAACAGGGCTTTTCCAGTCAACTTTGAATCTTTAACCATTTCTGTGCGTTTCCTTCAGGCCATTCTGTAGCCACACTTGGTATAATGCAAACACCATTAATTTCTCTACTACCAAAACTTTAGTCAAGCCTAGGCTTATACTGTCACAACTCAGTGGTATTTTAGCCACAGCAACTAATAGTTTCCCCTTTTTAATGTTATTTTCTTCCCGCGTGCCTGTACTAGTTAGTTTTATACAGTAGTAGACCAAACTGGTTTAATTCTGTGGTGATTACGTTACTGTAGCTGTGTTTTCAGCATGTAGTGTGCGCCTTTTGTAGTCACAGACACAAACTTTTATCTGTTTTTCAAAGGCTGGGATTCAATCTCTTGCTGTCATCTGTTCTGAAAGTGGAGGAGGAAATAGGAAATTCATTGAGGAGAAATAGAAGAAACAAGACCAACTTTCACAGCTTACAAAAGCATTAGATTTGATCAGTGCCAAAGCAGCTTTTCATGAAATGTCGAGAAGACTTGAAGGAAAAGGGGGGGGGGGGGGAGACTGTGATTTATTTCTTGGTTTTGTTTGCTTTCTGTAAGTGAGAAACATTAGCGAGCTATTGTATTGGTATTCGCTTAACACAGCATTTGCCGCAATGTGCCTGTGATCTTGCAACTTTGTCATAAATGTAGCGCTAACTGTTTCATATATAATTACTACCAAAAGAGGCCCGAGAGGCCACCGGTCGGAATCAGTCAAAGTTTTCATTTAGAATTCTGTGTATTTGGTTTTGGATGAATAGTTTAAGACATGATTTTGTGCAGTATCGATGTATTTGGATTAGCCAATATTGATTTTCTAATAGCAAATATTCCAAAATGAATCTGTAATCCTGCTTTGCTGCATATGTTAACATGGGGTATTTTTTTTTTTTGTCTCGCCTTTTCTAAAGCTGAGAGTAAAACACAATAATTACACGCCGCTTTTTAAACAAATTTATTCATACGTTTCCTATGATGTGCTTTGTATATTCTTGCTTTCAGAGTTGATGTTTCATTTTTGATATAGTCTGTAGATGAGAACATGGATTGATTTGTTCACTGTACAGGAAACTGTACTGCCATTTATTTACATTTTGCTTTCTCACATTGGCTGACTTCTGTAGATGTATTTTTCACTTATATTCTCGTACTTTCTTTCTATCTTTCTCGCCCTTCGGGGTGGTTGGTGAGCACTTCTGGTAGGGTTTCCTCTTGTCCTATCATTCTGTTACATTCTGTCTATCCTTGCTTCTTTCTAGCACAATGTCACCATTGGCGTGTCCACGTGCTTTCTAGCACAATGTCACCGTTGGCGTGTCCACGTGCTTTCTAGCACAATGTCACCGTTGGCGTGTCAACGTGCTTTCTACAAATTCAACATCAAACTCGCCCCCCTCCTTTCTTCTGACTCAGTTTTTTTGCCTGACAACAGAATTAGTAGTCAAAAGGTTTTTGTTTCTTGAAAATAGGTGGCACTTGTGTATTACTTATGTAGTATATCATAATTTACTTATGTAGTATATCATAATTTACTTATGTAGTATATCATAATTTATTATTCTATTTTGAATTTCTGCACTGCTTCATATCAGTTTCTACCCACTCACCAAATCATCAGGCAGAACACAGCCTGAGCAATAGGCTCACCCTTATACCTGTTGATTGTGCATTACAACTAACTAACTTACAAGCAATCGTCACTTTTAACCATTTAACAGCTGAAGAATTGCCTAACCCTAACACTGTCTGTACAGTTCTTACCTAGTCCATGATTATAATTATTTTAATTTTATAAGATATGTGCATTGATTGTGGGTTTGCCCCAGTCACTCTCCCCACCACCATCATCAGTATCATCAGCACACCTCACCTCGTCCTAACCTCCACACCCAGCTCGTCAAAATGTGGTCACCTACCACCTCGGCCCAGTGTGTAAAAAAGTCATCAATATGAAAACGCTAGATAAGTCACATACCCAGTACTCCTGCCCCGTGTAATGAAAAACTCAATGAAAATACTATACAGGTCACCACAAGCCTATACTGTATACTTCCAGCACTTTCCCACTTTGTAATGATAAATGATAAATAATATGAAAATGCTATACGGACCACTCACAAATGACCCAGATGTAAATCCATTACATTACTGTAAACCAGTGACGTGAACCCAAAACCTATCCAGAATAATGATATATACTGTACCTAAGAGGGGGCTATTTTTTCTCTCTATCTTTCTTGTTTTGCATGCAGCTTGAAGATAAAATGCTGACCCAGGTTTGTGTATTTATATATCAATCTTCTTTCTAGATAAAAATAGATAAGAATAGCAATGATCATGTCTCAAGATCAGCAGTTTTGAATGAATCTTTTCTATGCTAATAAGTTTATATACCAGAAAGCATTTCAAACTGTCCGTAAATCCTGTGATAAAAGGGTATGTTAAGAAAAATGTGCATATAATGTTCTAAGCTGTCGATTGTCTGTAAACATTTTATAGTATGTCTTTATTAATACACTTAAATTTATGTCTATATATATATGAGGCTGTGCCAGAAGGGTATTGCAGCAGAATTTTGTCAGACATCACAATTAGTGTAAGTTAAGAGTCGAGTGTGCTTCAAAGTCATCATTTTCCAAAGAAAACATCACCAAGTTATCTTCCCATCATAATTTTTAACACACTTTGAACCAACTGATTTCCTACGTTATCTATATCTATACAAAAAAAATGTAAGAAAACCCCTTTGTTCCCTATGGACTCAAAAACTACTGGACGTATTGAACTGAAATTTGGCACACACAATTGTACGATACTGACCAGTGTTCCTATGTACATAGGCATAAAAAAGCTTATGGGATTCGTGAGTTATTCCAATAATGCGATAAGAATGGAACAGTAAATCCCCGGGGACCTCAGCTAGTTTCACAAGTAAGTGTGGACTGGGCAACTCTTGGTCCAAAATAACGCTCGAAGCCACAACCTTCTGTCACAGTCTCATCTCAACATTAATTAATTTTATTTTTTCTTAATTTGAAAGTAAGATTATCTCCATTCAAGGCTGAGATACCGATCTTGTTCAGTATACTGGGAATTCATTGTCTTGCTTTTGATTGGATGGTAAAGATATTAAACATATTTATTGTATTTAAATTATATGCTCTGTAAGTTAACATTTTGAAAGATATAGAGATGTAGAGATGTCGATTGAGCAGAATTGTTTTTGACACGATTAGCACGATGTACTTGGGGTTTTGCATGGGACTGTCGAGCTTTGCATGACAAGTTTGCACTGCTTTCTAACTTACAGAGGCAGAGCAGAAAACAGGGTACGGAGAGACTGACGCAGCGGATACACAGAAGGAGGAAAGCGGAGAGACAAATGCAGTGGTGGATGGAAGCGGGGAGGGGCAGGTAGCGGAGGAGTCAGCACAGCAGAAAGAAGAGGAACAGGGAGGAGAGAAGACAGCGGAGGAACAGGGAGGAGAGAAGACAGCGGAGGAACAGGGAGAGGAGAAGAAAGAAGAAGAGGGGAGTGAACAGCAAAAGGCTGAAGAAGACAAGAAGGAGGAGAAAGAGAAGGAGAAAGGAGGAGGAGAGGCACAAGCAGAGAGTACAGAGAAAACTGACTGAATCAAAAAGAGAAAAGAAAGAGTAGAGTGTTTATGAGGACAGCAAAACTGTTTGTAAAAACCTGTCATAACTTCAAATATTCTTCCAGCCGGCAATTTTTCTTCAACTAAATCTTCCAATCTAATGCTGGAATTGTCCATGTAAAACCTAAAAAGTCACACTTGAAACATTCATGAATACATTCATATTCCAAATTTACTATGTTGGTTAAATTGGAATAATTATTTTTAAAACACAGGTAATAACAGTGGAAGGAGTTACTTGTCCAAGCAAAATTATATTGCATGGCTGGCAGGAACTAGTATACCTACAGTGGCCAGGAGTTTAATTTTGACCTAAATTTGCCTGCATGAGAGCTTAAACCTTCTTGTGATGAAATACAAGTTGGGTATTTTCCATACTGTTGTATGTGCATTTTTGTCTTTTCCAGAAAATGAGGATCAAAACTTTGAAGAGTTATGTAAAATCAAAGGACAGCATTACATCACAACACAAAAAAGTCATGTCTGGACAGGTTTTTAATTGATTGGATCAATAACACCCATCAGTAATGAAATTAGGAGTGAGAGAACCATTTTCCTGAGAAAACCTTCAAATCTGCCAAATGTTTGCCTAGAACAATAGAGCAAAAACCCCCAGGATAATGTTTGTTTGGAAAGAAACTTGAGACGAGTTCAAATGTTGTAATACAGAAATGTGAATTACTTCCCCTAGCAAGTGGCTGTTTTTTTTTTTTCAATCTTTCATCGCATCAAGACACAAACATAGTTCTACAGCCAGTTCAGTTAAACATCTACTTGATACCTTGCTTCAAATCAGATTGTTTACATGTTGTAACTTTGCACAAACATCATCTTCATTCAACATTATGTGCTTTCATTATGTTCATACATACTCTTCAGAACATCTTGACTATCTCAGAGCATATTGAATGTTTCATCTCTTGTTTTGATTTGGATTTGTTATTTGGCATTTACGGCACAAAACTTTGGTCATATTTTATCTGTCAACAACACTGAAAGTTCAAGTTATTGTTTTGAGAGTGGTAGGAAAGTCAGAGCATTTTACCACGGCATGTAATTGGAAAATGTGTTATGAGATAATTATTTTTCATCACGAAGATATCTTACATATGCTGTATTTAAGTTTACAATCCATCCGGCCTTGGACTCTCAATACTGTGTGCAGTTATCTTAAAAAGAAAAACTTCTTTTGCTGAAAAAGAAATATTCTACAGATTTAGTTTTGCAACTGATTATTTTCTCCATCATGTCAAATCACGATGATCCCAAATATGAACAAGTTTGTTCAGATATTTTACTAGTCTTCCATAACTTCACTGGACCTTTCTGAGCCATTTCCATGTCCTGAATGTCATGGATGGCTTTACTCAGCAGATTGAACTGTCCAAATTATTGTGGCAAAAACTATAGCCCTTCGTGTTAATCATTACATGTAATTGATTTGACTGCACATGAGCAAGCTTAATTATAGAACTTCTCAACATATTAAATTGAAAGGAAAATATTCAGCTATTCTTCAAAATTTTGATCTTGTTCTAAAGGCAGAGCTATCACCGCACAGATTCAAATTGAATAATTATGTCGATGTGAAATAGCTCCATCATTGGAAGACATGCCACTGTGAGCCCAGTTTATAGTTCATAATGAATTTTCTTCAGTATTTTATGGTCTGAAGCTTTGGTGTGTTCGTGGACAGTTCAGTTGTTTTGTTGAGTCAAAAATCCACATGCAATTGAGAAAATGAATTTTTCTTGCATTCACAAGGATTAGATATCCAGCTTATTGATAGACTTTTGGACGTTCCTCATAGGGATTCTTAATAAGAAAATAATTATGTTTGGGTGACTTTTCTCACTGGGATAACGAAATATCCATGGCTCTTATTGACTGTTTGACCAGTTGATTTGATATTGTGTTTGGGGAAAGGGAAGGGGGGAGGCAGACGAAGCACAAAGCCTACACATTCACATCTGTAATTAGAGGTGACATTTAAAACAAATTTTTTTGTAGACTAACTGCTAACTGGTACTTGAGATGAATGTGTCTTTATGAATGTCAAGCAGCAGGTCATGCTTATGTATGACACATCTGTAATTTGATGATAATCAAGATCAACAAGGTTCATTATACAGGAATATCTGCAGTTTCTTGTCAGTGGCTACACAGACATTTGTTGTGTTATTTTGTGTTGTTAATATGTAAATGCTTTTGCCATCATGTGATTGTTGAAATGGATCTCTGCCTGTTGCAATTGTTCATTCCTTCCATGGTATAAACCAGGGGCTCCTTAAGTGGTCAGTGTCAACCCCCAGGTTGAAAATCCCCATGGGTCAGATAAGCTGTTGGAGATACAAAGTTATGAATGAACATAGAAATATATAATATATATTCACAAATTTTATTCTTGTCAACACCAGAAAGTGTGCAACTTTGTTAGTTTTGCCATTTATAGATTTGGATTATTTGAGATCCCAGTGCCAAAATGGAGTATAATACATTTTTCTTCTGGTGCGTAGATCTGGTTGAATGAATCATTATGGTGTTGTTGTTTTGGTATAAACTCTCCTTACTCTTTGAAAATGTCACGAACAGACAAATTTTACTTTTTGTTTTCTTTTTTATTCTATTTTACCTTTTAAACTTCATCAGTTTCCAGAATCTAGAAAGTGGGTCAGTTGTGTCTCAAAATTTGATTCAGTGGTTAGTAGAATTTTTTATTCAGATATGAGTGACAAGTTATAAGCCGTGACGGGGGGTGTTCATTTTTAAATGTGAAGAGATGAAAATTAATAGTGATAAACAGATGAAATTTTGTTTAGCAGGTCGTCCATGGAGAAGTTATTTAACGGCATCATATTTTTTAAAATTTGTAATGTTTTTCAAAGGACTGAGAGATGCTATATATAGAATTATCTTCCTATTAAGAAAATATCAGGTTATTGAACTGATGGGTTCACATTCTCAACATGCATTGAATGTTTTGTACGTTGTCAGCACTTTCAATCATACTGTTTGTAGAGACCAAGAATATGTGGTGATTGTGTTTTAATATTTACAACTTTTGATTGTGTTTGGCCAGGAAGAAAAATGTAACATCAAATGTCCATAATGATATTTTGCCTTATTGCTCCTGTGTTGAAGCCAATGCCATCCTGGTAGAGATGACTTAACATATACCTGAAGTTGCTCAGTCTTTTCTTTTTTCTACATGTCTTTTTTTAATGTTTTTGTTTTGGTAAAAAGAGTCTAGTTTTTATATTCCCATGCTATCTGCCAAACTAATTTTATTACAGTAAGACTGTGGAAGCAAATCTGTGATAGAAGGTGAACAATTTTATTTTACAGCAGTTCATTTGTACAGTTTGAATTGTTTCAGAAAGTTTTATGTTCTTCTGTCCTGTCAGCTGTTTTGATACCTGTGATATCCTACTCAGTTTTAGGACTTGCAGTTTGTTCTGAATTTATTTTTATATTTTATGCTCTCTGCACAAGCCAAGTTATTTCTCAGTTTCATCGCATTTTTCCAACATTCCATAGATTGTTTCCACACAAATGTGCCGTATTTCATGCCTGCGGCTTGAAAAGTGGACAAAAATTGCTGCCTCAAGCTGATCTAACTTTCTGGTGTCTTATTTGCCTTTTCTCTATTGTTTCTTGCTTTCACGGCAGGTCTTGATAATTACACTGTATTTCAATGGCCGCAGTGTCTCTTTTTGATGTTGTATTTTCTTTGTAAGCCATTTTTTATTATTCATTTTTATTCTGTGTTTAACCCATTTCCTCCCAGAATGAGAAAAATCAACAACAAACAAATTTGATTATCTCTCTGCATATTAACCGCATATGTCGTTTTTTCACATCTTGCACCTCAAGTCCATTATGTCCCGACAGGTCTGAGAAGTTTGTAACCTTTCAAGGTAATCTCTTTGTTTAATGTCAGATATTATTGCTGCCTCTGTTTATTGGTTCTTGTAATTATGGCCTGTCAGACTTTGGACTGTTAAACAAAATATCCATCTGGGCTGCATCAATCACTTACATTGCCAGTAATCATTCACCTGCAGGTGTGGTAGAAAATTTGTCATCTGGACTCAAATTTTTACTTGTTGATTTTGTGATCCACTTTGCATCTTTTATTAAAGTTTTCTGGGTTTTAATAGCAGATCCTCTTGTCCACCTGAGGTATATGTAAGCTGTATTTGAGTCAAAGATTACATCAGTGGATTGAAAGAAAAAGAAAAAGCCTTAACTCACAAGTCAGTGCAGTTTTATCGTGGCTGTGTCTGTAGATATTTGTGGACTTTAGCACCAAACTGTCTACAGATGTTGTGATAGGATGGATTACACAATTACAGAGTTACAGCAGCGTAACTGCAGTCTTTTTTATTGTACAGATTTTCCAAGTCTAGTAATTTGTGTTAATCTCTTTCATTCACAAGTTGTTGTCTACTGTCTGTGTCATTACTTTTGTGGTGATTTTTGGCCAATATTTCATACTTCATCTTTTGTGTAATACAAGGTTTTCCCCAAGTAAAATGTTCATTGTTCCCTGCATTGTCAGGAGGCAGCTTCAGGAGGACTTTCTTATGTGGAGATACTTAAACTGAAGTTGCATAGGGGTTATGGCATTTGCCTTTAAAGTGAAAGATCAAGTGTTACTGCAAATAACTGGGTTCTACTCAGCAGTTGCAGTTAACATACAAAAATACTTAGGATATATGTTGCGGCTGTATTATACAAGTTAGTATTTCTGTTGCAGCAAATTTCAAACAAGGGCCTCCCACACTATAATGCCAGACCCCACTTGGTGATTAACTTATTTATAAAATAGTCATGTTCTTTTTGCAAAGTTTTCCTATGTCTGTCCACACCCAAAAGGCCTCAAAATGCCACCTTTTTTTTGTTAATCAGCTTTCATGTAAAGTAAGCCTACAAGAACAATCATTTTTCATCTTGTTGTTCATCCATCATGCAGGATGAAAACCAATGGTTGTCTAGCAGTTATCTAGAACAGCATTGAGCATTTGTTGCAAATTGTCTCTAACATTGCCCATCTTGGTATGTATACATACATGTAATTATATTAAATGGTAAATTTCTTGTCGCAAAACACTTTGAACAATCCAGATTCTGCACACTGTGATCAGTCAAATTGGGTCAGACATTGTCTCTGGCATGGTGTCATGAACTTGCAATCTGTGCTGTTTCCAGGAATAACTAGGTGACATGATATGAGACAAAACTTTTTATTATTTACACAGTGAATATTTTTAAATTTCCTTCTCGCACATTCAAAACTTGATCACTGGACCAGATTATACTCATGTAATTTAGTCTGTTTGTGTCTTCCCTATATAATGTTTTTGAGCTGGAATCCTGATGATCCCAGGTGAATTGTTATCAAAATGATATTTTATACACAAGTAGCTTTAAATTGGTGTCAATAATTTTCTTTAATCTTGTCTTTGTTGTGTCTGTGATATATTAAACTGTTTGCACCTTTTTTTTGTTAGGAGATTTAATGCTTTACTGTAAACACATTTATTGTTATGATAAATGATGGAAACTAAACATGTTATGCACTCAGCTTTTTTTTTGCTTTGTTTATTTTCTTGAAGAATAAACTTTTACCTTATATGGTATACATTTTTTTTTTTAAACTTCTGTTTGTCAGCCTTGTATTATAAATGTTGGCAGATGAAAGGGTGTCATTGAACATTTAGACTGAATTGAGGCTGAAGGCATGGTACAATAGTGGGGATTAATGGGATTCATAAGGAATGTCTGTTTAAGAAGTCAGGTGTGATAGAATGCAGATATGTAAGTGATGGTGTTAACAGCATGATGAAGGGATGGTGACAACAGGATATAGTGTGATATCTGACAGCTGGTGCCCAGAAAAGTGAACATTATTCGGTGGCAGCTTGTTATATTGAACTGGTATACTGTACTAATCAGCAACATTGTGGTGAGCATGGACAAGCAGTGGACAGTACTATGGGAATGAGGGTTTCTTCCATCATTGGTCTGCACTATTGGTGTCTCAGTGTTGGTTTCTTGCTGCATTGACTGACCTTGTTACCATGGCCAATGATGCAGCATTGTATGGCGGTAATTTGAAGGATAGAGAGAGAGAAAGGGAGTGGGTAAAAATTCTATGAGAAATTCTATATTTTTATCTGTATTAGCAGTGTATTAATAAACAGGGGACTGTACAGTATTTTATAACATAATAAGTTATAGCTGCAGAGTGACCACAGCTCAGTAGTTTCTCTATTTGACTTTGACATTAGGTTCCAGTTCCCTACAACAGCCCTTCAATAATGCTTCAGTACAGCAGAAATTGTCAGCTATTTGCCGTAGTGTTGTAGGCGCAGTTTTGCCTTTTCCAGAAAATGAGGATTGAATTTTGGTCGGCAAAAGGGCTAAAATGCATAAAAGACAGTGTCACAAACACTTATCTCGAAAAGTTTTTAACCAAACGGAATGACACTTATACATATCGAGTCTAATGAAATTAGGAGTGAGAAAATCACGTTCATTTTCATGACAAAACCTCAAAGTTGGCAAAATGTTGCATACAACAATATTGCAAATACCCATCAAAATTATTTCATATATAGTGGAGGAATAAAATTACCAGTGCTGGTGTTTAAGAGTGATTTATATGATTTGACTCTTTTATCATCGGGCAGGTGGGTCGTTGGTGGGCCCATGGGCATGTCTGGTAGCATCTCCCTCTGCCCTGTCATCCTAGTCTGTTCTGTCTCTGGTGTTGGCTTCTTCCTAGCACAATGTGGCCAGTGGCGTGTTGACGTGTTTTCTCTAAACTCAAACTCCATCATTAGATAGAGTTGGGGAAAGTGAGGAAGTGATGATAATGATGATGATGACGATGATGATGATAATGACAAGGGAGTTGTAATTTCCACAAGATGTAACAAACTGAATCAGTTCAGAGTCGATTTCAGGACAGCCTGTCTTGGGACGGTAATGTTGGCATTCGCTGTGTGTTGTTGTTGTCTGATAGTGATCTGGCATTCTTGTTGGTCAAAGTATGACTGTAAACATTAAATTTGATAATAATAATAAATAATAATAAATTACATTTATATAGCGCATTTCCAATAAATGCTCAATGCGCTTTACAAGTAATAAAAACTCATTCCTCTCTCTCCCACACTCCCTCTCCCCACCCCCCTCTCTCTCTCTTCCCATCACATTCTCACTCCTTCTATCACATGCTCTCTCCCCTCAGGTAAGTCAAGAAAAATAAGCCTGCTGGAACAAAAAATGCTTTAGCTGCCTTTTGAAACTTACTAATGATTTTGTTTGTCTCAGTTCCATAGGTAACTTGTTCCACATTAAGGGGCCAATATATGTGAATGATCGTTCACCATAACATCTGTATGATTTCACAGGTGTCACTAGCATGGTGGAATCAGTGGAGGATCTTAAACTTCTCCCTGGTGTATACAGTTTTATCAAATCTTGTAAATAAGAAGGAGCCGAGTCATTCAGACATTTGAAACACAGGATGCAGATTTTAAAAATTATCCTTTGCTTCACGGGGAGCCAGTGCAATTCTTTCAGGAGTGGTGTGATATGATCTCGTTTTTTGGATTTGGTTATCACCCTGGCAGCATTATTTTGGATTACCTGTAGACGATTCAAAAATTTTGAATGAATACCCGCTAAAAGTGAATTGCAGTAGTCCAGTCTAGACAAGATAAGGGATGTAACTAATGTTTTTGTGGTCTCTTCATTTAGATATTTTCGGACAAGGCTTATTCTTCTCAACTGAAAATTTAAGGATTTAGACAGAGATCCTACACCTGAACCCATTGACAAATGGTGATCAATAAACACACCCAAATTCTTTACAACTTCTTTGCATGATAATTCATGGCCATTGAAATCAATGGTGACATTTTCAAGATCTTTTGTTAATCGTGGGTTGTGGAATAGAACTATGTCTGATTTGTCTTCATTTAATTTCAATTTGTTTGTTGTCATCCACATTTTAATTTCCTGAACACATTGTTTAGTGGCGAGAGTCATATTTGACAGATCTTGAATGGTGCCATCAATATATATCTGAACATCATCCGAATAAAAGTGATATTGTAGTCCATGAGTTTGTAAAATACTTGCAAGGGGCTGCGTATAGAGTGTAAAAAGCACAGGACCAAGGACAGACCCTTGTGGAACTCCATAGTCTAATGCAACTTGTTTGGAAAAACTGTTCTTAATTTGCACTGACTGAACTCTGTTCTGTAAATACGACTTGAACCATAACAGGGCAGTACCCGACATACCAAAAGAGCGCTCAAGTCTTGTAAGTAAGATAGAATGATCGATTGTATCAAAAGCTGCAGATAGGTCTAAAAGGGTCAAAAGACACAGCTTCTTACTGTCAATATAATCTAAGAAATCAGAGGTTACTTTTATGAGTGCAGTTTCGGTACTATGTTGAGCTTTATATATGCAGACTGAAATTTTTCTTGCAATCCATTTATTTCAAAGTGTGCCAAAATTTGACCTAAGACAATCTTTTCCAGAATTTTTGAGACAAATTGCAAATTGGATACTGGTCGATAATTTTTGAAGTCATTTTCATCAAGCCCAGGTTTTTTCAATAATGGTTTTACAATGGCTTGTTTAAAGGAACTGGGCACTGTGCCTGTGACAAGTGACATATTTACTATTTGAGTAATGTGAGGTACGACAAGATCAATACAGGTTTTGAGTACATGAGCAACAAGTGACATATTTACTATTTGAGTAATGTGAGGTACGACAAGATCAATACAGGTTTTGAGTACATGAGCAACAAGTGACATATTTACTATTTGAGTAATGTGAGGTACGACAAGATCAATACAGGTTTTGAGTACATGAGCAGGCATGGGATCAAGGTCACACGTTTTTATAGTGGAATTATTGATACAGAGTAAAACATCTCTTTCTGAGACTGGACAAAATGAATCTAAAACTTGTCCAGTAAACTCAGGGAAATCTAAATTCTCGCTTGGTTCTAGATCGAGTGAAGAACGGATGTTTTCAATCTTGTTACTGAAAAATGTTATAAATTGATCACACAACTCGTCGTCTGACCCTATGCAGGGGAGGGGAGATCTTGTATCCTTTCCTAGAATGGTGTTGGTTGTACGAAAAAGTTCTTTGCATGACTTTACGTCATTAAGTTCATTGATGTAATGTCTCTTTTTGTTTTCCTCGATGACTTTGTTGACTTTATCTCGTTGTTTAATGTACGTGTCTCTATGAACTTGTAGTTTGGTTTTCCTCCACCTTCGTTCAGCTTGTCGTCGGTGTTGCTTGGCTTCTTTGATTTCAAGTGAAAACCATGGCGAGTATGGTCTGATGGAGATGTTTCTTCTTGTGAGTGGGGCATGTCGGTCGATTGCAGCCTTCAGGGTGTCATTGAAGGTGTCTGCATTGAGAGATGGTAGATCTGCCAGTGATTGGCTTACATCTCCTCGAAATGAAGATGTGTCTATTTTTCTAGTATTTCTGGATAATATACTTCTTTTCTTCTGCCTTGGTTTGGAGAGGTTCATGTCTGCCATCAGAAGGAAGTGGTCAGAGATGGCCTTGTCTAGTACTTGATGGTTTAAAATGTGTGGGTCAGCTGTGCTGGCAATCAGCAGATCTAAAATGTGACCACACTGATGCGTTGGTTCATTGATTAGCTGTACTAGATCATGGTCGTGGAAAACTGACACAAGAAGTTTAGTGTCAGGAGCAGAGGTATCATCAAAGTGAAAGTTAAAATCACCAACGATGTAAAAAGGAGATGTCGCCTGCTCCAGATGAAAAAGTAGATCTTGAAACTCGGAGAAGAATTCGCTGCTCGTGAACATGTTTTTCTTGTTGGATGGTGGCCTATAAACACAAACCACACGACAGATGAGTTGTTCTGATCTAACAATCGCAGTGACCACTTCAAATGTACGGTACGAAACACCATCGTTGACAAATTTTATATGCTGGCCTTGTCGATACATGAATGCAATTCCGCCACCGCGCGTGCTGCGCGGAAAAGATTTGAATTCATAACCTGGTGGTCTAATGTCTGCTATGGTAGATTCATCACCTTCTGTGCTTAACCAAGATTCAGTGATACACAATAGGTCAATGTTCAGTTCTTCAACATTATCTTTTATGATGTTAGACTTGTTGCAGCATGACCGGGTATTGATGCACCCAACTCTAAAATGAAGGCTCTTGCACTGAAACACATTGCGAGTGTCTATCTGTATCAAGTTGGTCCTGTTTACTGATCTATAGTGGGAAACAGTGTCATGGATAAACCCCTGACACACCGTGATTTTCCTCTGTTTCCGTGCCCCTCCTCTTGTACCTCTCTTCTTTCTCCTCACTACCTTACACTGGCAGTCACAGCTGTTTCTAGATCTAACTCCCCGCTGAGACAAATGTGTCAACAAAATGGATTGTACACTCAGGCTTGGATTGTATACATTCAGCAGCTGTTTTTTTGTGTATCTTATAAAATAACACATCTAGATGGTTCATGTGTACGGTCCAGTGCACTTGAGTCTAACACACTGACTAGACTTGTTGTTATTCACCTGTGTCCAGGATTGGCTGACAGTTACAGCTCACTAGTTAGTAAAACATGGCCAGAGTGATTGAATAGGGCCAAGGCTAAAATTACAAGTTCCGTGAACTGATAATAATCCAGATCTTACTTTAATAAAATGCATTTATACATCACTGCAAAGAGCAAATCAAGGGCTAAATTGAGATGTTAAATTTGTAGTGATCCACTGAATAAATCCAGAGAAAAAAACAACAAAATGCTGTTTCAGCTGCCTGTCCGGCGCTTGAACACAGCAACCGGAAGTAAGCTTTTGTGAGACCGGTTTATGATGAAAAAATACATGGCAAGGGAATTAATCGCGAAAAACAAATAAGATGCCAAGAGTTGCGTACCATTATCAAAAGTATCAATCCGAGCGCTTGTAGAACAAAGTGCCCTGATTGTGGGCAATGGTGATCGTAGCGTTGCACATAACCTGTGGATGTTCAGATTAAATATTGTGTTTTTTTCATCCTTGAGTTGTGTCTAAAGACGAGAATTGGGATACAGGGAAAAGCAGTTGTTTTAACTGTGAGTAATAATGACTTAATTCTGCCCATTTTATACAATGTATTGGTGTACCACTGGAACCCTTCAGCTGTGACACTCATTCCTGTCATTGTTGTGTTAGTTACACATGAAATAGAAATCTTTTTTTTCTGAAGCTCTTGTCTCCCTTGAATAGGGGAATTACTGGGAATTTCAGCCCTCCGAGTTATGTGGCAGGTGGTTAGTATTGGTTTTCATGTTCTTACATGAAGTTACGTGAACAGCTCGCAATTTTGATATCTTCAGAAGAAGTTCTACAGTGAGGACAATTTCCAAGAGAAGCTGAATAGAGAACACCCAGCTTGACAATACTTTCTGTTGTCTGTTGTTAGAGGAGCGGTGGTATTTTACATGATAATCCATTACTGAACAGTGAACACAACTCTGTAGTTTCTCTATTTGCTTTTGTAGTTAGTCTACGTGTCCCTGACAACTTTCTTTTCTGTATTGGGGCGTGAGTTGGAAACTGCCGAGTGCAGCACTCGATTGTTTCTCCAAAGTTCTCAAATTGTCAAATCATTTTAGCCATCTGCCACAGGACTCTTGGGAGAATCTAAATAACTTTGAACCTTGAACCTTGAACCTAGGCGTTGTCCCTCCACTGCAGGATGTAGCCCTCTGACAATGCCTTCCATTTGCTTCGATCTTGCGCACTCCTTGTCCAGGTCGCACCCTCTGTTCTTGTGATGTCGTCTCTCCATCGTCCTACTGGCCGTCCTCGTGATCTTCTCCCCGTCCTCGGTCTCCACTCTGTGCATCTTTTTGTCCATCTGTTATCTTGTGTCCTGGCTAGGTGTCCTGCCCATCTCCATTTTAATCTGAGAGCCATTTTCACCAAGTCCGTAACATTTGTTTGTTTTCGTATTTCCGTGTGTGGTACTTTGTCTTGTAGCTTTATGTTTAGCATTTTTCTTTCCATTGCTCTTTGGGTGGTTCTTAGTTTCGTGGTGATCTGTCTTGACATGGTCCATGTCTGGCATCCATATGTGATCGTGGGGATTACGCATTGGTTGAACACTTTTCTCTTGAGGGATATTGGTATGTCTTTATTTTGGAAAATTTCTCTGTACCTTCCAAAGCAGCTCCATCCTGCTCTTACTCTTGCACTCACTTCACAGCTCGTTTGATTTTCCATTTGAATTGTTTGGCCAAGGTATTTGTATTGGTTTACTCTTTCAATTACTTTATTTTCCACTTTTATATCTTCATCTGTTTCATAATTTGTCATATATTTCGTTTTGTCTTTGTGTATCTTCAGTCCGATCTTTTTACTGTGTTTGTTTAGTATGTTCAGGTTCTTCTCCATCTGCTTTGTGTCTCCGGTGCACAGCGCCACATCGTCTGCGAACCTAAGGTCTTTCAGCTGTTCTCCATCAATATTTATTCCAAGTTCCAGACCTGATGATTTGAAGATTTCTTCTATAGCTGCTGTAAATAGTTTAGGTGATATTGGATCTCCCTGTCTCACTCCTCTTTCTACGTTGAATGTTTCTGACACGTGGTTGTCTATGTGTACTCTGGCTTTGGCGTCTTTGTATATGTTTTCCAGCAATTTCACATAAGTCCCTTGCATATTGATTTTTCTTAGAGCTTCGGTGATGGCAAAATGTTCAATAGAGTCGAAGGCTTTCTCATAATCGATGAAACCTACACACAGTTTTATGTTATATTCTTGACATTTCTCGATTGTTTATCTGAGGGCCTGTAGGTGGTCTGTTGTTGAGTATCTTTTTCTGAATCCCGCCTGTTCTCTTGGTTGGTTCTCGTCCAGTTGTTTTTCCATTCTGTTTTGCAATGCTCTTGTAAATAGCTTGTATGTGTGGGCCAGCAAGCTTATTGGTCTGTAATTTTTTATGTCTCTTCTGTCCCCTTTTTTAAACAGTATTATTATTTTTGCCTCTTTCCAGACGTCTGGGATGGTGTGCGTCCTCAGGATTTCATTGAATGCTTGTGTGATGTATTTGATGGTATCTTTGCCTCCCGCCATGATTACGTCACTGGTGATTCCATCATTTCCTGGGGCCTTTCCGGTTTTCATCTTTTTCAGGGCATCCTCTATCTCATCCTCCAGGAAGGGTGGTACTTGTTCTGTGTCTTGACTTGTCCTTGTAATGGTCTCTGTTTGATCCACAGTTCTTTCATAAAGTGTTTTGTAGAAATCTGCACATATGCTGAGTATTTCTTCTCTATCTGTTGTCGATTCTCCATTTGATTTGAGCATGCATGATATTTTCTTCATATTTCCTTGCTTGTACATTTCTTTTGGTCCTTTGCCCTTTCCAGTTATGTCTTTAATCATTTGTGTCCTTTTTCTTCGGTCTCTGATTCTCTTCATTTTCTTCACTGTTTTATTGAGCTCTGTGTATTCTATCCGTTCTCTCTCAGTCTTGTTATCTTTTTTATGTATTTCCTTCCTCTTTTTATCCATCTGCTCAATTTTGATGTCCTCGGGTGATGGTTCTTTCTTTGCATTTTCCCTCTTCGCTTGTAATTTTTCTGCCTTTTCTGTAAGGGTTTTATTGAGTGTTTCTATTGACGGTTTTTCTTCTTGTAGAGCGTGGAATCTGTTTTTCAGTTCAAGTTGGAATTCTTCCTTATGTCTTTCCAGGTATTCTCTGTCTGCTTTAAAAGGCTTTTGCCTTTGTATTCTCTTGAGCCTCATCAGCCTTTTGTTGATCCTTATTTTCATTCTTACCATTCTGTGATCGCTTCCGATATCAACATTCGTGATGACCTCGCAGTTGGTGACTATACTTTTGTCGGATGTTAGGATAAAATCAATCTGATTTCTAGTGTGGCCATCAGGACTTTCCCAAGTCCAATATCTGTTCTTTGCTTTTTGAAACAATGAATTTGTTATGTGGAAATTTTGTTCTTCTACAAAGTTTATGAGTTTTTCTCCTCTTTGATTTCTTTCTGCAATCCCGAAGGCGCCCACTCCTCTGATGTTGTCTTGCTTGCTTTTAATTCCAATTTTTGCATTGAGATGGATGGATGGTGGTCCAAGTCTCCCGTCATAATGGTGTAGTAGCTGGATTTGCGGTCGATGACTTTCTCCAGATTCTCATAGAATTTCTCTATCTCTTCGTCTTCATAATCTGATGTTGGTGCATACACATGTATTATCTGGAGTGATTTTTTCCCCATTTTGATTTTACATGAAATTATCCTCTCTGTGTGTTTTTCAAATCCTTCTATATAGTCTCTGAAATTCTTGTGCACTAGAAAAGCAATTCCTTTTGCATTTGGTGTTTCTTCTGTTTTTCCTTTCTCATATAACCACATGCCTCCTGGTAGTTGTGTTAATCCTTCTCCTGATCTTTTCGTCTCGCTTAGGCCTATTATGTTCCATTTCACTTTTTCTAATTCTTGTAATAGGGTGGTGACATCTGTGTCTGTCCTCAACGTTCTTGTGTTGTATGTGGCTATGTTGATGGTGGTGTTGTTGATGTTGGTGATGTTGCTCGTCCCTCTGTCGGCTGCACAACTCCGAGATCGGTTTGGTTGTGTCGCGTCATACAAACTCCTGTTCGAGTTGGAGCAGCATTCCTTCTTCAACGTGTGCCCGTTTTGGCCTTGGGCTTTGCGGCCTTTCTTTGTGTTGTCTTTCATTGTCAGGCGTTAGGCCTACCATCGACGCGCTGGCCTACGACGTGTTGTCGACGGGTTTTTCGTTCGAGGCTCCTTCCTGTAGCCTTGATCGTAGTGACCTAGCCCTCAAGGCAGAGGGGGTCTGTGGATGGCCGTTGTCCCTCCTGGGATCATCCGCCCTTTGACAGGTCTTATTTTTAATCCTGCGGGGTACCACTACCCTCCTCACCAAGAAACTTGGTGGGGGTGCCGGTTTAGTCGCCGACAATCCGACTCCCTCCTCCTTCTTATGACACATGAGACGCCGGGCTTGGGACCGGTATCAAGCGGAGTTTACTGTCGTGCAAAATTGAAGTTTTGGTCACTAGTCAGCTGATTCTATTTCAAAACGAACAATCAAAGGATGAACATTAATTTTTATTTCCATTGGTATTCATTTAATTGGTGAAGATATTTTGTCATCCAAGGTTTGATGTATAGGCTACATATATGAAAATACGGCAGAATGAAAAAGTTATAGGTAGCAAAGCTTCATGGAACCAAAATGATACAATCAAATGCAAGGGAAAAGGGAAGACAAACCAAGATTTGGGTGTTTAAACCTTCATCAGGAAACAAAAAGGTACATATACACAGATACATATAGTCTGTTCTGTGCAAGCTGAGTGACTGTGGCTGGTCAGAAAAATAGTAATAATAATGATATGACAATTATGCCATAGCACAAAGGTGAACTTGTGTTTTGGAGAATCTGGACATATTAAAACATGCTTAAACTTTCTGCCCCACTTATGTCTATTCTCTTGTATGACATTCAGATGATTCATTGACATTTTTACTCCTTCCTTTGAATTCTGCAGACCTCAAGAACATCCCAGTGGTCTTTGTTATTGGTGAGTTTTTCAAGTCATCATTAATAGATTAAAAATTTAGCCATATCACCCCCCCCCCCTCCCCCCATATCACCAACAAAAATTTATAATTCATTATTAAATAAATATTAATAGATATTCAAATATTATTTTTATACTTTAGAATACGAGTTGTGAGTTGTGAACTGCGCCTAACAGGCTGCATTACAATTTGCTCTGAGATAGAGAGAGAGAGAGAGAGAGAGAGAGAGAGAGAGGGTGAGAGAAAGAAAGAGCGAGTGAGGGAGCTTCTGTAAAGCGCTTGGAGCATTTCTAACGGCAATGGATATGCGCTATATTAATGCCATCCATTATTATTATTGTCTGGGGTTCTGATGTCAGGGGTACAACAGTCTACATGGACAAACAAAAATTTATGTTATGACTCAGGAAAAAATAAGCGAATTTACTTCTAAGCATTAGGGCACAGAACGGCACAGGAATCCAGAGGAATGTGGAGTGTAGAGCCAGAGTGAACACTTTAGAACATGAGAAAATAGTACAAAAATTTTTCAAAATTTTCTTTTTAAAGGAAAGTTGACAGCAAATTTAATTTTAGAATAGTATTTATCTGTGTAAAAAAAGTGAAGTGCATTTTTTTTTTCGTTCAAGAAAATGTGCAAGTTAAGAGTAGAATCATGTTTAATCTTGCATTTTTACTGTGAATGAACTGTCTTGGTTTTTCTACATCGAAGAAGCATTTGCTAAGATTCATTCTTGTTCATAATATTAAAAGTAATGTATTTGTTAAATGTCAGACACGGGCATCCTTTTATATAAATATACAGCGGGGGTCAGGCCTGAAAATTGTGAAGATGCAGAGGCCGGATGGTCTCACCTCATAATTACTAGAGCCCCTCTATAAATGACATAATTTGCATTTTTGCAAGATAATAATTTAAAAATTGTATCATTGAGTGAAAGTAGTAGGTGGGGAAGAGGATGACGTCAGAGGGAGGGGGAAGTAAATGATGAATCTACTTTTATAATTATAAACTTAGGGGGGCTATGTTTTCACGTTTCTAAGAAAAAAAAAAAAAGACTCCGTTGAATGAGAAGTCATGAAATATTCAGAGACGAAAAGTAATGGATTAGGTCGGGCATTTGCAGAGCCAGTTTGTAGATTAATTTGTTCTGAAAAGTCACCTGTCACCTGTCGGCTTCATCGTCATCGATGTTAGCTGCTACAGTGGATGTCACGACAAAATCTCCTCCACCCAATCCTGTCCTTAGCTTTCCTAGTTAGTTCACTTATTTCCAGCTGGCTGACTTTCTTGAAAAGTAATCAGAAAAAAAACAAAATATTGTATTATTATTCATTTTTTTATAGTTCAGTGACCGGTCAGTAAAGTACTTTTCAATCAACCTCGGGGCAGACCAAAATTGCTTGGCGGACCCATAGGTGGCCCATGTCTGGTGTATAATGTTGACATTCTGTGTGCTCCCGTCTTGCAGGGGGTCCTGGCAGTGGAAAAGGCACACAGTGCGAGAGAATTGTGAAAAAGTATGGTTTTACCCACCTGTCATCTGGTGACCTGCTGAGGGCGGAGGTCGCCTCAGGGTCAGAGAGAGGGCGAAAACTGGCAGAAATCATGGAGAAAGGAGAACTTGTGTCACTGGTAAACTTTCCTCTAGCCATTCATTATGAAACTTTGCAGGTCTGGGGCCATCCATGTTGTACATAACTGTGAGGTGGAGGAGGCTTCCAATGTACAAAAAGTCTACATGGGGGGAAGGGAGGGTTCCAAGGAGTGAATGTTACAATTTTCATTTATGGTAATATTTGAAAAAGTTTGATTTGATTTACAAAGCAAATTAAGTAGTTAGCCCATTTGACTGTTTCATTGAAGGCATGACTTGTTTGTTCCAACTCCACTCTTTGCACAGCTGAGAAAGTCGACGTTAAACGTTTGCGGCTTTAGTATTATGATAAGAAGTTAGAATAAATCGGAACTGTGAAACAGCTTGATAAGTGCCGCAACGCATTTTAAACCAGTGTCAATGTGCACATTTGTTATACCTCTTCTAGAAAATCTAAAAGATCTCCAGTTTTCTCAGAAAATGAAGAAATAATAAACAAGAACTAAGGTTGCAAATGGCCTGAAAAATTCTGAAATTGGGGGCCAGAACGTTAATTGCTTAAAATTGAGAAAAACGAGAGAAAATGAGAGGAGGTGGGGTTGGAGGGGGAGGAGGCGCTAATTTTGGTCTCGCCTAGGGTGACATATTAGCTCAACTTGGCCCTGTTCACAATTACATGTTTAAAACTGTTCTCCCTCCAGGATGTGGTGCTAAATCTGATGAAGGAAGCCATGCACGTCCATGCCCCCATCAGTAAAGGTTTCCTCATTGATGGCTACCCTAGAGAACTGGAACAAGGCATTCGCTTTGAGAAGGAGGTAAATCATCACTTCAGTAGGCAGTAGGCATTTGAACTAACACTTATCCACACCAGCAAATTCCTTAAGACACATTTGAAAAGACCACGGGAAAAATGGGCTAAGTCATAATGTAGAAATTATGGGCTACTGGCCCCAAGCCAAGTTATTATTCCATTATACAACCTACTTCAGTATCTTTGACAGAAATGAGGTTAGTCCG
This sequence comes from Onchidella celtica, assembly GCA_963931925.1. Taxonomy (NCBI): domain Eukaryota; kingdom Metazoa; phylum Mollusca; class Gastropoda; order Systellommatophora; family Onchidiidae; genus Onchidella; species Onchidella celtica. The sequence continues at coordinate 53,795,717 of OZ007577.1, read as the reverse complement.
CTAAAATTGTCATCTAAAAATAACATAGTCTGTGAAAGAAAGAGCTCAGTCAAAGTTAACAAAATCAGTTTTCTCTGAACGTGAAATCTGTGACAGAGTCCATTTTTCCCATGGATTCTTCATTTGTAGATTATGTTTTTTTTCCCAAGTGCAAATGGAAGGTTTTATTGTTTAAGGAAGATAAGATAAGATATGACTTTATTATCCTGTTTCCAGGAAATTTGTTGTCATAGCATTCAGTAACAGTACAACAGCAAATACAATATCTAAGACCTACAGGTCTTTAACGCACACCGCACACTGCTCACACAACATTACCAACAAGTAAGAACATTGCTCACACACACACACTGTAAGAACAATCCATTAGGAAAAACTAACAACAGCATACTACATCAAGAAACACTGCTACCTCGAACTGCGGATGGCAAAAAAGATCGTCTATAGCGCTCTCTGTTTGTTTTTAAATACAGTATCATAGACACTTCCCCAACCAACAACCCAGTGTCCAGCCAGACACACAGGGAATGACCTCAAGTTTGCCCCTAGGAATGATATGATTCTGACTCAGGGCCACTAGTAACATTATCACATCACAATCGGTTTGATGTAGGAAATCCGTCCTTATGTTTATCCTACCAATCCTCTACAGTTGTATGTCAGATTGATGTAGGGATGATTACTGGGTTGTGCTTTGTTGTGTAATAGCTGAGACTCTAGAAACATCCACTGATCACTTTTGTAGGAATTAAAATGAAGTTTTCAGCACAAGTTTACAATAAATCCATGCTGCAAATTGAAACATTTTATTATTCACTTATTTCATCTGGGTCTTATTATTTTATTTTATTTTTTTCTACATATTGCTTTAGATATTAACCTAACCAGCATTCCTACATCAGTCTCATGTAGATTTGTATATGATTTCTATATGGTTGCTAAGATTACCATCAGGGTGGTTTTCCTATGTCACTCTGACGTAGTCGTGATGCCGTAACCGGCAGATCTGTGTCAGAACATTATCATTCCTAAGGGCATACGTGACATAGATCCTGTGTATCCTGTGGTTTATCAGGCAGTAGGTTATTCAGCTGCATAGGTTGCTGTGGCTAGTTAGCTAGGCCTAATCCTAACCCTAACCTCAATCCTAAGTCTAAAGCTATCCACCAGGAAAGATTACGGAATCCAGCTATCTCTGTTCTATAGAGAGCTTAATCCCAGCCAGCAACGTGACAGAAATCCAACGAGGAGGATTGACATCGTTTGCACATAGGTTTGACATCGTTCGTCTGTAGATCCATTGGTGACAACATCATGTCAACATCAGTTTGATGTAGGGAACCATCCCCTACCCCTACAGTAATCCCACCAATCCTACAAAAATACAAATCTACATCAGATTGACGTAGGGATGCTGGCTGGGTTTCATGTTGTGAGTTTTAATGGCTCAGCTGTGGTTGTTTGAGCTGTGTGTTTGAACTGTGCGTTAACTATAAACACATCTATCCAGAGGATCAACTTGCCAGAGAGACTTGCGCCCCCCCCCCCCCCCTTGCATGGACATTGCAAAATGTCATGTCCTTCAGTCACCACCAGAATTTCCCCCCCCGCCCCCAAAAAAAACCCCCGCCGACCGGCGCTGCACTGTGGCGACAACGTGCCTGCTCCAGTTATAACTGGGCTGCAATAGCACAAAAGGCAAATTTGCCAAATGGGATTAAAGAGTTGCAAATACAAATACAAAGAGTTATACAAAAAAATTCACTTTGTAAAGAAATCCTAAATTGGCTACGTGACACAAACAGTCACTCCAGTGTCATTATGATCTTTATTATGTATATTTTTGGAGATAACCAAATTTATTCCGGTGCTCCTGTGCATGTCCACCAGGTGGCTCCAGCCAAGTTCGTTCTGTGTTTTGATGTTTCGGATGATACGATGAAAAAGAGATTGATGGGCCGAGGTCAGACAAGTGGACGGCTGGACGACAACGAGGAGACAATCACCAAGAGGTTGAAAACTTTCCATGACATTACCCAGCCTGTCATTGACTATTACACCAAGAAAGCAAAAGTTTACAAGGTAAGGCAACCCTTCACTGGTCCAACCCGACAAGTCGTCATTTAAATATGCTTAGTCAGTTTTAGGTTTGTTTATTGCAGTTTTTTACAATATAAATTTCCTGCAATGATTTTCTCGCTATAATTTCATCAGCGATATTACAACATAAAATTGTGAATATTATTAAGGCAGCAATTTCAGTAGAAGGGAGTTGTCAAGCATTTGATCCTTCTCTTTCCATTGTTTCCCTGGGAAAGTATTCTGTATAACACAAATTATGATCACCTCCGCTAGGCAATAACCCCTCTTGTCTCTGTTCTGTTCTGTACAGGTGGAAGCCGAAGGAAAGCCAGATGATGTGTTTGACATGGTAGATGAGGTCTTTGCTAAAGAAAATATCCCATTTAGTAAAAGTCAGTACACACACTGGTGTCATGTTTTGGATTTCTTGTCCTCTCTGCGTTGTGAAGAAAGTTTTTCCTCTGAATATCATGGAAGATCTAACATTTCTGTTTCTTCGTGACTTAAGCTCAGCTCTGGATCTTTTGAAAATGGAATGTTGAAATTTGTTAAGGTGGCCCTGGGGCCATTCTTAATGGTCTACATTTTTGGGAGAGGGGTGGGGAGGGGGGATACTTGGGAGTGGAAATTGTTGGGAATTTGCCATATTTGTTGTACATGACATTTGGCCAATTTTGAGATTTTGTCACGAAATTGGTTCTCTCACTCCTAATTTCATTATGTAAAAGGGTCATTCCAATTGGTTAACAACTTTTCGAGATAAATGTTTGTGATGTAATGTTTTATGCATTTTAGCCCTTTTGCTGACCAAAGTTCAATCCTCATTTTCTCGAAAAGGCAAAAATGCACATACAACTTTATGGCAAATACCTGACATACACATTTCAGTTTTGGCTGTAAAAAAATATTCCACACTCTCAACCTTTGTTCTGTGTCCCTCTGTATCTCATTTTGGTGTGATATTTCCTTGATTGTTACCGAGTGTCATAAGGCGCCACCTGGTGACTGGTTGAGGGATAGACAGAGATAATCATGAATGTCTACATACATTTTCTTTTTGTGTTGATAGTAAAGCTCAAAATTTATCCGTGTTTTTCCTTCACTCCATCTTCTCTGCTGGTTTTTGTTCTCTTTGTTTCTTTTCTGCATGCCTTTCTTTCTTTCTTTCTTTCTTTCCTTAGGTTCCTTTCTTTCTTTCTTTCTTTCTTTCCTTAGGTTCCTTTCTTTCTTTCTTTCTTTCCTTAGGTTCCTTTCTTTCTTTCTTTCTTTCCTTAGGTTCCTTTCTTTCTTTCTTTCTTTCTTTCCTTAGGTTCCTTTCTTTCTTTCTTTCTTTCTCTCCTTAGGTTCCTTTCTTTCTTTCTTTCTTTCCTTAGGTTCCTTTCTTTCTTTCTTTCTTTCCTTAGGTTCCTTTCTTTCTTTCTTTCTTTCCTTAGGTTCCTTTCTTTCTTTCTTTCTTTCTTTACTTAGGTTCCTTTCTTTCTTTCTTTCTTTCTTTACTTAGGTTCCTTTCTTTCTTTCTTTCTTTACTTAGGTTCCTTTCTTTCTTTCTTTCTTTCCTTAGGTTCCTTTCTTTCTTTCTTTCTTTCTTTCCTTAGGTTCCTTTCTTTCTTTCTTTCTTTACTTAGGTTCCTTTCTTTCTTTCTTTCTTTCTTTACTTAGGTTCCTTTCTTTCTTTCTTTCTTTACTTAGGTTCCTTTCTTTCTTTCTTTACTTAGGTTCCTTTCTTTCTTTCTTTCTTTACTTAGGTTCCTTTCTTTCTTTCTTTCTTTCTTTACTTAGGTTCCTTTCTTTCTTTCTTTCTTTCTTTACTTAGGTTCCTTTCTTTCTTTCTTTCTTTCTTTCCTTAGGTTCCTTTCTTTCTTTCTTTCTTTACTTAGGTTCCTTTCTTTCTTTCTTTCTTTCTTTACTTAGGTTCCTTTCTTTCTTTCTTTCTTTCTTTACTTAGGTTCCTTTCTTTCTTTCTTTCTTTCTTTACTTAGGTTCCTTTCTTTCTTTCTTTCTTTCTTTCTTTACTTAGGTTCCTTTCTTTCTTTCTTTCTTTACTTAGGTTCCTTTCTTTCTTTCTTTCTTTCCTTAGGTTAGTTTCTTTCTTTCTTTCTTTCTTTCCTTAGGTTCCTTTCTTTCTTTCTTTCTTTCCTTAGGTTCCTTTCTTTCTTTCTTTCTTTCCTTAGGTTCCTTTCTTTCTTTCTTTCTTTACTTTGTTCCTTTCTTTCTTTCTTTCTTTCCTTAGGTTCCTTTCTTTCTTTCTTTCTTTCTTTCCTTAGGTTCCTTTCTTTCTTTCTTTCTTTCCTTAGGTTCCTTTCTTTCTTTCTTTCTTTACTTTGTTCCTTTCTTTCTTTCCTTAGGTTCCTTTCTTTCTTTCTTTCTTTACTTTGTTCCTTTTTCTCTTTATTTCTTTTCTTCGTTCCTTTCTTTCTTTACTTTGTTCCTTTCTCTCTTTCTTTTCTTTTCTTCATTCCTTTCTTTCTTGAATTCGTTCCTATCTTTACTTCGTTCCTTTCTTCTTTACATCATTCCTTTCTTTCTTTCTTTCTTTTCCTTGTTCCTTTCTTTTTCTTCATTATTTCTTTGTTTCTTTCACTCTTCTTTCTTTCTTTTTTTGATTCTTTCTATGGGCTATAGATATTACTTGGAATAAATCGCTTAATTTTTGTATCATCCACAGAATGCTTTGGCCAGGTGGTGTTTGTAGTGGGTAAGTTCCTGGTCTTTACTTATTCATGAATGTTAAAGTGTAAAGTGATTTAAAGGTGACGAATACTGTTCCTGTCTCACCAAGCAAGTCTGTCTGTCCCTCTGACCTGTCCACATATAGTGGCCCAGCCAGCAACCTTCTGTCAGTCTGACTACGTAGGAATGTCTTCAAGTTTGCTCATTGTGTTGGGCTCATGAGAGGGATGAGAGATCTTTACTAGATGCGACAACGGACAAAGAGGACTCTGGTGTCTTCCTGTTTATTTACATTAAAAAAAATAAGACTGAGAAAAAAACTCGACCAGCCATGAGCTGGAACATAAGTAAAAAAAATAAATGATTAAGGAACTGGATGCTCGATGATTGTAATTTCTAAGTGACCAATCAAAACGCGCTTTTCCCACAACAGTTAACGGCTACCGTGGGCACTTGATCTTAGGGTGGACAACTGTCTAGTGGCAATAACAACAGTTGAGTGGCCAGGATGGGTGGGGTGAGGTAAACATCATTGTTGGGTTGTGCTCAGGGCGTAAGTTGGTATTAATCAGCACTGGATCAGATTTGGAGAATTAGGAATGCATTTTCAGTTTTTTTCCAGGCCATTTCCTGAACAGAATCAAAATATGGCAGAAGAAAAAGTTGTATGTAGCAAAAACCCCTCATAAGAAATAATACAGAAACAATACAATAAAATGCAAAGGAAAAGGAAAGACAGGTTAAGCTTTCCGCTGATTGATCTTCATCAGGAAAAAAAATGTAACAGGATAGAAAATTGAGCAGAAAACAAAACTGATCAAGTAAAAAAATTGCCAGTTGAATATTGTACAAATACAAGTACTCAGCTGCAAGTTCCAGACTTGGATTTTCAGGACAGTCCTTCCATCAGTAGTTAAGGGCATGGTAGCTGGGGGAAAAATAAACTCTTTTGCTGTCCCAATTTCCCCCTGGATGCCCTAAGCATGTAGTTATTTTGCTTTACTCTTTTAACCCTGACCTCTTGGTTTTCCCCATATTACATCAATGGCCTCCTGGGCTCACATTAAAAAAAATTGAGGGTGGTCTGCCCAGATCTTCCAGTGAATAGGGATGTAGACACTAGTGCATCAGTGGTCTACCAGTGAAAAGGGATGTAGACACTGTAGTGTATCACTGATCTACCAGTGAAGAGGGATATAGACACTGTAGTGTATCACTGGTCTACCAGTGAAGAGGGATGTAGACACTGTAGTGTATTACTGGTGCACCAGTGAAGAAGGATATAGACACTGTAGTGTATCACTGGTCTACCAGTGAAGAGGTATATAGACACTGTAGTGCATCACTGGTCTACCAGTGAAGAGGGATATAGACACTGTAGTGTATCACTGGTACACTAGTGAAGAGGATTCATCTGGTGAAGAGATGAAACAGACTAAGGCTGGTGCAGGTGCCAGATTGGTCACCCATCGCCCATAAATTTTGCTCCACACTAACATAATAGGTACTGTCCACACGTGACCCAGTGGGATGGAGTGGGCAGAGCCTATTATGCTAATGTAAAGAAAAATTTCTGGGTGGCAAGCCGCCAGTCTGGCACTTACATCGGCCTTGGTCAGTTTCAACCTTAATGGTTAATCCAGGGCTGCTCTGATCTGATGACAACTGTAATCAACACAGTCTGTACTGTGACATTTTCAGGTGGTCCTGGCAGCGGGAAGGGCACCCAGTGTGACCTGATCGTCAAAAAATATGGATTCACCCATCTGTCATCTGGTGACCTCTTGAGGGCAGAGGTCGAGTCGGGGTCAGAGCGAGGGAAGAAACTAACGGAGATCATGCAGAAAGGAGAGCTGGTACCTATGGTAGGTCCTTTTGTCATTCACTGATTGGGATCACAGGGTTGAGATATCTATGCTGCTGTGCAGTGGAAAAGTGACATATCTGACAACATGGCCATTTTCTACTTGTTGTCTCTGACCATGAACAGTGACTTACATGGTTTACCACACTACAAACTACTATTTCAGTAGCAGATACATCTATCTTCCTTTGACATGAAAGAATGATCAGAGAGGTAAGTTTGTAGATTCAAAAAAGTAGAAAAAGGCCATACTGCCAGTTACGCCGCTTTTCCTTTGGAAACCGATCAGCAGTGAGTCAGTCAGCATGCAGTCAGCATGTCCCAGTGGAAGGGAAAGTTAGCGATACAGCAACAAGCAGATAAATAATATTTATGTCCCTACTCATCACCGCTGCAGCTGGCAAAAGCAAAGACAGTACAGCATCATGGGCTTGGACTTCAACAGTGAATAGATTGATACTTGACAGTAACACAGTTCACGCTCTCTCTCTGTCTCTCTCTCTCTCTCTCTCTCTCTGTCTCTCTCTCTCTCTCTCTCTCTCTCTCTCTCTCTCTCTCTCTCCGCGTGTCTCTCTCTGTCTTTCTTTCTTTGTTCCTATCCCTCTCTCATCTCTCTTTCTCTCTCTCTCTCGCTCTCTCATCTCTCTTTCTCTCTCTCTCTCTCTCGCTCTCTCATCTCTCTTTCTCTCTCTCTCTCTCTCATCTCTCCTTCTCTCTCTCTCTCTCTCTCTCTCGCTCTCTCATCTCTCTTTCTCTCTCTCTCTCTCTCTCATCACACTTTGCACTCTCCCATTTCTTCCCACACTCATGACATTCTATTGATGCTATGGAGGATGTGTGTAAAGCTGTTTCAGAGGTAGAGGCAAACGAATTCCTACATCTATTAACAGCATAACCTTGAAATAAATTTTGTGGCATAAAATTGGTCCAAATTAATTGTAAATCGTTAAGGCTTCATTTTAGTGTTGGTATCATTTTCTGCACATTGTGGGAGACACACAGACTACATTGATAACACACTATCCAATGAATCATTTGTGATTAGTAAACAGAGTATCCCTCGTACAACACCTCCCACCCCACCCTCAAACATTTTTGTCTCTGTGCAACACTAGAGATGAGCTCGGGTGGAGCATGTTTCTGGTGGGCTCTTTTGGTAGGCTCTTCTTTGTTCCTATCCCTCTGTTATACTCTGTAAATCAATTTACTTTGTCATAGCTCGGTGTGACCACACAAACTCCAACTCAAGCTCCGGTGGGTTGTTAAGGTGCAGCATGAGTTGAGGTTGGTAAGCTAACTGGTTCATTGATTCAATGACTGCAGTGTACACCTGTGGCAATATATTATTGTGGGTGCCTGACAAACAGCCTTTGCTCATCACAGGCCAGAGATGTGTCATGTGTGTCTGTATGTATACTGTATACCCCTGTTTGTGTGCCCATCAGGAGACAGTTCTGCAGTTGCTGAAAGAAGCCATGCTGAAGAAAGTCACCACAAGCATGGGTTTCTTGATCGATGGATACCCAAGGGAACTTGTACAAGGGATTCGATTTGAAGAAGAGGTAACCTTTAACCTTCGGCCTTTCTTTGGCTGTATTCTTTTAGTATCTCTATACAGGACCATAAATGATTTTCAGCTGTTTTTATTTGTCCGTACGCACCCCAAGGATTTTGCATTTAGTGGTCTTTGCGTAAGCATACACATCCCTAACCCCGTCTATATATCCTCAACCCTAAATCTTATCGAATCCCTAACCCTGCGCCCTTCCAACCAGAAAACAGGAGGAAAACAAAAAGAAAATCTTAGGCAATAATTAATTAAGGCAGTAATTAATTCAGGCTGTTGTTAGGAGTGTTTTGAGGGGAGCTCTCTAGCTCTCTGGAATCATAAAAGGCTTTAAAATACGTACCCCTGGCCTAGCGCAAGAAAAACTTTTGGGACGCATGTATTTGTAACAACATTGAGGATGTTTCACCATACAGAAGTTATGAAATGATATATGATTTGTCCAGGCCTTCAAAAGATGCCAACTTCTTTCAGCCCTGCCATAAAAAAGGGGTAATGCCCTACCAGAGCCAATGTTTACATCCAGGAATTGGGCGTCGTCTAATTGGGTGGGTTGGGACGGGTATAGTTCTCTGTTCAGAGCTTGGCAACAGAATGTTTCTTTCTCAATATAAACCAGAACTTTCAAACTTTAAACTGGGCATTAAATAGTGTGTGTGCGTGTCTGTCTGCATGTGTAAATTCATGTGTGTGGGCGTGGCAGAAAGTTACGTGCTATGAATCAGAGTGGAAGTAGGTCATTCTGCTTTCTTACAACGATAAACAACTGCTAGAACAGGATTATGCTTTGTTCTGGTCTGGACAAACAATGCTAGTTGAGTAAGTACCAGTCAATCAGTGACCAATATGCTTTTTACTGGTATGGTATGGCCGGACAGAGGATACGTATGTATATTCCTATGCATTAGTTTTACCTATTTTTTTATTGCGTCGTACAACATAGTTTTACATGATGACAATGTCGTTGTTGTTGCACACACAAGCAAACAGATCTGGAGAATGAGAAAATGATCAAGAAAAAATTATTTCACCTCATTTCTTTCTTGAGCTTGAACATGACAAAAGCTGCGCATACATCTTTGAAATGTTACTATTGCTTCACATGAGCAACCTCTTAAAGTTTTCATTAGAGAAAAAAAGCAAGCAGAAATTCGGTGGACTTGGCAAAAAAAATGAAAATAGGGCAAAAGGTAGAAAAGAAAAGAGAGAGAGAAAAGGTACATTTTTTTTTTCACATTATGAACTAAATTGTTTAGTGGTTTTGGGACACACACCTCCTCCCCCCCCCCCCCCCTCTACATGATGTTTGAACCGTTTAAATACTGTTTTTCATCAGATCTGTCCCCCACATTTTGTGCTGTACTTTGACGTGTCTGACGATACAATGACCAAACGGCTGTTGAATCGTGCCAAGACTAGTGGCCGCGCTGACGACAATGCAGAGACAATCAAGAAACGGCTGGTCACGTTCCACGAGGTCACCCAGCCTGTCATTGACCATTATGCCAAGCAGAAGAAACTCAAGACGGTGAGAATCTTGACAGTTTGATTTTATCACTTTTTTCATTTTTTTTTTTTTTAGACATTTCCATGTGTATTGTTTTTTGTTATAGATTGGTGATATCTAAACTATTTTTTGAAGAGGGATCACAGATGCAAATTTCAGTTGCAGTATTGACCACTGAAATTTTTGGCAGTCAACTGACTGGGCAGTCGGACTAGTCTGAAAAGTTTCTTCTGACCAGGTGAATAATTCAAGCTGGGTGGGCAAAACTCATCCCAGCAATCAAAACTGCTTTCAAGCAAAATGCTGAGAGCCTTCATGGTGTCAGTGGTCGTCATTTTTAAACCTGACTTTGCAGCATAAGGCCTGCTATATGAGAAACATGGTGATGAGTCAAAATGAAAAACCAGGGTGCAGAACCTTTTTTGGTTTAGTTTGGCCAGAGGAATTACCCTATAAAAGAATGTCGACTGTCAAGTCAGAGGAATCACCCTTTGAAACATTACAATCTCAGGATAAATTTGGTGGGTTAAATAGATTTGTTCAGAATAGCAGAGGAGGTTAATTTGTTTGGCCAGGCTGGATTAACCCTTAGAAGATGTTAGGGCTGAAGATCAGTGCAATTATTTTACAGTGAAAAAAATGATGGGGTCCGATGATCCGCCCGACTGTATTGTAGTGAAAACAACAAATGTGCCGATTATTGGCCCATTTAGAAAGCATTCTGATTTGCCTTGTCATGATCTTGTAGCCAATCAGATTGCTTGTTTCATAAAATCTATATGGATCTGTACATATCAATGGTGGGTCTACCTGCTGTTGTAAACATATTATTGTTTGTGTTTTTCCTATGAAACCCCGTCTTTCTAGATAAGTAACAGTCAAAATACCTCCGTCTCCATAGGGTTAAAGCCTTCGACAGGCCAAATTGTGTCCCAGAGAGCACAGCATTGGGCACGCCTGTAATGGATGATGATGCTGGACAGAGCCATTGTGGTCTGACGATCTCATTTTTTCCTCACAATTAATTTGCTTGGTTGTCGTGAAGTTTGCGACAACTGATCAGACCTGACTGTTCACGGCATTGACAGCTGCAGACCAATCAGACACAGTCATCATTTGTAAGGGGGGGTTGGTTTTGAGCATTTCTGTGACGGGCGGTGAAGCGTAGCTCCTGAAGTCTCCTGCAGATTGCTTTGCATCTGCGAGGTGTTACCAGTAATATTAAGACCTCTTGGCAGTGAAATGTGAACGGCACGACATGGCTATTACCAAGCTGATGCATTATTAAGTTCAGACTCAAACCAGTTTAGTGAAACTCTGGACGATTTCATTACACATTCAGCACCACAGAATGGCACACTTCACTCCTACAATAAAATGTCACTATTTGTGTTTTTAAGATCTTCGTGAAGACTTTCATTATGTTCCCCGTGCATCCATATTTTGTTTGGGTTTTTTTTTTGCAGGTTAGTGCCGAGGGTAAAGAAGACAAAGTGTTTAAGGAGGTTGAGAGCATCTTCGAGAAATTATTTGGTAAGTTTTCCATACATGTTTAACTCCATGTTAGATTGGGGGCAAGCGGAGGTTTGCTGTGCTCTGCTAGTTTGAATTTTTGTTTTTATCTGCAACTTTGTGCAAGTGGCCAAGTGGTAGTCCCATAACTTTGGCATGTGAAGCTTGGATTGACCTGGAATGACAAAGTATATGTTCAAACTCAAAGAAATACCTGACAACGAAAAAAAAAAAGTGGGTGACGAATGCCGCGAGTCATGACCTTGGTGTGGCCAGGGTCCTAGAAGAAAACCAGAAAGTCAAAGGCTGAAACATCGAAGGAAAGAATCCACTCTTCCTCTGAAGATCGTAACCTAAGGAGTTTCTTACCACTTCATTGGCTGTGGCAGCACGGTGATGAGACAACAACTGATTCAGTGAACCAAGGGCAGAGCAAGTTTTTGTGCAGGTGTCAGTAAAGGCACAAGCAGTATACAATACATGTATTATGTATTCTAATGCTATAGCTGAATTTTTGTTGTAGAGATATTGATAGGTAAGTACTGTAGATGTAGTGAATATAAGTTAAAGATATGGAGAGCTCAATTCAATTATTTCTCTGTTATGATATTTCAGCCATGCTAATATAGCCTACTGTGTCAGCTTTTAAGGACAGTCAAAGTTATATGAATTACTATGTATTCTGATATCTGTGTGTGCGTGTAGTGGTTTAAGAATACAAGTAAGTATCCATGGATTGATGGGATAAATGAATGGATGGATGTGTGGATGGAGGGATGAATGGATGGGTGGATGGATGGATGGATGGGTGGATGGATGGATAGATGAATGGATGGGTGGATCTTTTCATGGATTTATGAATAGATGAATGTATGGACAGATGGCTTATATGGATTTATAGATCAATGAATGAATGAATGGGCAGATGGATGAATGAATGGATTTATGGATGGATAAACAGAGAGGAGGATGGATAGATGCATGCAGTACACATAAACAAGATAGTTTTACATATTCTGCTATCTTTGTCTCTAGAAAGCTTTTTCTGTAAGCATATGAATATGTTTGTAATGTCCAAAACACTTCAGTTCCATCACTAAATGTTCAAACTCATAGAGTGTCATTGTAATTATTCAAATAAAGTTGCAGTGCTCTTTCATTATTAGTAAGTGGGAGATCAAAGAAAGAGAAAGACAGATTGTGAGAGCTGGAGTGAGGGAGATATAGATGGATAGGCAGAGAGAGAGAGAGAGAGAGATTAGAGAGAAAAGAGTGAGAGGTGGAGTGAGAGAGATATAGATGGATAGGCAGAGAGATTAGAGAGAAAAGAGTGAGAGATGGAGTGATATAGATGGATAGGCAGAGAGAGAGAGATTAGAGAGAAAAGAGTGAGTGAGAGAGATATAGATGGATAGGCAGAGAGAGAGAGAGATTAGAGAAAAGAGTGAGAGAGATATAGATGCATAGGCAGAGAGAGAGAAGAATGAGAGCTGGGATGAGAGAAAGAGAAAGAAGAGTGAGAGCTGGAGTGAGAGACAGAAAGACAGGCAGAGAGAGAAATAGAGAGAAGAATGAGAGCTGGAGTGAGAGAGAGAAAGACAAGTGTGAGATAGGCAGAGAAAGAGAAGTAGAGAGAAAAGCGGGAGCTGGAGTGAGAGAGAGAAAGACAGATTGGCAGAGAGAAAGAGATAAGAGAAAGAAGAGTGGGAGCTGGAGAGAGAGAGAGATAGATGGATAATCAGAATGAGAGAGAGAAAGTGAGAGAGATTTTGAATGTAGTCGTGGATGGCAGAACCCCTTTGCTTTGTCTGTTATTGTTTTCAGTGTAAAAATGATCACTGATTTATCCTGTCTGGGACAACCTTGGCCACCTGCCCACCACTGGATCAATGTAAATTGTAAACTGACAGACTCATTTTCTTCCTCACCCCCCCCCCCCTTTTGCGCACGCCCCCCCCCCACACACACACACTGCCCGGCCCCCTCCACACACACTGGCTGTGAATTATTGATCAGTTGGACTGGCAGAGGGTGGAGGATGCTCGGGTGTTATTGATTTTGTGCTTCCATTTAAACCCCCATAGATAGAGAGGTGCACGGGGGAGGGGGGAAGGCTGGGGAATGGAAATCACTCAGTCTTGACATCACTGGGCTTGTGGATGCATGGGCAATCCTGGGCTCAAGCCCTTGTAGACTAGAGGGCAATCCAGCTTAAGCTGTGTGATGTGTTAGAGGTGCAGTTTTTTTTCAGGAGAGAGAGAGAATTACAATGAGTGGCCCAGGTAAAGCTATATAAGGGTGTTTGTTGTATTTCTGAAGATCATTAACCAGATTAGTCAGCCTTAGTTAATAATAATAATAATAATAATAATGGATGGCATTTATATAGCACATATCCATTGCCATTAGAAATGCACTGTGCGCTTTACAGAAGCTCTCTCACTCGCTCTTTCTTTCTCTCACCCTCTCTCTCTCTCTCACTTTCTCTACCTCTCTCTATCTTTCTCTATCTCAGAGCAAATTGTAACCGCAGCCTATTATGCGCAGTTCACAACTCACAACTTGTATTCTAAAGTATTATAATAATATTTGAATATCTATTGATATTTATTTGATAATGAATTATAAATTTTTGTTGGTGATATGGGGGGGGGGGGGGGGGGGGAAGAATGTGATATGGCTAAATTTTAATCTATTAATTTTAGTTAGTACCAATGACAACATTTTTTGCACTTAGCAAGGCTTATCACCAATTGTCACAGCACTATTTGTATTAACGTCATTAGTTCATCCGGTATCAGAAGTGCTCTTTGAACAGATTGGTAAACTCGCTCAGTAGATCTGACAGTGTGTTCTGCGATTATCTGGGCTTGTTACCTGACACTACATGTATTTGTATTGATGTCATTAATTCTGTACCACAGTTTATATATATATATATATATCAGATACGTTCATTAAACAGATTAGTTCGGCTTTGTGTCAGTGACAGTATTTTTGTACCTTTATCAGGGCTTATTGCTATTTGTCACCGACACTATTTGTTTTGATGTAATTAATTGTCTACCGCAGTTGGATAGATCAGATGTGTTCATTAGACTAATGGACTAGTGACAATATTTTTTTACCTTTGTCAGGCCTTATCACAAATGTTGTCACCAGCACTTGTTTGAATTAGTGAGCAGCTTTAATTTTATACCTCATTCTGATATGTCTTAAGGGTCCTTAAACAGGTCAGTAGCCTAATTACCAATGAGTGCATTTTTGGTCTTTATCAGGGCTTATCATTAATGTTGTCGCCAACAGTTTTTGTGTTAGTGTAATTAATTCTGTGCTATATATTGGTATGACGCAAGGGCCCTTTAAAGAGAACTATGGCCTCAGTACTACTAACAACATTGTTTGCCATTACAAGAGCCTTATTATTGACATGCAGTGACGGATCTGCTATGAAACCAATGAAGCTTAAACTTCAGGCTCCTAATCCCAGAGGAGTTGTGAAGAAATTGTTTTAGTGAGTGAATTTTGGATGTTGCCCTATTGTTGGTGGTTCAAAAGAGACCTCATGACAGTTCTGGATGGCTGGGTGGTTGGATGGTTGGTTGGTTGGCTGGATGGCTGGGTGGTTGGTTGATTGATTGGTTGGTTGATTGGTTGGCTGGATAGCTGGGTGGTTGGTTGATTGATTGGTTGGCTGGATGGCTCAGTGGTTGGTTGATTGATTGGTTGGCTGGGTGGTTGGTTGATAGATTGATTGGTTGACTGGATGGCTCGGTGGTTGGTTGATTGATTGATTGATCGGTTGGTTGGTCGGCTGGATAGCTGGGTGGTTGGTTGATTGATTGATTGATTGGTTGGCTGGCTGGATAGCTGGGTGGTTGGTTGATTGATTGGTTGGTTGGCTGGTTGATTGGTGGGTTGGTTGGTGTGTTGGTTGGTTAGTTGGTGTGTTGGTTGGTTAGTTGGTTGATTGGTGTGTTGGTTGGTTAGTTGGTTGATTGGTCGGTTGGTTGGTTGGTTAGTTGGTTGATTGATCAGTTGGTCGGTATGTTGGTTCGTTGATTGATAGGTTGGTTTGTGCGTTGGTTGGTTGATTGGTATGTTGGTTGATTGACTGCTTGACTGACTGATTAATTGAATGATTGATTGATTCATTGAAATATCTCCAATTGGATTGATTGATTGATTGACTGATTGATTGAATATCTCTTATTTCCACAGCTACTGAGCGTGCCCTGAAAGATGCCAAGATTGTGTTTGTCATTGGTAAACTATTTATTTCTTACTCTTGCTTTTGTCTGGCTGTTAGCTATGACAGATTGTATCTCAGATTAGTGGGCATATTTTCCCTGTAAGCTTGCACACACTTGTGAATTGTCGTAAATGGTAATGGATGAATAGGTATGGTTTAATTAATGCTTTTTGGGCTTTTTATTTTTCAACCCAATAAGTTGTAGGATGATGTAGAAATCACAATTCTAATGAAACAAGCCAAGAGTCCATGCACTTACAAACTTTTAGAAAGTCAAGGCCTTATCGTGAACATTCACCATTTTAATAGCTGTGCGCTTGCACATGGAGGGAGGGGAAGTTGAAGGTAAGCGTATGAAAAGCGTGGAAGAGGGGGATCAGCAAAATTGAGCGCAAGTACTTTATTGATGGTCATAATTTTGAATGATTTACATGTGAGTAGCTGGTACCAGTGTTGTTTGTTTGCCCCGTGTCAGGTGGCCCAGGCAGCGGGAAAGGCACTCAATGTGCCAACATGGTGAGAGACTACGGCTTCTGTCACCTCTCCTCGGGGGACCTGCTCAGGGAAGAAGTCCAGTCAGGGTCAGAGCGGGGTCAAAGATTGAATGCCATCATGGAGAAGGGAGACCTTGTGCCTTTGGTCAGTTACACCTTCTTCTCTCTCTCTCTCTTTTTTTTAAAAATTCTTTTGTTTTTACCTGATACAAGGTGGTCTAGAGACAAGGTGCTCGCCTCTCATGCCAAGGGACCGGGGTTCAAAACCCGGACGGTGCAGGCATGTTGGAAGTTTGGGATTTTTCTCATATTTTCGTGTCCCTGATCCTATGGGGGAGGGGGTGTAGGATCGAATGCCTAGTCTGCTCGGATAAGGACAAAAAAACTCGGAGGGCCCGTGTGTACTTTGTGCACATTAAAGATACCTTGGCAGTTGGAAATCGAAAAGAGAATGCCCTACCATTCCCTCCCCTCCTCCATCATTCCCCCCCCCCCCCCGCCCACCACCAAAAAAAACAACCACCGACAGGTGCTGCACTGTGGCGACGACGTGCCTGCTCCAGTTATAACTGGGCTGCAATGGCACAAAGGCAAATTTCCCAAATGGGATTAAAGAGTTATACAAATACAAATTTTTATACAAATACAAATGTAATGCCCATGCTGTGTACTTTTCTGTCAATGTTCACTGAAGCATTTCTGTGAGCGTTTCATATCATCCGAAAAACGCTCAGTCCAACCAGCAAATGAACATCTCAGAAATGTTCTTTGTCGAATTTCCAGTACTTTGGAATGTTTCCTGTATGTTAAATTATGCCCCACACACACACAATCTTATCACTGATCACTGACTTTCAGAGAGGACAGTGGGAGGATTGTCTATTGTCCTTTCAAGAAATCAAGCTGGGAGTGTATCCGTTCAAGTGGACACTGCAATGTATTGATATCCTGACACTGATAGATGTAGCACCATCTTAGGATTTTCTCTCTGCCCCTGCTCTATCCCAAGTATTCCAGCTTTCAGCAGTTTAGGTTCCTCCCAGCTGATTTTTGTGCCTGTCACTTGAAGAAGTAATGCTCTGGTGCAGTGGTTCTCAAAGTGTGGGCCTGAACCAATGCTCTGGTGCAGTGTTTCTCAAAGTGTGGGCCTCAACCAATGCTCTGGTGTACATAGTGTACACAGTGTTTCTCAAAGTGTGGGCCTCAACCAATGCTCTGGTGCACATAGTGTACACAGTGTTTCTCAAAGTGTGGGCCTCAACCAATGCTCTGGTGCACATGGTGTACACAGTGTTTCTCAAAGTGTGGGCCTGAACCAATGCTCTGGTACACATGGTGTACACAGTGTTTCACAAAGTGTGGGCCTGAACCAATGCTCTGGTGCACATGGTGTACACAGTGTTTCTCAAAGTGTGGGCCTGAACCAATGCTCTGGTACACAAGGTGTACACAGTGTTTCTCAAAGTGTGGGCCTGAACCAATGCTCTGGTGCACATGGTGTACAATGTTTCACAAAGTGTGGGCCTCAACCAATGCTCTGGTGCACATGGTGTACACAGTGTTTCTTAAAGCGTGGGCCTCAACCAATGCTCTGGTGCATATGGCGTACACAGTGTTTCACAAAGTGTGGGCCTGAACCAATGCTCTGGTGCACATGGCATACACAGTGTTTCACAAAGTGTGGGCCTTAACCAATGCTCTGGTGTACATGGTGTACACATTGTTTCTCAAAGTGTGGGCCTCAACCAATGCTCTGGTGCACATGGTGTACAAAGTGTTTCTCAAAGTGTGGGCCTCAACCAATGCTCTGGTGCACATGGTATACACAGTGTTTCTCAAAGTGTGGGCCTCACCCAATGCTTTGGTGCACATGGTGTACACAGTGTTTCACAAAGTGTGGGCCTCAAACAATGCTCTGGTGCACATGGTGTGCCCAGTCTTTCTCAAATTGTGTGCCTCAACCAATGCTCTGGTGCACATGGTGTACACAGTGTTTCTCAAAGTGTGGGCCTCAACCAATGCTCTGGTGCACATGGTGTGCACAGTGTTTCTCAAAGTGTGGGCCTCAACCAATGCTCTGGTGCACATGGTGTACACAGTGTTTCTCAAAGTGTGGGCCTCAACCAATGCTC
The DNA here is from genome assembly GCA_963931925.1 of Onchidella celtica. Lineage (NCBI taxonomy): Eukaryota > Metazoa > Mollusca > Gastropoda > Systellommatophora > Onchidiidae > Onchidella > Onchidella celtica. Next base: position 53,777,637 of record OZ007577.1, on the reverse strand, counting down.
TGGTGCACATGGTGTACACAGTGTTTATCAAAGTGTGGGCCTCAACCAATGCTCTGGTGCACATGGTGTACACAGTTTTTCTCAAAGTGTGGGCCTCAACCAATGTTCTGGTGCACGTGGTGTACACAGTGTTTATCAAAGTGTGGGCCTCAACCAATGCTCTGGTGCACATGGTGTACACAGTGTTTCTCAAAGTGTGGGCCTGAACCAATGCTCTGGTACACATGGTGTACACAGTGTTTCACAAAGTGTGGGCCTCAACCAATGCTCTGGTGCACATGGTGTACACAGTGTTACTCAAAGTGTGGGCCTCAACCAATGCTCTGGTGCACATGGTGTACACAGTGTTTCTCAAAGTGTGGGCCTGAACCAATGCTCTGGTGCATATGGCGTACACAGTGTTTCACAAAGTGTGGGCCTGAACCAATGCTCTGGTGCACATGGCGTACACAGTGTTTCACAAAGTGTGGGCCTGAACCAATGCTCTGGTGTACATGGTGTACACATTGTTTCTCAAAGTGTGGGCCTCAACCAATGCTCTGGTGCACATGGTGTACACAGTGTTTCTCAAAGTGTGGGCCTCAACCAATGCTCTGGTGCACATGGTGTACACAGTGTTTCTCAAAGTGTGGGCCTCACCCAATGCTTTGGTGCACATGGTGTACACAGTGTTTCTCAAAGTGTGGGCCTGAACCAACGCTCTGGTGTACATGGTGTACAGTGTTTCACAAAGTGTGGGCCTCAACCAATGCTCTGGTGCACATGGTGTACACAGTGTTTCTCAAAGTGTGGGCCTCAACCAATGCTCTGGTGCATATGGCGTACACAGTGTTTCACAAAGTGTGGGCCTGAACCAATGCTCTGGTGCACATGGCATACACAGTGTTTCACAAAGTGTGGGCCTTAACCAATGCTCTGGTGTACATGGTGTACACATTGTTTCTCAAAGTGTGGGCCTCAACCAATGCTCTGGTGCACATGGTGTACAAAGTGTTTCTCAAAGTGTGGGCCTCAACCAATGCTCTGGTGCACATGGTGTACACAGTGTTTCTCAAAGTGTGGGCCTCACCCAATGCTTTGGTGCACATGGTGTACACAGTGTTTCACAAAGTGTGGGCCTCAAACAATGCTCTGGTGCACATGGTGTACCCAGTCTTTCTCAAATTGTGTGCCTCAACCAATGCTCTGGTGCACATGGTGTACACAGTGTTTCTCAAAGTGTGGGCCTCAACCAATGCTCTGGTGCACATGGTGTGCACAGTGTTTCTCAAAGTGTGGGCCTCAACCAATGCTCTGGTGCACATGGTGTACACAGTGTTTCTCAAAGTGTGGGCCTCAACCAATGCTCTGGTGCACATGGTGTACACAGTGTTTATCAAAGTGTGGGCCTCAACCAATGCTCTGGTGCACATGGTGTACACAGTTTTTCTCAAAGTGTGGGCCTCAACCAATGTTCTGGTGCACGTGGTGTACACAGTGTTTCACAAAGTGTGGGCCTCAACCAATGCTCTGGTGCACATGGTGTACACAGTGTTTCTCAAAGTGTGGGCCTGAACCAATGCTCTGGTACACATGGTGTACACAGTGTTTCACAAAGTGTGGGCCTCAACCAATGCTCTGGTGCACATGGTGTACACAGTGTTACTCAAAGTGTGGGCCTCAACCAATGCTCTGGTGCACATGGTGTACACAGTGTTTCTCAAAGTGTGGGCCTGAACCAATGCTCTGGTGCATATGGCGTACACAGTGTTTCACAAAGTGTGGGCCTGAACCAATGCTCTGGTGCACATGGCGTACACAGTGTTTCACAAAGTGTGGGCCTGAACCAATGCTCTGGTGTACATGGTGTACACATTGTTTCTCAAAGTGTGGGCCTCAACCAATGCTCTGGTGCACATGGTGTACACAGTGTTTCTCAAAGTGTGGGCCTCAACCAATGCTCTGGTGCACATCACATGGTGTACACAGTGTTTCTCAAAGTGTGGGCCTCACCCAATGCTTTGGTGCACATGGTGTACACAGTGTTTCTCAAAGTGTGGGCCTGAACCAACGCTCTGGTGTACATGGTGTACAGTGTTTCACAAAGTGTGGGCCTCAACCAATGCTCTGGTGCACATGGTGTACACAGTGTTTCTCAAAGTGTGGGCCTCAACCAATGCTCTGGTGCATATGGCGTACACAGTGTTTCACAAAGTGTGGGCCTGAACCAATGCTCTGGTGCACATGGCATACACAGTGTTTCACAAAGTGTGGGTCTGAACCAATGCTCTGGTGTACATGGTGTACACATTGTTTCTCAAAGTGTGGGCCTCAACCAATGCTCTGGTGCACATGGTGTACAAAGTGTTTCTCAAAGTGTGGGCCTCAACCAATGCTCTGGTGCACATGGTGTACACAGTGTTTCTCAAAGTGTGGGCCTCACCCAATGCTTTGGTGCACATGGTGTACACAGTGTTTCACAAAGTGTGGGCCTCAAACAATGCTCTGGTGCACATGGTGTACCCAGTGTTTCTCAAATTGTGTGCCTCAACCAATGCTCTGGTGCACATGGTGTACACAGTGTTCATCAAAGTGTGGGCCTCAACCAATGCTCTGGTGCACATGGTGTACACAGTTTTTCTCAAAGTGTGGGCCTCAACCAATGCTCTGGTGCACATGGTGTACACAGTGTTTCTCAAAGTGTGGGCCTCAACCAATGCTCTGGTGCACATGGTGTACACAGTTTTTCTCAAAGTGTGGGCCTCAACCAATGTTCTGCTGCACGTGGTGTACACAGTGTTTCACAAAGTGTGGGCCTCAACCAATGCTCTGGTGCACATGGTGTACACAGTGTTTCTCAAAGTGTGGGCCTGAACCAATGCTCTGGTACACATGGTGTACACAGTGTTTCACAAAGTGTGGGCCTCAACCAATGCTCTGGTGCACATGGTGTACACAGTGTTTCTCAAAGTGTGGGCCTCAACCAATGCTCTGGTGCACATGGTGTACACAGTGTTTCTCAAAGTGTGGGCCTGAACCAATGCTCTGGTGCATATGGCGTACACAGTGTTTCACAAAGTGTGGGCCTGAACCAATGCTCTGGTGCACATGGCGTACACAGTGTTTCACAAAGTGTGGGCCTGAACCAATGCTCTGGTGTACATGGTGTACACATTGTTTCTCAAAGTGTGGGCCTCAACCAATGCTCTGGTGCACATGGTGTACACAGTGTTTCTCAAAGTGTGGGCCTCAACCAATGCTTTGGTGCACATGGTGTACACAGTGTTTCTCAAAGTGTGGGCCTCACCCAATGCTTTGGTGCACATGGTGTACACAGTGTTTCACAAAGTGTGGGCCTCAACCAATGCTCTGGTGCACATGGTGTACCCAATGTTTCTCAAATTGTGTGCCTCAACCAATGCTCTGGTGCACATGGTGTACACAGTGTTCATCAAAGCGTGGGCCTCAACCAATGCTCTGGTGCACATGGTGTGCACAGTGTTTCTCAAAGCGTGGGCCTCAACCAATGCTCTGGTGCACATGGTGTACACAGTGTTTCTCAAAGTGTGGGCCTCAACCAATGCTCTGGTGCACATGGTGTACACAGTGTTTATCAAAGTGTGGGCCTCAACCAATGCTCTGGTGCACATGGTGTACACAGTTTTTCTCAAAGTGTGGGCCTCAACCAATGTTCTGGTGCACGTGGTGTACACAGTGTTTCACAAAGTGTGGGCCTCAACCAATGCTCTGGTGCACATGGTGTACACAGTGTTTCTCAAAGTGTGGGCCTGAACCAATGCTCTGGTACACATGGTGTACACAATGTTTCACAAAGTGTGGGCCTCAACCAATGCTCTGGTGCACATGGTGTACACAGTGTTTCTCAAAGCGTGGGCCTGAACCAATGCTCTGGTGCACATGGTGTACACAATGTTTCACAAAGCTTGGGCCTCAACCAATGCTCTGGTGCACATGGTGTACACAGTGTTTCTCAAAGTGTGGGCCTCAACCAATGCTCTGGTGCACATGGTGTACACAGTGTTTCACAAAGTGTGGGTCTCAAGCCTGATTGTTAATCGTGGACATGTCCTGTTGTAGAATTTTTGGACTCTGAAATGTACATGCATTTATATTATTTGTTGATTTTTAAAACTTGACCATTAGAATATGAAATTTGTTTACTATGAATTGGTCATCATTATGGTGTGTGAAAAAACAAACTTTGCTAGCTATGACAGTAACATATCTCCTAGACCAAATTACATAACAATAGTAAGCACTAAAACATTGGTCGGTGTGTGGGCTGGGTTGTGACTGATATGCCAAAACTCTTTGGATAGTTACCAAAATAAACAGTTTGAGAAACAATGCTTTGGTGTAGCAACAAGGAGTAAGACAAGACAAGAAAACCACAAGAAAGAAAACATTAATAACCAGAAGAAAAAAGATGCACAAAAGCCCTGGACTGTGAACTTCTGTAAAGAAAGATATTTAACTGACTCCAGTGCAACACTTTTTCCCTCTCTTCTCTGACAGGATGAAGTTTTGGGTTTGCTGAAGGATGCCATCCTCTCCAACATCATAAAGACCGAATGTTTCCTCATTGACGGTTATCCCAGGGAACTGGATCAGGGCTTGCGATTTGAAAGTGAGGTGAGAAAATCCTGCCCAACATCCACCAATGAGATAGTTTTCCATTGTTGAAACGAGTGAAGCCAGTGTATATATTGCTGGCCCTATCATGATACATGTACCACACAAGTGTCAAGGCTCCAACTTTACAGGAGAGGGGAAAAAATGTTTTACTTCAGATATTTTCAATTAGTCAGTGCAAAAAAAACAAAACAGATATCCGGTTGTATTTGGTGTAAAAGAGTTGACATCTGCAGTTGTGCGACTACACTGGTGGAGTCTCATATAGGACCAGCGATGTATCATTTTTGTCATTGGTGGTTTTTTTTGGGGGGGGGGGGGGGGGGGGGGGGGGTTATTGTAATGGTTTCCCATTTAAAAAAAAAATTTAATTTTAAAAAATGATGGCAAATTGTGTTGTTAACATGAAGAGACACAACCTCTGACCAGTGGAAGACCTGTATGCTGTCGAGTGACAGTGATGTTGGTCAGGATGAGTTTTGGTCCTCAACCCACTGGTGCCGGGCATTCCATATCTGAAACCCATTACCAACTCCCAGTGTTCTATAGTTTGAATGCATTTTAAAGTATCAACAAAATTAATGAATTTCTATGGTAAATATTTAGCCTATATTTCTGTATTCATCTGACCATTTTAAATTGTAGTTTTGCAAGTATCAGGAATGTTTATGTTGGCTAAGTGAATAATTATATGTATGGACATTAGAAGATTAAACAGCTACATGATACAAGTTCTAGTGGAGTGTCCAACATGTGATATGTTGGTTGTCACGAGCAGAGTTAGGGTCTTGGGGATGTTACGACTGCACGAGAGGCAGCTAACTCACACTCGGACACAACCACACAAGAAAAGTATTAAATAACTAGAGCGTATATATGTCAGGCCGGTCAGGCCATAGTTTACATAAATATTAATAAAACAAAAGACAATAGGGGTATATATTCAAACCAAAAAAACTCTAATTAATAACTTAACCAATGATATTCATGTAACTATGGAGGTACTGCAATCAATAGCAAATAGGTATATTATACGAAACTAGATATCAATTTAAAGTGACAGTTGAGTCGCCACTGGCCAGTCGCCAGGCAAACTCTCCATAAATCATATGGGCTTAAATGTTAGGAGAGCCCAGTACGTTCAAAGCCTACAGAAATACTCTTCGGCTTGTAGGTAATTTAAGCAGTTGCCAAAAGACTATATTTTATGCACAATCACTATTCAATTCATCAACAATGTGCTATATTATTCCAATCATACTATGGCAATAGATCTATGATACAGGACACTCGTGGTCGAGTGCCAGCTGGGGTTTCCTTAGTCTTCCTATGAGGCTGTAGTTCTCTCTCTATCTCCGATCTCTATTATACTTGAATAAATAAGATATATTACAATTGCTCACGCCTACTGGGAGGCGCGAACATCAATATAGCGCAGCGTGGGCTTTCAAAGGTCAGCCCACTCAGACCTTTCTTTCTAGAGCTCAGTCAGTCCGTTAGCAAGGACTTCTTGTCTTCAAAGCACACAGTTCAGGTACTGGTCGACCGGAGATACTTCACGACACGATGCTTCTGCTCGCCTGTATTCACCTAATCTGAACGTTACACGATGTTATATACTATCTAACTACCCAGCGTGCTCGTCCGCTGGCCCAATTAGTTCAGCTATCTCATAGGTCGAAACCTCCCACCATTTTAATTGTAGTAATACGTCTGCACTATTCTACCAGCCAGTTAACGTGCAAAAACTTGTCTAGTCATACTTAACAATGTCAACTGTCCCCACCTTGTTTCACCCCTACTCCATTACTTATTAATCACGAACATTAAAACCGACAAGCGTGAATCTAACAGTTTAACTTTACATTTATTTACTCACAACTATAATTTGGCGAGGACCGTTCAAGGCCACCAGCCAATTTTTCATGGCCCTGGTAAAAAAACAACTCACTCTCTGCGTGAGTTTTAATAACATCTGAATCATGACATTGGTGCTTTAGACAAACATTCCTCATTGACACTATTCACTATTTGTTTCACAGATTCTTCCATGCCACTGTGTTTTATACTTTGACGTTTCTGATGCAACTATGACATCCCGACTTCTGGAACGAGGCAAGAGCAGTGGACGAGTCGATGACAATGAAGCTACAATCAAAAAGAGGCTCCAAACCTTCCACAACCAAACAAAACCAGTTATTCATTATTATAAAAAACTGGGGAAGGTACAGCAGGTAAGAAGGGAGGGAGACACTCGGTCATTGAATTCTACGGGCTGAAAGAACAAACATATAAATTTTTAACTCTTTGGAGACAGGGGTATTTTGGATGTTACCCATCTAGAACGACAGAGTTCACAGGTTAAAAAGAACAAATACTGTGTTTACAGCAGCAGAGACATCTGCCATTGATATGTACAGAGCCTTAGATTTTATGACACCAGCATTGTGACTGGCTACAACACCATGACATGTCTAGTCAGAACAGCTTTCTCACTGAACCAATCATCAGGCCATTTGTCTTTTTCACTATAATACAGTCGGGCAGACCATTGACCTCATCCTCTTTTTCACTATAATACAGTCAGGCAGACCATTGGCCTCATCCTCTTTTTCACTATAATACAGTCAGGCAGACCATTGGCCTCATCCTCTTTTTCACTATAATACAGTCAGGCAGACCATTGACCTCATCCTCTTTTTCACTATAATACAGTCAGGCAGACCATTGGCCTCATCCTCTTTTTCACTATAATACAGTCAGGCAGACCATTGACCTCATCCTCTTTTTCACTATAATACAGTCAGGCAGACCATTGACCTCATCCTCTTTTTCACTATAATACAGTCAGGCAGACCATTGACCTCATCCTCTTTTTCACTATAATACAGTCAGGCAGACCATTGACCTCATCCTCTTTTTCACTATAATACAGTCAGGCAGACCATTGACCTCATCCTCTTTTTCACTATAATACAGTCAGGCAGACCATTGACCTCATCCTCTTTTTCACTATAATACAGTCAGGCAGACCATTGGCCTCATCCTCTTTTTCACTATAATACAGTCAGGCAGACCATTGACCTCATCCTCTTTTTCACTATAATACAGTCAGGCAGACCATTGACCTCATCCTCTTTTTCACTATAATACAGTCAGGCAGACCATTGGCCTCATCCTCTTTTTCACTATAATACAGTCAGGCAGACCATTGACCTCATCCTCTTTTTCACTGTAAAATAATTTGGGCAGATCATCAGCCCTGCTGTCTTTGAAGGGTTAAAGAATCACAGAAAACCTGTGAGGCCACAACAAAACTTAATAAAAAGTTAAAAGGTGCAAAACTTCGTGTTGGCACCAGATCCAAAAGAGAACAAAATGCAAGAAATGACACAACAAGCTTGACCAGAGCTTGACCAGAGCTTGACCAGAGCTTGACCAGACTGTTGTTTATGACATTGTGTCACTGCCAGTCTGGTTTAGAACGTAACTCCAATGGTGACCTGACCAATCCTATAGAAATCCTGTACAAATCTACATTGGACTGATAGTTAAGGTAGTTTTTGCAGTGTGTTACTTCATTTTTGAAGTCGGTATATGATGGTAAAAAGAAAAAGTTATTCATTGCAAAGCCTCACGTATGAAACAATACAGTAACGATACAATAAAATACAAAGGAAAGACAAGTCAAACTTTCAGACAGCAGACCTTCATCCGGCAAAGAAATGTAACACTAACAGAGTAAAAGTAAAATTGAACAAATAAAGAAATCGTAAAATCTTCACACATGCGGATACTTATCTTATGCAAGCTCTGGGCTGAGCTGTTTTGGGAATCCAGGTCTGGAACTCACATGATTGCTCACCGGAGGTTTTGCAATATACAACTTTCTCTTTTTGCCATATTTTGACTTTGCTTCAGGCCTCACTGTGGTCCCATAGATTCTCTGTGGCTGTTGTTTATAATAGTTTACTTTGTCAATTACTTGATTTGCGATGAAGTTGAGACAACATTAACTCTTTGTGTGCCAATCACCAATATATCGGTTTTCCTGCTGTTCACATTTGTGCCAATCACCGATGTATCGGTGCACAAGAATGCTGGGCCTTTTTGTTGCGAGAAGAAAGAACTTAACTTTCTATTAATAGATGTTGCTGTAGTTAGTCCTCACTTATCTCCCCCGCTATTTTCTTCCTATATCGGCAAACGTGGAAAAATTCATGACACACAAAAAGTTAATTTATTGTCGAGTAAATCAGTGTTCATTCTTAACTAATGTAAAATGCTTGTCATTTCAGTTGTCAGCAGAAAGTGGCATTGACGAAGTTTATGTAAAGGTCAAGGCATTCATGGATAGCAAGCAGTGGTAACCATGGCAGCAGAGTAAACAATACTCCCAAGACTGGTCAGATCATCTCATTGATGAATCTTTTCATTCAATCACTCATTATCTCTTCTTACTATTCCTGAATTTCTCATGGCTTGTCTTTCGTCTTTCACCTCTCCACAACTGGTGCATGTAGTTTTACTATACAGATCAGATTTTAATGACTGGAAATTTGTTTGCACTTCTTTCCCCTGAAAGAGAAAAATAAAAAAGATGTAAAGTATAAATAGATTTATCTTCATTTTGTTGAACTGTGGTCTTTTGGTGGGAACACAAGTTTTTAATTTTTCTTGTTCTATTTTTCAAGAGAAGAAAATATTGTTTGAAATTTAACATGCGGGATTTTACTTGTTTTGTAAAATTGTGTTATTGTTCTTTTCACTTTTATTTAATTTTGTCTTTGGCATGGTAGGCCTATGCATTTGTTGCAACTGTTTTGATTTAAGCGGCATAGAAATGAGTTATTTGCTCAATATTTAATTCAGTGTCCCCCAATTAGTAGGTTTGTCAGAACAATGAATACAAAATTTCATCGCCTGTTTTAGAGATTTACATTGTTGTCCTCCAGCGAAGTGATAAATGAATACCGTCACAGTCATTTTAGACATTTCATGGGGGAAATTACTGCTGTAGTTTAGTACGTGTTTACCTTTATGTAAATTGAACATTCTTTTTGTTATTTATGAAAGGCAATATTGACACACTGAACAGCTTTCTTGAGAGACAAAAGAAAACCATTCAAGTCTGTTTTGTGTGCTGTTTTTTTTTTTGATTAAACCTATCAGTATTTGCACTTTGGTAAAATTCTTAGAAATTTGGACTGGGGGTGGGATGGAGAGGGAAATGCCGATGTATACAATATAACATAAACATTTTACAAAATTCTGAGCTCATTTTTCTCATTTCTAAATGTCATGATATTGAAATTCTGTGTCACTTTCCTACATTCATTTTCATGATTTCCTATACATACGAGTTTCCCCTATACTTGACAGATTAGCAGAACTTGCAAACTGAGAATTTAGCCTTTTCAGTTTTTTTTACTACACAGGGAAAATCTGGCATTTAAATGTTGAATTTATTGACTTGTGTCAGCTGTGACTGCCATCATTTTGGTCCAGAGAAATGGCATTTATTGTTTCAATGTTATAATTACATTGAACACTCACAAATTAAAGAGAGCTGTGTTTTTCAAGTTTTTGGCATTTTTTACTGGGCCATTTTAAATCATTATGGGTCCATGGGCAGATTTTTTTGCAACGGGCCCCCTAAATCCTTGGGCCCCTGAGAAACTGCCCAGTGTGCCCATAGATTAAGAAAGCTCTGATTTTTTAATTCGTTGATTTATCTGTAATTGACGACCCCAGAACAACACCAAAGTGAAATTACGATTTTCTAAAAAATTAAATTGTGTTGTTGGTGTGATATGAAACCACTTGGAAAGCCCCATCGGTTAATAGCACTGGCAAAACAATTTCAGGTCTTGGAACTGATCGGATGTATGCATACACTGATACAGTTAACTATTCCCAATACAACACAACGGCCAAGTATAAACATTTTTGCATTTTTCTTAAAATCACTTTTTTTGTGACTTAACCATGGTGTTGTTCTCGGATCTTCCATTTACTTAAATTTGTTTTAGTCTTTAAAGTTATAAGTCATTCAAAATGGGATTGAAATGAAGCCAGTAGTGATATTTTTCATTCATCAGATTTTCAACTTGCCATTTATTTATCTTTGTAAATTCTTTATTGTTATGAGTTTGTCAATTGTTAGCATTAACAAGTGTTTTGAACTCAAATATTGAGATCCCCATGAGGCGGTACTGTACAGAATATGACTACAATTTATGATGTTGATTGGTTGAACTAACATTTTTATTTGATTTTGCTCCATGTTATGAAAGTTTTGCTCCCTATTGATGTATCTTTTCTACTACACAAACAGTATTTCTGAATCTTGTGGTAGATGCCTTCGTTGATCAGGGATGACCATGAAATTTTTGCAGCCTAACTTAAACTGTTTTGATGAAAACTGTTTTATGAAGGAATTGACAGTAATCTCATGGACATCATTTTATAAACAAACAACATACATGTACATGTATTTATATGGACAGAAACGCAGACATGTTAAAAGCACAGAATCCGTTCTTTCACGTGTGTATCTAAGAGCAAATACTTTGATAAAAATCTTTATTATTATGAGACTGAGCACTCGTGTAGAACAGGGTCTGACAACCTTTCAGGGAAAGCCATATTTGAGTGTTTCAATAGGCTTTAACTTTAGAGGGAGCCACAACATACATGCAAGTCTCTACACCAGTAGTATGTTTACTCATGTAGAGATTTTTTTTTACCAGCAACTAAGAAAAGGAAAGAGCTACAGGTAAAAAGCTAAAAGAGCTGCATGCAGCTCAGGAGCCGCAGGTTGTCGACATCTCATGTGCTAGTTTTTGAATGAGGAGTGAAAGACATGTGGAATTGTGGTCGTCTTTATAGGTTTTTAAAAAAATGGACAAGACAGATGACAGATGGCATTTGTAAATGAACTGTGGCTATAAGTTGACTTTCAGTAAAAAGTAGGAAACTCCTGAATTTCCATCCTGAACTACCCATTGACATAACTCTTGCAAAACACAGTTGCAGTGAAGCAGTTCAACATGCACTGGTACAAAGGTAGTTGGAAAATGCAGTATCAAGCCAAGCTTCATGAAAGACAAAAAAAAAAAAAAACTTACATCCCTGGTGAACTTCAGCTGTTAATGTTTAAATATTATCATTAAATCGTCACCGTTCCCTACGACTGTAGTAACTCAAAAATTAAAAAACTTGATTTTTATCTGCATTCAACTTTTCTCAAAACTGTGTCGAGTGATCTTGTTGGTAGACTTCTATTCTAAACTGAAATATAATCGTATACCAAACTTTGAAAAATTCATTGTAACCAGACAGTTGTGCTAAAATAAAACAGCTTTCTGCGTCACCTGAAAAGTAGCCGAAACCGGTTACTACAGATTTAGGGAATGATGAGGACATTAACCGACGCTGTGCAACCCCTGATCAGGAGCCTTAAGGACTCCCATTTCCTACCTTCAGATTCTGAGTGGTACATGTATTTATTTTCATAATTTATTTATTCTATTGCTTAATTTTTTAGACATCCCTGGGAAACACCAGCATTGCCACTTACATTTATTTCTCGGCTGAGAAATTCAAATTTCGGTGGCCACTGGCACAAACTGTCAAACCCTGAAATTTTGCAATTTTGTTTGTGGATGGAAACTAAAGACAGGCGTATAAATGTCATATTTGACTATAAAATACAGTAAGAATTCAACGGCAACAAAAAAAAAATTGACATTGTGATCAACAATTTGCCTTATCTAAATTTAATGTTTTTTTATTTCTCAAGTTCATTATTCTGGTTACATGTGGTAGAACAAAAGATATAAAGGTTGTTTATTGCCAAACCCTACATAGAAGCAAACAATAAATTTGCTCATAAACTATACATGTACAATAAATTCAAAAAGAAATGAAAAAAAAACAACACTAAAAAAAACGGAGAATTCTGGCCCTGCCAAAGTAAAAATTTGGCAAAATCAATGGGCACACTGGCCTGCAACAACCCCACAGATTTTCATTGGTTTTTAAGATATTTTCACCTGTCTAGGTAGTGTGTGCCAGTGGAAACCATCAACATTTCAGGCAGTTTGTACTGGTGGAAACCATCAACATTTCAGGCAGTTTGTACTGGTGGAAACCATCAACATTTCAGGCAGTTTGTACTGGTGGAAACCATCAACATTTCAGGCAGTTTGTGCAGGTGAAAACCATCAACATTTCAGGCAGTCTGTACAGGTGAAAACCATCAACATTTCAGGCAGTTTGTACTGGTGGAAACCATCAACATTTCAGGCAGTTTATGCCGGTGGAAACCATCAACATTTCAGGCAGTTTGTATAGGAAAAACCATCAACATTTCAGGCAGTTTGTATAGTTGAAAATCATCAACATTTCAGGCAGTTTGTACTGGTGGAAACCAACATTTCGGGCAGTTTGTACCGGTGGAAACCATCAACATTTCAGCCAGTTTGTATAGGTGAAAACCATCAACATTTCAAGCAGTTTGTACTGGTGGAAACCATCAACATTTCAGGCAGTTTGTACAGGTGGAAACCATCAACATTTCAGGCAATTTGTACCGGTGGAAACCATCATTTCAGGCAGTTTGTACAGGTGAAAACCATCAACATTTCAGGCAGTTTGTACTGGTGGAAACCATCAACATTTCAGGCAGTTTGTACAGGTGAAAACCATCAACATTTCAGGCAGTTTGTACAGGTGGAAACCATCAACATTTCAGGCAGTTTGTACCAGTGGAAACCATCAACATTTCAGGCAGACCTGCCCAGCCAGCAGTCCTACGGAAATCCAACACGTAAGATTGACATCAAATTTGCACATCTAGGAATGACATCATTCCTAAATAAATTCACTGGTTATGGCATCGCACTGATGTTGGACTGATGTGGGGAATCCTCCCAGATGACAATCCTATGGAAATCTACATTGGATTGACGTAGGAATGCTGGCTGGGTAGTTATTGAGCTGAGTAAATAATAACAAGGTGTGCACTATCTGGTGATTGCCTGGGGGACATTTGTGTGTGCCAGATCATATCCAGAACCACTTTGTAAACTGTCCTAACCTGCATTTTAATTTTTATTAATTTTTCAGATGCAGCAAAAATTCTTTCTTTATCAATATCAGACATAATCATTAAACATTTTTCAAAGTTATTTAACCCTTAGGTTTCAGATTTAACCCTCAACTTAGAATACAACCTGGCGGCTGTCAAAGGCTACATGCAGGCCAAATATATATGTCTATTTCAATAAATTTATGATTGAATCAGTGGAGTTATGATAGCTCAACTTGCACTTCTTGATTATATTATAGTGGCTTACATTTACTTCTTTTTGAATAATCCAGAAAAAGGTGCTTTTGACCACATTGACAGATAAACCATGTGCCTTTGTTGTGATATGTAGCATAGTCCTGATTTCACTTGGTGTGCATTAATTTTTACCTTTTATTTATTCTTTGCCGTTTGAATTTTGTGACGTCTTTACCTGGACTACCTCTCGAGCCTTTGCCCTTATGCTTGACAATGGGTAAACTGTAAGAGAGGGTGTTTAGAACCCTGTAACTGGTCATGTGAATAATGCTGAGATACATGTATTTTTTACTGTCATGATGTTTGGGAATTCCCATTCACTACTGCACAAAAATGGAAACACACGATCTCTATGGAATTCCATTCTGTTTTGGTAGTTTATGACTCAATTGTAGCAGTTAGAGCTCTAGGGCAAGTCAGGAACATTTACCCATTTTTTCCTTGTGTTAATGTTAAATTTCCTGTGTATGGCAGGTCTACAGTCTGTCGCATTTTGGCATTTTGTTTGCTGTTAGAGTACATGTGCCATCTTGTCAAAATATAACTGCTGGAACTTAATCACTTGTTAAACAGTGAATTGTTCTTGTGCGGAAAATGATTTAATATTTTCAGATTAGGATAATTGTCAGTCTGCAGGGAGATTAAACAATTTGAAAAGTTTTAGGCTTTAAAGCTTTGATGTCTTTGGATTTTTTCTCATCCTGAAATCTGGTTTTGGCTGTCACTGTCAGTATTGTGAAACATGAATGCGCTGACAAATTACTGCACTATCCCATATTGCTGTTTGTGTCTGTTTAAGTACATTCACTGTCTATTAAGACCCATATAAATAATCTTGATTGCCGACATTGCAGTACATGTATTATGGTTAACAGTTAAGGCAGAAATAGATGTGCATGTGAGCAGACAAAAAATGTATTAAAGACAACAGATAAGTAACCATAGTTTATTAGCTCTTCTGTGCTGTGACATAGTACTGTATCTAGTGGAAATGGGATTATCATAAGTCCCATTATGTAGTGTTTGGTTGTCATACCGCGACCTTAATTCTTGTTTGTTCTATCTCCATTTTCAAAAAAACTGAAGATCTTTTAGCATGAAGAAGAGGTACAGGTATAACAATTTATGCACACTTTGACACCTGTTTAAAAACTGTTACAGCACTTGTCAAGCTGTTTCAGTTCCCTCAAGCGTCCAATTTCTCAGTTCAATTGTGCGAGAAGTTGGAACAAACAAGAACTAAGGTCACCAGGCGGTAGATCATGGATTTGATTTCCAGGAATATTTGACTGAAATACACAATCATGTAATATAACTTATTAAGTGAGGACACAGTTGCAGTAGATACATCAGTGAAACATTCTACCATCCTTTGACAGCAACAAATGGTGCACTGAAACTGGAACACAACTGACACACAGTGTGTATGTGGAACTGTCTAGTTCGCTGCTTCATTTTCCATCACCCACACTCTGTAATGCAGAAGTGAAAATCACTAGTTTTGCAAATCTTCACCTGCATGTGAAATTCTCATACATTGTATTTTAATCAAGTCTTCATCTTGCAATACATGTACATGTACTTTGTTTAACTCTTACCAAAAGAAAATGGGTAAACAGAGTTATTCATTCTCACAAACAAAAAGGCCAGCGGTTAATTATATTACTATTATTGGAAACAAGACTTACTTTTTAAAAGCTTGGATGCACCGATTCATCTGTCATACTCCCAAAAATTTAGCAAAAGTAGGCAAAGATCTGAAATTCTTTATCTTGCATGGCTGAAGCAGGTTCTACTACTACACAACTAACTGTGCGTTTACAAACTGGAAAAAGACATGTTTTTCTAATCTTTTTGGCTGGGTGGAAGTTGTACTAAATTTCAAACATTATTTGAATGTTCACTAATAAATTGTTTTACAAAATTTGAGTAAGAAGTTTCTCACTCTGTTATTATTCAGCCACCTTTACCATGAAACCACTCTAGTGCAAAGGACTAAATTTTACAGGAGACAAAAAAACTGTATTATTTGAAATATGTTCCTATCTTAAATGCTTTTTTATTGACATAAACATTTGAAATGGGCATAATTATTGCCCTTCCTTTTATGCATAGAGAAGATAAAATTCCTCCAAAGAGAGCACTGAATATTTGGCAAAAAGAAATTTGTCATCTGCAGTTGTGTGAAGACGCTTGTGGGATTACCTGGCAGGCGCCAGTGATTTCTTTGTGTTGTTTTCTCATAGGTTTCTAACTGTTCAAGCAGCTTTTGTTTTTTTTGGGGGGGAAGAGAGAGGTATGGGAGATGTTAAATTGACCAAGGAACAGTCACATGGTTGATCTGAACAAATACAAAGGGATTTTGCTAGGATTAGAAGAACTGCGCTGCATCAGCTTAAATCTTCCCATTCTCTCTAAACAGTTAAGGCAATTTTCTTTAATCTCCCTGTGGTCAAGCACTGTCAGTTGATCTCTTAGGAGTAAATAAACACAGTGAAATTTTCATAACTTCGATTTACTGCACAGGGCTAATTAAGTTAGTTATTCCTTGATAGCCAATGACGCAGACCAATTTGTCAACCATAATATTCATCAACGATTTTCCATATTGTTGTATGTGCAATTTTGCCATTTCGAGAAAATGAGGATTGGAAGTTTGAAGAGTAGTGTAAAAATCGGGGTTTTGATTGAGTCGCTTCAATATCCAAATTTGCCTAAAACTGCCCACATAAAATACACCCACAGGAGACGTACATAATATGTTAGGAATGAGGAAACCACTTTTATGACAAAACCTCAAAGTCAACAATATGACTAATACCCCTCGATATAGATCTATGCTTGGACAGAAAGATACATATATAATATACATAACACAAGCATGACAAATCTTCAGACTACATAGCCAGGCTAATGATCACAATAAAATGGATGTTTTTGTTTGTCAAAGTTGACATTTAATGAATTGTTGGCATGATCAAAACCAAATTTGTCACACATACTTGTCCAGCATTCTCAATTCTCCATCAGACATAATAATTATAATACAAAGAAAGGAGACTAAACAAGGACTAGTACAGACCTTGGCCTCACAAACAAATAACAAATATGAATCTTCTCAAATATTCATGAATATGTTTACGGCACTATTATTATTAAGAAAAACAGAAAGAAAACACATCAAAAGACAATCATCATTAGAGAGACCATCCCAAATTGGCACTACATTTACATTTATCATAGTTTTCAACTTCTCTCCAGTCATTGATGGCTTTCAGGAAGGATATAGCTGTGGATTCTCTGTGCTTGATATTTTTCTCTTTCTGTCTGATCTGCTTATGAATCAACAGAAGAATAAAATGTCATTTTATTGTAAACTACAACATAAATTTGTCCATCATCACTAATTTCTAATTACCCAGGGCTTGAGATTTACTACCTTCCAGAACAAGATTCTACTGCAGGGAAAACATACATGTACCTAACTGTCCAATTCCGAGACTCCACCGGAACATAATGTCATTTATTGTGGACAAACATGGACAAATACCTAAAGTGAATTCTCTGTCTTGAACTGATCAGCATTTCATCCTGCTTTGACATTACCTGACAAAGTTATGGATTTCCTCATCTGTGCCAAGCATGGTAGTCTGTGATACAAGGAACCTTCGCCATAATTATTCTAAACACTGCTTCAGCAATGCAAAAACAATGAATGAATATTTGCATTTACGCCTATTTTCTTTTTCAGTCTACAAGATACCGGTGTCACGAGTGGAGTGAGTGCAATTAAGGGGATTGCTAGAGAGCGGGTGTAGAGTAAGAAGGGCTCACAGTAGACAGCAAGTTAAGCGTGCTGTTGTGAGTAGTGGGGGGGTCTGAAGGAGGCGAAAGCGCGGTATTACTATCACTGCAAGTTAGAAGGCCCGACGGAGCGGACCTGTGAATAAGAGCCCATCGGGCGGACATAAAGGAAGCAGTCGAGAAGACTAGTGGAAGAGTCTTTCCAGTAATGACTGGTATGTAGAACGTTGGTTGATTATTATGATTGATGTATTATATTATATTCGTCTATTACCATGATGTGAATAAGTATATGTGAGGAATGTGGAAGTCCTTGATATTGGATATAGCAATGTGCGCCACGAGCGATAGATGAAAGTGAGTTCATGGATTTGTAGCGCGAGTGAGTAGTGTGTACTCCGATGGAGGTGTGTTACCGTAAGATGTGTGGTGAGTGAAAGGTGAACTTGTGTGTGTACGCTTCATGGGTTGTAAGGAGAGGTGGAGTGAATAGAAATGGTAGGGTATTATACCAATGTAATGTTATTCTTGTAGGTGTCGGGGACGGGCCGCAGAGCCACCTCGATGAGCACAAGTGATAGGCCAGCATAGGGCCGGAGGCCATACATAGGCCAGAAGTGAGACTGTCGGGGCAGGACAGTCGAGGCACATAAAGTCGTGGCAGTCGGGCCACGGACAGGGACGTAGATATGAGAGTGAATGAGATACTATATTATTGCCATGATGATGGGCAAGTGAACTGATAAGTTGTATGGCAATAGGAAGGTGATGTTGAGAGACTGCGGTGCCAGTGAATCATTAATGTACTATTAAGACCCTGAGGGGAGAGGCTGAGGCCGAAGTGCCTTTAGGAGTAACTACCGGATTGTGGATCCGAGGGAGAGTGTGTGTGAGAGTGAGGCCGTTGTACGGCAGTTCATTTCAATAATATAATGTATGTAATTGCGCTATTATATGTATAATTATGTTTAATAAATGTGTGAGTCTGATGGGTTGTTTTGTTAAGTGTTAAACTTGTTTGTTCGTGATTGTCGTCCTGTCATAAACTATTACATCTCCCAGTCTGGGATTTGTGACAACCGGTACATCTCTGTAAAATACTGGTACATCTCTGCATGATTCTAAACATTTCATTTCATTGACAAACCTAAGCTACAAAAATGTGTACTTGTATCTTCAGTTTTGTGTTTGCCAGGGGGGAAAGTGTCAATTGGCAACTGCACAAAATGGTTGAAGGGACCAGGAAAGTGCAGTCTATCAAAATAGGCTGTTGTAAAAAGTACCTTTGCACCCCAAGTAATTTGTGCTCGGGGCACGTACGTAAATGTCCCATCCCTAACCCCGTCCTTATCCTCAACCCTAAATCTTACTGAATCTTTCACTCTGCCCTCTACCCTTTCAACCAAAAAAAACAGGAGGAAAACAAACAGAAAATTTGAAAGAATAATTAATCATAATTAATTAAGGTTGTTGTCAACGAGCATTTTGGGAAGAACTCTCTAGCTCTGGAGTCACAGAAAAGTTTAAAATACGTACCCCTTGTGCAAAAAACTTGAGTGACATACGTTCTTGTAACATCATCCACAATATACAACTTGCAACTTTAATTGTTGTTTGCTCTAGAAGTATAACAAATGCACATTTTGACACTTGTTTAAAATGCACTGTGGCACTTACCAAGCTGTTTCAGATCTGATTTATTCCAACCCATTATCATCACACTAAAGCCGCAAACATTTAACGCCAAATTTCTCATAGTTATGCAAAAAGTGGAGTTGGAACAAACAAGAACTAATGTCACGGTATTTCAGCATGTTAATGAAATGCTACAAATGATGTGCAGTTATGGATGTACACATATATATATACTGTATGGTTACAAATGAATTAACTACAGTCAACATGCATGTATGTTATACAAAATAAAAGAACTGCTGTGCCCATGTGCAAATTATCTGTACTGTGTTTCTCACTTCTTCTACCAGGCTCTATTGCCATTATCCAATAAATTCCCCCCTCCTTCCCTCCTCACCTACAGACAAAAGAAAAATTTACAAAGAGAACAGTACAATTATCAATATCATGAAATCCTTGACTAAAATAGTACTTGACAAACAAGAATCACTGGTCAGGAACATTCCGTTTTCATTGGTCAAGGTGTACTGCTATTTGTGGACTATCATATCATGGGTCAGTATCATGACATGTTATGCAGCTACCTGTACTCTATGACAGGTCTGTCAGCTGTTGGAACCTCTGCAAAACTAACATGAAGGGCTGTTGCTTGGGGACCATAGACTAATTACTTGTACTGTTCACAAAGCCAAACTGATCAAATACTGAGTTATGTTCACTGCTCAGCTAGAGCTTTCTAGGTCAAATACCAGTCCCTTAATGAGTTAACGACAGTCCTTGAGTATAGTATCAACAAGGTTCCAACAGCCGAACAAGGATACTGGTTTGTCAATGAAGATGATGCATGTGAGAGTTTGAAATAAACATTGCCTTATCAAAGTTATCCATTGGACATAATGAATTCTGAGCAATACAGAAACAAATTTTGTTGGGTGAAACAATTTTACATAGGGAGGACTGAACTTGCATCTCTACACAATCCATGCAATATCTTTTACAACAATTTCAAATGAATCCACCAGGCAAAATTAATGCTTACAAACAAACAAAAATACTCCAGAAATGAACTCCAGCAGATCAGGACCTTCCTACCCTGGGGAAAAGCAAAGTAAAACTGGGAGGCAAAACAATGAAAAGATTTGACAATCTCCTCTCAGGTATACAATTTCTGGAGCTTTACCACAAAGATTTCCTCAATGACCACACATTTATACATTTATGTGCAAATAGGCAAACAAACATACTATGTATCATTATGGTATTGGATGCCTATAGTCCTGGTATTCTCAGTATTCAATATTTCTATTTTTTTTTGGCACAGAAAAAGAATTGAACAATTTGGGATAATCAAAGTATAAACTGTATGCAAATCCTTTAGTTGATGGTGGAGATGGTCATGGCTACTGGGAAGATTCCTAATTCCATGAAAATACATGTAAACTGCTGGATACTGGGTTTGGTCATGGCTTTCACTCTCTATCTAGCTGTTCCATCATGTACTCAGGCAAACATCTTTACAATTTGGTACAAAAGCCACAAAGTACCACATGAAGAAGATGACACACGCTGTCGTTCATGTTCATACAGCACAAGTTTCCCCTCAACACTTGTGGGTACTTGTGAATTACAACAGTAATAACCATCACTGATCTGAGAATTTGGGAGAGCCATCTCAACAATTCTCTTTCAACAAATCGCAACAGACTTCAACGTTTAATTCTCAAGCAAATACCATTTAAATAATCTTAACTCACTCACTACCGCTGTTTTTTTTTTTTAACTGGCCCCTGAGACCGCCATTTTGGGGGCAATTAAAAAAAATCATAGCTACAAAACTAATTAAGAATAGTAACTTGATATTTTCAGAAATGAGGAAGAAGATAATGAACTCTATGTAAAACAAAACAGATTTGTGTTGTCTTCTTTTGTTTATTTTTTGTACATTTTCAAAAATGGTTCAAATTTTCAGCAAAAAAAATATTTGATCACTAAGGCATATCCTTCAGTCTTAGACCAACAAACATGTTTTTCACTGAAAATGACAAACAGAAACTCAACAGACATAACATAAGAAGCATGCAAAAAAGAAAGGAACAAGAATTTCTACTCACATTACTGCCAATAGAGTTCTTTAGTGTGATATTTTTGAAAGCATCCATTGATGCATCTATAGTGGTATTCCATTTATGAAAAATCGAAGGGAAAAGATAACTAAACGAAACTCCAAAAAAATCAAGGGAAATAATCGCACATTCGTTTTTGACTATCAGAATCAACTCAGCGGTCCCCCTAAGAACGTAAAAAATTAATAATCTTGTTCGTGCCACGTTGGCACAAACGGTAGTGAGACGTAAAGCGGAAATTCGTGCCACTGTGGCACGAACGGTAGTCCGTGAGTTAACACAGTTTATTCATGGAGCTGGTGCAACATTTGCCTTCAGCCTGTTTTACATTGGGTTGGGGGGGGGGGGGGGGTAGGATGAAGAGACTGCTATTAGAGGAGCTGTACTGTTTTACATTATAAGCCATTGGTGAACAATGAACATAACTCACTTTTTTCTCTATTTGGTTTTGTAATCAGACTGGGCGCCCCCAACCACGGAGCGTACAGAGACTGTCAGGGGTCTGTCAAACCCCTGAGGGTAAAATTTTCAAGTGCCCTCACTCAACATACACAACAAACCATTTTGAAGCAAATCAAAACAGTGACACTTCCAGCAAATATTTTCTGTCAATGACAATAGACAGTATTTTCACATGGTCATGAGCAGCACAAAAATATCTTTTTATATCAAACTCCGTAAATGTGTTGAGTAACAAAACTCCAATGCTTAAATCTAATTCAACAGTTTAATGCTATACCGAGAACCACTTTAAAGAAAAATACACAATATAAAATCTTTCCTTCCTCCCTTTCACACTGCAATTTCACTGGACCATCACAGATACCAACGGACATATAAACCAACAAAGATCAATTTATGAGTCAACAATTTTCTTTAAGCAAGTGAGAGGGAAGTGAGAAAACATCTGTGACTTAATGATTAATCCTAGGTTCCCTTTGTTTTCTTCTTTATGAATAAGAAGCTAATCATTTCTGGAAGCGCCTTGAGACTTGCACCACTATTGCACTGATACACCCACCAACACTGATCATCTTTACTTTCACCCTTCAATTTTGCTCCCTCAGCATTTTCTCTTCCCACAATGTTTATGGCTGCAAGAGAGTTCATTTGTATCATTTGCACAACAAAAAGCCACGACTTCTGTTGATAACAAAACAAATTGTAAAAAATCACCATCTTGTATTTCTCAAACTGAAAAAAAAAAATCAGTCCAAGAGGCGAAAAAAAAGAAGCAAAATATTGCAAGGCAATGAATGAATTTATGGCTGAAGCTGAACAACCCTACATGCCCCAAATGCAGCTGATCAAACCAAAATCTACATTAAACTTGACAGAAATGCATCAGTAGTTCAAACTTTCACCAACATAAAACGCAATTCACTTGAATGTAAAATCTATTGTAAGTGCTTCTTAAATGCCACATTATGATATTTCATGTTCAAAGCTATTCCTCAGTATGATCAACATTGCTTTCTCCTGGCTTCATAGTACAGCCTGACTATGTTAATCATCATAAACAATGAAACTTTTCCGCATCAATTCCAAATACAGTAACAGAGCATTAATCAAACAATTTCATTGACCAGGACACTGTTGCTGACACGCTGACATTCTCACAAGATCCAGTAACGAAGGAACAGGAGGAACAGAATGACGACTATGATGACAGCAGCAATTTTAGCGTAGGACGACCGCAAGTTGAGGTACCTGGCGTCTTTCTTGTACCTGAGGGACTGGGTGGATAAATTACTGGCCTTGGTATCTAGAACTGAGAATGTAAGACAACAAAATCCATTGTCTAAAATATCCACAGACTACATTATACAGCTTTCATAAATTTGCAGAAAAGTGAAGAGAAATTCAAGTGAGTAACTATATTTTCCCACCAACTTTATTTCCATGCTATTGCACATTTGAACTTACTGACGACGTTTCCCGTTATATCAACGGGATGGGCCACGAGTTACCAGAGACGTTTCTCGGTGCCCCATCAGGATGAGCATCTAGAATTTTTTTCCGTCTATGTTGTTCCTGTTGAAACCCCGGGAAACGTCATTTCCGCTAACTAGGCCATTTGTTTTGGTTCATGCCGAGTTTCACGGATGTAGGAGTGAAACTTTTTGAGAATATAAAATCAAGCGAGGTGGCTCTACCGAGCACCAATCTTGCCTGAAAGTTCAAAATGAGATCTAGGAGGAGAAGCAAGCAGAGGAATGTTTTCTCGTTATTTGACGAAAGCATTGATTCTGAGAGTGACTGTGGGGTAGATGTAGGTGAAGACTTAGATCCTGATTATGTACCACAGGTGCAGAGTGATGACGAAGATGATAATAGGCCTGGACCGAGTGGTGAAGGCAAGAGTAGGCGTGGCAAGGGGAAAGCCAGTGCAAAATGAAAACAAAACTGTTCCATCGAGTGGATCTAGGCCTAAAAACACAATTCCTGAGTCACATACTTCTGCTTAGGATGTGTTTGTCACAGCTGGAAGTGATGTTGAGTCCAGTGACTCTGATTCTGACCTAGATCCGGAGACTCAACCTAATGAGTTTGGCGTTGACATTTCTGAACTCGTGGAGAATAGAATTGGACTCACAACTTAACTGGATTCCCTGATAAGTGATATCCCCCCTTTTACTGGCACAGTCTTACTGCATTGTCTTTTCATACTTACATTCACTCAAACCACAGTAACTACAAAGAAACAGCATTTCTTATTTTTTACAACATTTCATTCGGGGTCACCGCAAGTCACCTGGGAGGTGAAAAAATCAGGGATTTTCAAAAAATCATAATTCAAAAAGTTATACATCTAGAGCTTTTCTCTTTGGTTTGCTGTGTAGGAGATTTAGTCATGAACTATCTTGTAAAATTTCATTGGGATTGGATGATTAGGAAGCTCACAATGATTTTTTGAAATTACCCCAAAAATGCTCTGACTCCAGCGGTTTTAAAATTCCACAAACCTCAGTCCTCAGTGAGTTAAAACAATCAACTTTCAAGCCAACAAGTTTACATTTCACAAATACAAATGTGTCAATTTGAAGATTATCAGATAAGAACAGGGATGCTCTTCACAAAATTTAGGTAACATGGGAAAACTCCAAAATACACAGATGCTTTTGGCATTTGTAATTAAATAAGTAACAGTAATTCAATATGTCTTTAGTGATAAAAACAAGTTCCTTTAAACTGAAATGCAACTCACCTGACAAAGCTTCACCTCTCATCAAGACTTCATCAATATTTTGAACCATAATCCTCTGCACATCCTGGAGCTCTGTGTTAATTTGTCCTAGATTACGGCGTGCACGTGAATCCATGTAGGATTTACGAGCTTTCTGCATGTAGGTGTCTTTGAATTGATACAAATTAAAAATCTACATTAGCAAAAGCCAAAGTGTTGTGAAGTTCAAAATGACATGAGGAATACATAAAGTTTACAATACTGCATTAATTATTGAGCAACAGCGAATTGAAATATTATTTATGTTTTTGCTCATGAGAATTCTACCTTGTATGAGTCGATAATGTGCTGATCTATTCTCAGTACTGAACTATTTGTATCACTGAACTTTGACAAAACATGGCAATCCCACGTGTCAAATAAACAATTCAACAAATTTTCTGTTGAGCGTATATTAGATTTTCCTACATTTAGTCCCTTCTAAGGCTGAGAATTCTAAATGCTGGGATCAGATCAATTCTATTTTGTCAACTGAAGATTAGCTGAAATTTCAGTTAAGCAGAATATGTAAATTCATGCTAGCTTTAATATTCTGACTTACCGAATTCAATAAATGAGTACGGTCTAGACACAGTGTCCAGTTTTGCACCATACTGAGAACTGAACTCATTCTGCAGATCCTCCAGGTAAGAGAATGCCAACCTCTTGGAGAAAGTTTTGTCACACAAGACTAGATAGCACACTCCTCGCTCTATCATGTAACTAAGGAAGACAAGGCAATAATATAGGTGAGTAACTGTCTTATCTAACTGACATTCAAACTACAAGAGATCATGACACCAAGAGCCTGTCAATTTTCAGTCCAGCCCACAGAACATAGGACCTGAATAAACAGATTGGCAAAAGTCCTACAGGGCATGACACAATGACAATACTGCTCACTGAAACTGTTGTAAACGGGCACAATCTTCTGTGGTCCTTCAGTGCAAAGTTTTATGAGTGTCTACTATGTAAAACACATTTGACCAACCATTCCCAGATGACACCAACACCCAAACTCTATTTTCCCACACGTGACCTTTGACCTTTTCCTGTTTGCCTATCCTCACTCAGTGCAAACAAATGATGACAGAGAGCTTAAGTTTTACACTGCTTTCTTTATTTCTCATACACAACACCACCACTGTCTTAGTTTAACACAGCATGTCTTAAATCAAAATACAAGTTACCTGAATTGTCCGTTGCATCCACTGCAGCCTGAATTTTTTAACCTACAATTTCTTCTATGGCTATTAATAGTATTATATTGACCTTGCTAATTTCAAGCATATTATATTTATACAGCGTTCCTACAAAGTCTTGTAAACCAATTTTAAGGACTTTTTAAGGGACTTCCTAAGGACTCAGAGTAAACAAATTAAGGACCTGTGTGCCCGTGACCAAGAAATATTACAACTATATATCTATACAAGTGGTGTGCAGCACTCATTGAAACCGGATGTTTCTGTATCCAGAGTTCAAACACAGTAAATTCACTCTGAAAAGTTCAGTTATTTCAAAGTACCAATTATCCCATGTGCAATTGGAAGATTTGAACCTCAAATGTTTCAACTGAGACACAAATTTTAAGGACGTTTTAAGGACTTTGGCAACATTTTCAGAATTTAAGGACTTTTTGAGTACTTATTTTCTCTTTTATGAAAATTAACTAAGGATTTTAAGGACTTTTAAGGACCTGTGTGAACCCTGATTTATAAGGCTTGATCAAAAATTTTTGACTGACAGAACATTCAACATCTTTACAACATATATGACCATGCGGCATTATTTTACTAGTTTACAATCTCTGTCATGATAAAAAGATTCTCACTTACTGGCATTGGATACTAAATGATTTCACAGCTTTAATCACACAGAGAACAATTGACGGTTGTAGTACATGTATCTACTACATGAAAAACATATGTCAGATAAATTTATCATATAAAATGTAAATTAAGAAAATGTTGCCAGTAGACTGTGAGTGTTAGTCTGAGACAGGGCATCAAAACAGTTCCCCTGAGCCCTGACCACTGAGAAAAACTAAACACACTTCAGTGAGCAAGGTGCAGCGACGAGGCTTGCCAAATGCCATCATTCTCAGTTACTTACTGGAACAAGAAATTTGTTGCTGTTTCCAAGGTACATCTGGCAGGAGGGTTGGGATCTTGTGACAGTTTGCGGAAAAGTTGCTTGGCCTGTGTTTGATATTCCATCAAGTTACGTCCAGACTGAAATAAAGGATACATTGTTATGTGTACCATTATCATCTTGAGCATAATGATTATGAGATTTGCATTTCAAAATAATAATTGATAATTTCTAACTTAAGTGATCAGGCCCCCACCGCCCAATAAATTTATTCAAATTGTATTTATAAATTATAATCATGTTGAAATCCACAAGAAATGATGGGTCCAAAATATGATTTTAAATAACACCCCATTTTCAGTGTCAATCATAAGACACCAATATTTCATCAATGAGCATCAACTTCGACATCAAGCCACGTTGTACTGAGGCCTAACTGAAAACACTTACTACAACTACATAGTACATGTACCTTTCTCCCACGACTACCTGCAGGTGGGTTGGGGTTGGTTCTAAGTCAACCAGCTAATTTATATTGTAATTAAATTGAAAGAAGTCTATCTATATCATTATTAAGCCAAGAATTTCCCCTGTTCATTAATCAAATCATTGCAGGCAGGCTATCTCATGTGGCTTGATTGATGATTGATCAAAATGATTTATTTTCATGACATGGAAACAGGGGGTGGGCTAGGCCTGGGGGTTAAGACTCAATGGCATTGGTCATGATTGGAAAGAGTCCTGTATCAGTGTATGTCTCAATCACTTTGAGCCCTACCAAACTTTCCAGATTGACTGTTTTACTCTTAATTTTTTTTTGGGGTGTTTTCTGGTTGAAAAGGTAAGGGATAGGAAGACTGGATTTAGGGTCAGGGGTACAAAGTGCTCATTCGCAGACGGCTGCAAATAAGATTCTGATCTTTTTCGCAAATGGGGATTTCTTGGTTTGGTGATGTCCAGTTCCCCCAGCCTATCGGGGTCTGTGACTAGCATCTGCGGTTATCAGTCGGAAACTATGGGTTCAATCCCACATGGGACCATTGGGAGCTTTTTTTTTTAAACCTAGTAGTAGTAGTAGTACTGCACATTATTAGTACTAATCAATGTTTTCATTTCTCGCTAAGGTAACACTGATTTATCCTATATTTACTGAAAATATAATAATATCTTGGGAGTCTTCTGCTTCAGCTTTTAGTATTTGTCATGTTTTCTTTTATTACCTTTTTGTTTGCATAGAAGTTTAGTTCATTCAATTATTTGCTCTATCTGACTTTCTCTGTGATTTCATACTAGTAGGCCTACCTGACAAAATTGGCTAAATATCATCCAAAAAAAAAAGTTCCCTTTCATAATTTTATACTCTGGAGCAAAGCAATGATCATCAGTGGGGAGAAAAGCAGAAAAAAACTTGTAGCAGAAAGAAAAATTGTCAGCTCATGTGGAAATTCAAACCCCCCTTACCAACTCGGCATGCGATTTTAGTTATTAGCAATAGCATGTCACCAGGGTACCTGACAAAAGGATTACTAAGCAGCGTTTCTCTAATGCTACCGAGCACACGATAACCGAGATTTATCACTAAAAAAAAAGACATGGTGTGTCCTGTCCACACTCCTGTGTGGGTCAGAGTGTTGGCGAATGACAGAAGGTGACCTCACCAAGTTGTCTTCCTTCCGCACCACGTGTCTTTGTGGAATTCTCCGCGTCTTTTGGCTAAACAAGATTTCTAATCAGGAACTCAACTACTAAGGCGATGCAAGCAAGAAGAAATAGCCAACATCATCACAATGAGACGATGGAGATGGCTTGGACACGTGCTGCGAAAGGAAGCAAATTCTGTGACAAAAACAGCACTTCTGTGGACACCGGAGGGACGGCGCAAGCGAGGCAGACCCAAGGCAACCTGGCGGAGAACAATCGAGGCAGAGATGAAATCCTTCAATCACTCACGGGGAACTCTCACAAAGATGGCCCAGGACAGACAGGGCTGGAGATCCTTTGTTGCTGCCCTAAGCACCAGTGGGTGCAACAGGAAATAGACTTAATAGTATCATTACCGTAAGAAATACCACACATTACTCCGCATCGAGCCATCTCACCCAGTGAAGAGCCTAATTATTTATTCAACAAAAAAGGCCAGAATTGTAATCTAAAGGAGAGCTCTCTTCCTAAATAACAATCACAAACCAAAAATCCATCTGCGACTATGATTCTGATCTTATCCATAGACGTTTGCAAATAAGATCCAGATTTTATCCGCAGACGTCTGCGAATAAGTGTAGCCTTGGGGATAAGGTCAAGATCAGGGTAAAGAACAGCTTTACTAGTAGGGTTAGGCTGCTGTTAGGGGCGCGTGGTAGTTTACATTATAAGCCATTACTATTCAAAATTTTCTGTTTGGCAAAGTTGTAATTATTTTAGACTAGAATCTAGATCTATCGGCATGCCTAACATTTTTATTAACAACACAACATTCTTGGGGCTAAGGACTGACTGGGTGGTCAGTTGAGTACAAAACTCTCCCTTCCACCCTGGGATTAGGGGGAAGTTTTTTGTTTGGTACTCAAAATGTTTTTAAAAAACTAAAAAAACTTACCTGTTCATCTTCTTGTACAGATGCTGAAAGGGGGAGGCCGTCTGCAACCCTTGCAATCATTGTCAGGAGTACCATTTTCCTTGTTCTGCTAATCTACAAATTTAAATTCCTGATGTCTGCTAAACCAGGAGCCAGGAGCGCCGTTGAGTCGACAGCACACCGGGGTGAAACTATTAAAACAGTGCAGATCTTTACTCCTCCAAACCGAATGAAAACGGTTGTTCTATTGCCAGTATTGGCAATAAAATGATGTCTGGATGACGCGTGAAAACTGTAGTCAAAGCAGTCGTCAAACTGCCAAATAAGCGATATAATCTAGATCTAGATCTAGATCTAACTATAAAAATTAATTCACCGAGTCCATTCTTCAACGCTAGCTTTCAAGCCCTTTCCGGGCAAGCTATCTGCACACCAAAATTTATCAAACCAACAGATAACGTGTTTGCACTTTCCAGGTATGAAATTGACGTGGCCTGTGGTTCGTGTCGTGAACTTTGCAAGCCGGATATAAATGTAATTTCTTTTGTCAAAGAGTTCCAATCTAGGGGCAGTAAGTCATGCAAATCCTTCGTTTCATTATTTTGCTTCTAATTTATCTGCCCTAATCGACGAAATCTAAATTTGGTTCCAACAGCAATGTCATGACATTATCATTCGCATGACTATGTGCAATTAATGTACGGGTGAGTCCTTCGTCCCATCGTGGCGTTTAGTGCCATTATAGATCATTATGTATATTATCATGGTGAATATGCTTCAAGTGTGAAGAAAATTATTTGGATTTTCATCTGATAATGCAGTTTTTACATGTAGATCTCGACCTTTATAGAGCTGTCGTGAAGAAAGCCCGAACTGTCCCCAATACGTAAATAAGGAGACAGGTAAGGGACAGGTTCTTGAGAGATAAACAATATATTATATACAAAATAAATTTGCTCTTATCAGCCAGGCCCATGCAGTGTTAGCTTTAGTTTTGTCTCAGTCTGTTTGCTTTTTTACTTCTTTGACTTGAATTCCTCTCTTAACTTGTTCAACCTGTCCCCCCCCCCCCCCCCGAACCTTGGCAGGGTGTGTCAGTCCCTATTGGTAACGAACATGCATACAGCACATCTGATCATTCCAATTTGAGTATGACAAGGAATGAGATGCCCTTTGTCTTATAGGCAGCGACCCGAATGTATTCGAACATAGAACAGTTCGTTTTTATCTAATCAAAGTTTCTGCCTAACCTGGGTGTGATTTTAATCTGCAATTTTGGAGGAAGGGCCAGCCATAACTGTGTAGTTTTAGAATTCATTTCTGGCACGTTCTTTCAAAAATTGTTTCTATTTTTCTTATCCAGCCTAAGGAGCTCCACTGTGATCGAAAATTGGTGCATAATTCTTATTACTCTTGTAGAATTTACAGTGTGCGTTAGTGGTAGGAGATCTTTGTTTTTTGGAGGTCCTCAGCCGTTGGACCGTTGTCCAACTATCCTTGATCCACGATTGGTTTCTTGATCGTTCAGGTGTTTTGTCCTTGTGTACGTCAGTGGTTTTCTTGTTGTCCGCCTTAAATGTGGGATTTTGTGAAATGTACATGATGTAAGTTTTCCCTTATATTTTTGCCACATTTGAACTTTCTGCGAGTGGCATGGAAGGGCTTTCTTTGGCAAATTTCCTGCAATCACTGATCATTTATGAATAGCTTTATGGAGGCACACCTGCATTTATCATCATGCCTGCCTCGGAATGAGTTCAATTTGACCAACTTTGGTGTAAAGTATGTGATAATAGAGAAAATTTCACAGGTTAAATTAAAAAAAAAAATTTTTCAACTGTTCCAGATCGTTCCAATCAAAAATTAACTTATTATTTATTACTACCTTATTGTGTCAGCTGACTATTTCAGATTGTCAACTTCTTCAGTTTTGTAAAAAAATCATTTACAGCATCTGTTTTCAACCCATTTCAGGAAGTCGCCCCCCTTTACGCTCCAATTTTCTTTGACCCCCCCCCCCCCCAAAAAAACCCCACTCAAACTCAACTGATACATTTCACAAGAAATTATAATGCTTTGTCTTTCATTGCTTTGTTAATGACACTAGAAATGTTAGTTTCCCATTATAAAACAGTTATCAAATGCACTTTAAAAAAACACCAAAGGTAATTTATACAACCCCCCCCCCCTGACCTACGTGTGCTGTTGAACAAGTCTATGGCTGCCCTGTATTGGCCAACACTCCCTCCCCTCCCCATTGTCCTCCATTCAAGTTTTGACTCCTACTCCCCCACCGATCACCCCCCCTCTCCCCATTGTCCTCCATTCAAGTTTTGACTCCTACTCCCCCACCGATCGCCTCCCCCCCCCTCCCCATTGTCCTCCATTCAAGTTTTGACTCCTACTCCCCCACCGATCGCCTCCCCCCCCCTCCCCATTGTCCTCCATTCAAGTTTTGACTCCTACTCCCCCACCGATCGCCTCCCCCCCCTCTCCCCATTGTCCTCCATTCAAGTTTTGACTCCTACTCCCCCACCGATCGCCTCCCCCCCCTCTCCCCATTGTCCT
The DNA here is from genome assembly GCA_963931925.1 of Onchidella celtica. Lineage (NCBI taxonomy): Eukaryota > Metazoa > Mollusca > Gastropoda > Systellommatophora > Onchidiidae > Onchidella > Onchidella celtica. Next base: position 53,745,631 of record OZ007577.1, on the reverse strand, counting down.
CCATTCAAGTTTTGACTCCTACTCCCCCACCGATCACCCCCCCCTCTCCCCGTTGTCCTCCATTCAAGTTTTGACTCCTACTCCCCCACCGATCGCCTCCCCCCCCCCTCTCCCCATTGTCCTCCATTCAAGTTTTGACTCCTACTCCCCCCCGATCACCCCCCCCCTCTCCCCGTTGTCCTCCATTCAAGTTTTGACTCCTACTCCCCCACCGATCGCCCCCCCCTCTCCCCGTTGTCCTCCATTCAAGTTTTGACTCCTACTCCCCCACCGATCACCCCCCCCTCTCCCCATTGTCCTCCATTCAAGTTTTGACTCCTACTCCCCCACCGATCGCCTCCCCCCTCTCCCCGTTGTCCTCCATTCAAGTTTTGACTCCTACTCCCCCACCGATCACCCCCCCCTCTCCCCGTTGTCCTCCATTCAAGTTTTGACTCCTACTCCCCCACCGATCGCCTCCCCCCCCCCTCTCCCCATTGTCCTCCATTCAAGTTTTGACTCCTACTCCCCCACCGATCGCCTCCCCCCCCCCTCTCCCCATTGTCCTCCATTCAAGTTTTGACTCCTACTCCCCCACCGATCGCCCCCCCCCCCCTTCATCATTTTTGTCCCCGTGTCAATTTTTTTGTTGTTTTTGCCTTGGAATCCAAATTGCCCCATGGGAACGATGTCACCCATGATGAGAACCACTGATTTACACCTTATGGGCATTTCAAACAACAATAAATGCAGGACAGTAAATTGTTTTCCTTATTTTCTTGACTACTTTAAAGCTCTCATAACTCACACATAATATTACTCAAGGAGGCATATGCACACACACGCACGCACACCCCCCCCCCCCCCCCCGAGACAGAGAGAGAGACAGTGTTAAACTGAGAAGAAAATTCAAAACATTACACTAGTTTCAATGAAATACATGTATTATATAATCTTTATTACCATTCAAATCTGACATGAGGAAGCATGGAGACCAAATTACAGAGGATGGGACACACGCAAACACACACACACGCACACGCACACACACAATTGATGTCTTTCCCAGTGTTCATGAAATTTATCCCCTTTCTCAACTCTTCTGTCTGTTCACCATTGTACTGCAGTCAGTAGGTGTGAAAATTGCAATATAACATTTTTATACAAATTTTTCCTTGCTTAAATGTTTAAAGGAATGAGTAAATGAAATATATACGCTATATATATATAATATGTGTCCCTTGACCGAGCAAAAACCTGAATAATGTAAGAGAGTCAACTCTGAGAGGTGGAACTTCACTACATGTGTTTTTTCAGCTCAAGAATTTAAGGCTGAGGAGAAAATACCTGCAAAGATATTTGCAATTTGATTGCAAAATCAGCAGACTAGGTTGGTTTTCAAACATCTTTGCTGCAGGGTCAGCATATTTACAATACATCTACTAGTAGAGAACCCGTGGCTTCAGGGGTCAAGGACAAAAACTGAATTTGTACTTGCACATTACATACATGTCTAGGCTTGTTTTGAAATTTGATCAGTATTGTTTTCTCTCCCTGTCCCAGATCTCTCCTTTTCTATCACCCCCCCCCCTCCCCCATCTCATTAATTTTCAGTCTGAATGCTTGTTGAATACAGTATACAGCCCCTCATGCTTACTGAAAGGAGCCAAAATAAGTTCATTGTATAATGTATTGTGCCACCAGAACAACAGTTTTATGAGATTGCACAAAACTTCAGTGAACACAACAGTTTAATATACAAAGGCGATCGGGTGACATTATTTGAGACCTAAGACAATTAATTTCATAATTTTTTAAACTGTCATTCAGGCAGAAAGGTTGAGTAAAAAATGGAAGCAAACTGCACCACAATGAAATGCTCCCACCACTATTTTTAAAAAATTAATAATAGATTTGTGTGATGCAAAAGTTTGTACAAAAACATATATCCAATTTCAATTTTCTAGTGGTATAAAATATCATCCTTTACCAGTTTTGGTCAATTATGAATTGGATTTCATCACCACAGTAACAATATCGAGTAATTCTCATATCCAGCGTTAATAATGAAGCAATTTGGAGAACCACTGAATACCATGAAAACCATGTCATCACTGTTCTTTAAAACTGTAGTAATTGAATTTGGTTACTTTTCAGCTGAGGCAATAAACTGCTATATTTTAGAACAACTGGTCTAGTAACGATGAATTTTTGAAATTTGATTATTTGTCATCGTAGGAGTCTGTAACATCAAAGATCCTATGATGCCGCTTTCAATGTGGTTGAATATTTATGAAAATCCATATTTGGAATGTTTGAGTTACTACAGGCTTAGGGAACAGTGACAATGTGCTCCATCAGGATAGGCTTACAAACACATCAATGGTGTCGGGCGCAAACCGGCCACGTCCGAAAATTTCATTTCTTTTTATAGTAACTTACCAATTTATGAAGTTTGGAACCCGGCATCATCTGTAAAAATAGCTCTTACCATAATTCAATAGAAACATTTAAAATAGACATGTGATCAAACCAGCTACGGACATTTCCTTTTTGTGTTATCCACAACTTTTTGTTCCTCCTGTAAAATTTGCTTATCTTGACTTGGCTGGTTTGCGTCCGGCACCATCGACATGCCTGGATCATCAGTTTCATGAGGAAAAGGTGAATAGATAACACCAGGCGTACAACCAAACGGCAAACGCTTAACGCTTAACTTATCTGTATGACGAAGGGGCAAATATGTCAACTTTGAGATACAGTGGTCACTGCCTAATAGCACGCCAGCTACCAGCACGATCCTTCCAACAGCACGCTCTTTCAAAAAAACATATTTTTTTCTATATAAAAGGTCCCCTCTAACAGCACGCTTATGTAAGTACCATTCGCCTAAGAGCATGAACAACAGAAGGTCTGTGACCGCCCTAATCGGTTGCAAAAGGTTTGAGTGGGCGGACAGGAAAGAACAGAGAAAACGTTCGTCGCACTTGATTGGTTTTTGCATCTGATCGGCTTTTGCATTCGACTGGTCGGATTCTTTCCAATTTTGTCATGATTAGGCCTTAATTTACCGCAAGGCATAAGGCCTCAGTCTACAATGATGAGTTTAGGGACACTTATGAAGCGTGTAAGCATGTTAATTACACAGTGCACATAGATGCACGTTCCCCTACCAGCACATTAAACACTGTCTCCTGGGTACCGTGCTGTTAGGTGGTGACCACTGTATTTACACTCCTGTGGTTATCAAAAGCATGTTGTGGGAGGCTTTAGCCAACACCAGCAATTTTGTTTAATCTCATTTAGTTTTTGTGTTATGTTGTCTGACAAAAAGGGAAGAAATTGATGATAAGAATAGCATAAAATTTTCAAAACTGAATTACTCGCAGCACTGACTTTTGGCACTTCACCCCTTCATCATGAAGTTAAGCCTTCGCATTTTTTGTACAGCTGTTGATATCTATTCGCTTCTTGGTCATGAAACCAATGATAAATACATTCATGTGCGTGTGAGTACCCTTACAGTGACAACAAGTGAGCAACAGAAATGGTGAAACCAAGGAAATCTGCTTGTAGTGCCAATACCTGGAAGTTTTTTGAACCTTGGGTCCTTGTAAACTTTAAATTAAGGAAGTCCAATCAGGCAACCAGATGCAAAAGGCAACATGAATTTTCAACAAGGGAACTAACTTACTGAAACAGCATGCATTCCCACCCACAGACAAACAATGCTGAACTAGTGGTGAACTATGAACTATTCTACTAATAATACTGAACTTTAAGTACTGATCATGTCCTCCGACTAGGAATAAATTTACAGATGAAATATCAATAAAGTGTGTTTTCTTCATTTCACACCTTTCATCTTTATTCAAAATGTCTGAAGATTCAGCTATCCTAACATATTGAAGGTTATCTAACTGACTTGGAGGTATTAGATGAAAATACTTCAGGCTCCAGAAACCATGGTTAAATAGTGCAACATCAACGATACAGTCATGTACTTTGTCAACTGAGACATTCTGATAGAATGATTTTGTTCAACCCTTTTGCCACCAAGCCCATTTAGACGACAAGACTAATGGATTATCGGATAGAAATAGCAGAGAGTAGTATAAAATTACAGGAGTGCAAAACATGCTGCAACAATGTCAGCCGATATATTAGCCTCACGGCAGTTTCAGTATGAAAATGTAGGGCTGATATATAGCCGTGCAGCAATTTTCCGCAGTATATGATGAGCCAATATACACTGTATTGGCCCTGTGGCAGAAAGTGGGTTAAACATACACAAAACTCACCATCACATGTTTCAAAAGCATGCCTAGTTCAAAATCAAGATTTTGACAGTTCTAGAAAATTGTTTGTACATCTAGCCCAAAATCAATAAAAATGGACTATGATAGGTCAGGCCTGCATAAAGAGAATCCAAGTTTTCATCAACAGATGTTTGAGGAAGCTACTTAAGATCAGATGGACAGACAAGGTCAGCAATGAAATTGTATGGAAAAGAACAAGACAGAGCCCAGTCAGAGAGGAAATTGGTAGGAGGCGATGGAGATGGATCGGCCACACTCTCAGGAGGCCAGGAAACAGCATCACGAAGAAGGTATTGGATTGGAATCCCCAGGGCAAGAGATCAAGAGGAAGGCCGCGCGGAACGTGGAGAAGAGCCAGAGAAAATGATGTGCAACGAAGCGGAAAGACTTGGAATAATGTAAAGAGGCTGGCCCATGATAGAGAGGGATGGAAAGTGTTTGTTGGTGGCCTATACCCTGATCCAGGGTGAGAAAGGCAATGATGATGATGATGATGATAGGTTTGGTAATTTATTCATCTGTTCTGGCAGCTCTGATCTTTCATTCACCAGATATTTCTGTACACAAATTTTCTGACTTGTCCTGGCTACATGCAATAACATTTCCATAAAATTCAATCCTCAGATGGTAGAATTATCATGCCATACACACATTGCAACGTATTGCTTAAATAATACAACAAACACACCAAATGTCACTTGATGTCTTTTCACTAGAAATGGATGACAGTAGTTGTGGTTGCTGGGAAGAAAAGGCTGAGACCTTGGCAGGATTTGTTGGAAGATTTACATAAGCAGGTTTCACTCATGTTAAATGGCAGACATTTTCAATCAAAGTGAACAGTATTTTTAATCAGCACAAACAGGAAACAAATACAAATGGATGGCACAAGACAAACTTTTCACTTTATGCATATTTACTATAGGCCTTTAACCTTTGCCCTACATTGTGGGTCTAATGGACCCGCAGACAATTAAAAACGTTTCTAATGATCTTATTTCTGGGAAGTTTACTTGAAATTCCAGGTATTCCTCAATGACGTTATTGTGTGCTCATCCACATACATGCATCTTTACTATTCCTACCTGTATATCCTGGAGTCTCACAGACTTCATATTTTTAAAGAGGATTTTATCGTAAGATTTTATTGTCATACCTTCAGTCATATGTAGTGAGGTCTCAGATATACCACTCTTCTAAAGTGAATTTTACTGTCATATCCCTACTCGTACATTCTGGGGTCTAATAGACACCATACTTTTAAAGAGGATTTTATCGTAAGATTTTATTGTCATACCTTCAGTCATATGTAGTGAGGTCTCAGATATACCACTCTTCTAAAGTGAATTTTACTGTCATATCCCTACTCGTACATTCTGGGCTCTGACAGACACCATACTTGTAAAGAAAGTATCCTTATAAATTGTTCTCTAGGAGTGTGGTGTTGATTAGATACAGTACCACAATGTGGTATTGTGGATTGCCTGGCAGGCTGCGTTACAATTTGCTCTGTAGTTTCTGTGTATTTTTAGTATTTCATCACTGGATTTCATTTCTGAAACTTTGTGGATTGTTAGTTCAAGTGGTTGTGATCATTTTGGCATAAAAATTATGAGATTTGGTGTGAAAACTAGCTGGATTTTCAAGAGTATTTCTAACATGATGGAGTTTTTTATATTGGCCATAGCTATTTTCAACCTTTCACGCTTTGTTTCGAGATTTGTGTTCACTCACGCGCCTATCCCACACACAGACCACACAGGTAACAGGGGAAATCCCCAGTCAAGATTTATTGCCTTGTCACCTTACGGCCAGCGACGGGCAGAGTCGGAGAATGAAAGGACTATCTGGTTACAGGACAGCGGGGAAACTAAATTATACCCTGTGCAGAAGGAGTTAACATCTATGCATATTGTGTACACCAAAGATCAGTTGAGGAGTGTAAATAGTCACCGCACACACTCTGTGCCATCAACCCTATTAAATAAACTGTCTATTTTAGGTATTAAAAGACAGCCGTTTTCATGTGGAGCAAAGAAGGTTAAGAGAGGAAAACGAGGTGGCCGTAGAAAGCAGCGGCGGATCCAAGTTGTAATGTCTAAAGGTTTGATTACTATTGACACTAGACTGAAAACACAAGATCTATCTTATGTCAACAAAAATAATCTTGTTTCAATCGACTGTAACAGCATTGTACAAGAAAGAGTTCCGTTCTACCGCGCATGTTGTATCAACGCACAATCTTGTAGAAATAAGACTACAATAATCAACGACACCATTACAGAACCAAATATAGACCTTTTGTGCATAACTGAATCTTGGCTGCGGAAAGAAGGCGATGAACATCTATTGGCAGCAATTTGTCCACCAGGATACGAAATAAAGCCTTTTCCACGCAAAGGCTGGGAGGGAGGCGGAATAGCCTTCATATTCCCTTCCATGGCATCACCACCTAAAACCAAGGAATGGCTAGCAACACCATGCACTTCATTTGAAGCTGCTTCAATAAACATTGTTACAGACAATAAACACAACCTGACAATTTTGTGTCTCTATCGCCCTCCAAAGAGCATTTGTAAAGTTAGAAACATTTTATATCTAGCTTAATCAACTTATATGTTATTTGAGGCAGAAAGGTCAAACTTTTATCATCTGTGGTGATCTCAACATACACTTCGACAACCCAACATGTGCTAATACAAAAAAACCTTCTGTCAACACGACCTTATTCAACACATTTCTCTGCCAACCCATAAGCATGGACATACGCTTGATTTAATTATCACACCAAATAACACACTTCTTTTCACTAACATAGAGGTGACAGACAGAGGTATCTCCGACCACCTACTGCTTACTGCTGATTTGAACCTTTCCAAGCCAAAGAAATTGATAAAGTGGGTCCAGTCTCGCAACATCAAAGAACTCGATATTTCAACTTTTAAAGCGGATGTAAATACCGCCCTCAGCTCCACGCCTGACACCACTGTAGAACAATTTTCTTCAGTCCTACGTGATGTATTGGACAAACATGCTCCTATAGTCACCCGTAACATCTCGCCAAGACCAGCATCACCGTGGTTTACTCTACAGATTAAAGAGGCCAAACAACAATGAAGGAAAGCAGAGAGAAAGTGGAGAAAGACGGGCCTGCATGTACACAAACAGATTTTAACAAACCAAAGAAACAACGTCAACATTCTCATAGAAAATAACAAAAGACAGTTCTATGCTAATAAATTTGAAAATGTACAATCGTGTAAAGAACTTTTTCAACTATCCGACCAACTACTGGGACGGGAGAGATGTACGAGGCTACCACCTGGAACAGATAAAGAACTCTCTCATCACTTTCTGTATTTTTTCGACGACAAAATAGAAACCATAAGAACTGGTTTAGACTCAGAAATGACGAATACAGACATAGCTGCTTGTGAAAATCCTATGATTCTTACAAATAAGAAAACTATGTGTGAATTTGAGGAAGTATCTGAAAAAGATGTTATTAAATATATTAAAGAATCCCCTGCTAAAACATGTGACTTAGACCCAATCCCCACCTCATTGTTAGTAATGTGCATAGAAGAGCTTGCACCTTATATTACTCATTTTATTAATAAGTCACTCACCACTGGAATAGTACCTGACCTTTATAAACAAGCAATTATTAAACTATTACTTAAAAAACAAGGACTTGATGAAAACGATATGAAAAATTTTAGGCCAGTTTCAAATCTCAACTTTTTATCCAAAATTCTCGAAAAAACGGTCTTGCAACAAATCAAACACCATTTCAAAGTCAATGACATGGAAGAACCTTTTCAATCCGCTTATAAAACTCGCCACAGTACAGAGACTGCCCTTTTCAAAGTAACATCAGATATTCTCAATGAAATTGATAATAAAAGAGTATGTGTTTGATTTTACTAGATTTATCAGCGGCTTTCGACACAATTGACCATGAAATTTTACTAGAAAGATTGGAAAAGTCATTTTTATTGTCAGGCACTGTTATTATGTGGTTTAGATCTTACCTGGAAAATAGGTTTACATCGGTAAAAATTGGTAATGATGTGTCAGATCTGTTACCTCTAAAGCACGGGGTTCCTCAAGGTTCAGTTCTTAGTCCTGTTCTTTTTACAATGTACACTCAAAGTCTCTCTACAATAATTTCTTTATATGCCCTCAATTATCATCTTTATGCTGACGATACTCAGCTGTATGGATTTACCACCATTGACAATTTACAAAGTCTTATAGATAGAATCACCAGTTGTATTGATGATATAAGAAAATGGATGCTCAATAACAAATTGAAACTAAACGAGGACAAGACTGAAGTCATATTTTTTCGTAGCAACTTATGTAATGAAATTGATAATGTCAGCATAAACATCAATGGCCATGAAATTTCAGCCCAGACGAAAGTGAAAAATTTAGGAGTAATTTTTTATCAAGATATGTCAATGAAATCCCACATAGCTGTTCTTTGTAAAAACCTGTATTTTCAGCTAAGAAAAATAGGGAGCATTCGTAAATACTAGTGCTGTTGCGGACCCGATTTTTTAGTAGCTTGCAAGCTATCAAGCTACCAAGCTCGGTGATTTGCGAACTGAATCGTATCTTGCAAGCTAATGGCGTCACATAAGACAAAGAGCGAAAAAACTAGCTTGATGGCTTGCTCTCGCAAGACAGGTCGTGACCTCTACTCGACCAATCAGAAACCAAGACTCAAGCCACCAACTCAAGCTATCAAGCTAGTCTTTCAAGCTAGTGCCAGGTTGGCCATTTAATTTGGCTTCAAGCTGACAAATTTAACTGGCAGCTTTTCTCTTCTGTGTGTTGTGTGTTCAGATAGGAATAAATCTAGATCTAGATCTAGTGTGTAGATTTATGGGTATGTGTGCTGATGAGTGCTAGTGCTTTTAACTAGGCTAGAGCTAGAGCTAGATCTTTTCTAGGGCTACTTATTAGATCTATCATTGAAATGGCTCCTACCAAACAGAGCCTCGTCTGGAAATTGATGACATTAAAAAAAGATTCAAAACTTCCTATGGCTGTGTGTGATCTATGCAAACTAGAATTATCATATTGCAAGCGATCTACTTCAAATTTACTAAGACATTTAAAAAGTAAACACCCCCACGACCTTGCCGAGCATGAGAAAAATCAAGTAAGTTTAGAAGCACCTGCATGCAGTTTTGCACCCATAGGTACCAGCTCAACAACCGCTGCTATGCCGGTACAGCTGACAATCTCCGCATTCTCCAGTTCTTTAGAAAGGGTTGCCAAGTATAAACCAAACAGTGAACGAAAGAAAGATTTAGACATGTCCTTATTAGATTAATGCGTTGGCGATTTAAGACCTCTATCAATTGTAGAAGGCAAAAATTTCAGAAAATTTGTGCAGAAGCTCGACCCCAAATATGAAATTGTCTCAAGACAACGGCTGGCATCTCAACTGTTGCCAACAAAATATTACGAAGAAAAAAAGAAGCTGTACGACCAGCTGCAACAAGTTGACCACGTTTCTGTTACAACAGATATTTGGACGTCTTATGCGACAGATGGTTACATGACAATCACTATACATTTCATTACACCAGATTGGGATCTAACATCAAGGGTGTTGTCAACTAAAGTCCTCCCAATACCACACACGGCAGCAAATGTAGCAGCAGGGTTGCGCGAAATATTTGTGGAATGGGACATTGAACAAAAAGTGACTCTTATAGTGACAGACAATGCAGCATATGCAGTCAAATCCGTTGAACTCCTCAACATAAGACACCAGCCATGTTTTGCTCATACACTAAACCTTTGTGTGCAACGTTCTGTTGTAGACCCGGAGTCGGGAATAGTTGAAGTCAAGAATAAACTCAAAGATGTAGTCGGCTTATTTCATCACAGTGTAGCCATGAATGAGAGACTGAGAGAAATTCACCAAAACGCAGGGACAACACCAAAGAAACTTAAACAAGAAGTCAGCACAAGATGGAACAGCACATATACCATGATTGAGTCATACATAGACCAACATAGACAAGTTACCACAACACTGTGTCTTAACAACAGGCATGAAATGTGCATTTCGGACCACGAAGTGACTGTTCTGGAAGCTGCAATGAAAACTCTGCAGCCATTCTACAAAGCAACTGTAGAAATGTCAACAGAAAAACACACGTCAATGTCAAAAGTCATTCCTCTTGTGTTCATTTTGTGCAAAATGACAGCAAACAACGAAACAGCCCTTGGAAAGCAACTGAACAAGCAATAGAACGAAAGATTCAAAAACATAGGGGAAAAAACCTATTTACGACTTGCTACACTTTTAGATCCACGTTTTAAACGGAATGGGTTTTGCAACGATGGGTTAGCAGCTGCAGCTGTTGACAAGCTGAAAGAAAAGGCAAACAACATTGTATTATTGCCCCAATCTCAACAAACCACTGGCCAAACCACCGACCAAGACGGAGAGACTGGTTCTACCCCTCCTCCTGATAAGAAAAAAACTTTGCGATGGTCCCAGTACCACGAAAACATGAAAGCAAAAACAAAAAAAATTGCGCCAATTTTAAGTGGAGCAGAGATCGAAGTACGGCGATATTTGGAAACAGAATGCTTGCCAAGGGAAGCAGATCCTCTGATTTGGTGGAAACAGTATTCACCAACCTTATCAAGATTGACAAGAATTACAAAAGATGTTCTTGCTGCACCAGCAACTTCGGTTCCTAGTGAAAGGCTATTTTCCAAGGCTGGCGAGCTGCTTTCAAAAAAAAGAAACAGCCTGAAGCCTCACAATGTAGACATGATATTGTTTTTGAACGATATCTGTCACTAAGAAAAAGTGTACAACTGTGAACTGTAAATAGACTGTAAATAACTAAACAGTGTATATAGCCTTACCATAACAGCCTTCCTACTGTGCATTTATTAATTACTGTGCATTTATTAATAGACATGTATCAGCTGTACTTATTAGTTCTGTCTCAGGCAAGGTAGCCTAGATAATTGCATCCCCACTCCCCCAAAGTCTGATGGATTTACAAGTGTAACAACGAAATTAAACAGAAAGGTAAGACGATAAATTTATTTAATATATTATTAAGCTGCAATACTCCCACATGCATCTCTCTGACAGGCCTTGCCAAAAAAACTAGGCCAACACCGACTTTGTTTTGGCAGTGCTAACTAACACCATGGCAGTGACTAGCTTGATAGCTTGACGACTCGTAGCGAGCTTGATGTCTTGACTACCCGTAGCGAGCTTGATGTCTTGACTACCCGTAGCGAGCTTGATGTCTTGACTACTCGTAGCGAGCTTGATATCTTGACGACTCGGTAGCTTGACGAGAGCGAGAGCTGAATAAGTTAGCAGGCTTGATTCCGTCCGTAGGCAGGCCTACCTGCACAGCTCTGCGAAGGCCTACATTGGCCTACATTGATCTTGGCCGCAGTGGGCTCGGTCTGTAGGCTTTTATTTCAAGATTTAGATGCATTATTTTCTTTTAATTTGTTTATTATTTGTAGACCTGGACACTAGCCCAGCCAACTAGCTTGAGCTTGCAGGCTTGAAATGACTACCCGGGATTCTAATCATCACGTGGTGAATTGCAAATCACCAAATCAGCTTGCCCGTTCGCAACAGCACTAGTAAATACCTGACTTCTGATATTACCAAAACTTTGATAACATCACTTGTACTGTCACGGCTTGATTACTGCAATTCATTATTAGCTGGCATAACAGAAGAAAACATACAGCAACTTCAAAGGGTACAAAGTGCTGCTGCTAAAATAATTACTAAGAAACAAAAACATGATCACGTGACTCCTATTTTGAAGGAACTACATTGGCTCCCAGTGAAAGAACGCATCACATATAAAATTTGCCTAACATGCTACAAGTGCTTAAACAACTTGTCCCCAGATTATCTACACCAGTTCTTAACACCTTATGTACCTTCAAGAGCACTCAGATCATCGAGTGATATAACCATCCTTCTTAAACCTAAAGTAAATTATAAGGCGTACGGCCAGCGCTCTTTCTCATATTTTGCCCCACTCATGTGGAATAAGCTTCCGAAGTCCACTAGAGAAGCCGAGACTTTGGAAGCTTTCAAGAAACAGCTCAAAACAATTTTATTTTCATCATACTTTGAGCAATGAGTAAAATCCAAGCTTGGCATCTGTGCGTGTGTGCGCGCGCATGTGGGTGTGTGGGCGTTGTATGTGTATTAATTGTGCTTGTGTGTGTGAGCTTTAATGAGGGTGTTTCTGTATGCTCCCTTCTATTTTAATTAAGAGTACCATGTTTGATTTTTGTAATTGTTTTACCCATGTATGTTGACATGTTGCTTCTGTAAAGCGCATAGAGCATTTTTAATGGATATGCGCTATATAAATGCCATCCATTATTATTATTATTATTAATGTATGTCATATTGACATCGTTTTTAACAATGTAAGGCGAAGGTTAATGACAAAACCACTCTCCTCACCCTCAGCAATACCCTCATCCTCCCGGCTGAGGAGGTAGCTGAGGAGGGCAGCATACTGAGCATAGTGGTCACATATTCCATTCTGCTTCTGGTAAATCAAGGCAAAAGAATCATATAAAAACTTTTGAACAACAATGTCATACACATCCAGTACTTCTATAAGACTTTCCAGCATCAAAATGAACACTTTCCCCCAAGCAACATATTGCCAACAAAAATTTAAAATCATATTTCTGTCCTGATAAAAAAACTAAGAATATCAATAGCTCTGTCAAAGACATTAGTTTCACAGACCTCATTCAATCATAACCAATCACCCAGTGTATGGGTTGGCACAGAGCTACCACAGAACAACCACATGACATTTTCATCAGGCTTGAACTTGTCTTATCCAATCATCCATCTACTCTCTGATTCACACTCATCACTGTTATCTTCATCCTCGTCAATCAGGAAATCTGCAGGACCCATTCCCTGTACTCCCTGTTGCTGATGAAGGCTCAAAATGTTTTCAAACTGTGTACAAATCTGCTCATAATGAGACCCTTCCCAGAAGACCTTGCCGCACATACAACAGGCAAAGAACCTATCAATTGTGGAGAATGCTTCTTGCTTGGACACTGTATCAACCTGTAAATGCAAGCAGATAAATCATGAAAACAAGCAACTAATGAAATGTTATGAAAACAGCAGAAAAACTGTGGGGTCCCAGCAAGGCTTGAAGCAAAGACAAAATATGGCAACAAGGAAAAGTTGTATGTAGCAAAGTCTCACCTAAGAAATAATAATAATAATAATAATAAATGGCATTTATATAGCGCTTAACCCTGTTCCACAGGCTCTAAGCGCTTTACAGAACTTATTTACTACTTTACAAACGCATTCACTCCCACATTCTAATTGTACATAATATGCACACAATCTCATGTCAACCACAGAGCAGAATGGAGCTGCCTGCGAGGCGCTAAACACACTGCACTGCTTCTTTCCCTCTCGCTGTCTCACTCACTCTCTCTCTCTATCTCGGAGCAAATTGTAACGAAGCCTGTTAGGCGCAGATCACAACTCACAACAGTTCACAACTCACAGCAGTTCACAACTCACATCAGTTCACAACTCACAACTCAAATAATATTTGAATATTTATTAATAACAATATATATTTTAATAATGAATAATAAATTTTGTTGCTGCTGGTGGGGGAGGGGGGGGTGATATGGATAAATTTTAATCTATTAATTTCAATTTTGCCCGGGCAGCGGCCTTTCGGCCTGCTCTTTACGATTTCCAACTGCCAAGGTATCTTTAACGTGCGCAACGTGCACACGGGCCCTCCGAATTTTTTCGTCCTTATCCGAGAAGACTAGGTACTCGATCCTACCCCCCAATAGGACCAGGGACTTGAAAATATGAGAAAAATCCAATTTCCAACATGCCTGCACTGCCCGGGTTTAGAACCCGGGACCCTTGGCATGAGAGGCGAGCACCTTGCCTCTAGACCACCTTGTCCCCTAATACACAAACAATACAATAAAATGCAAAGGACAAGGGAAGACAAATCCAGCTTTCCATACAGATGTATTCACCTTTACCAAAGGAAAAAAATATAACAGGGAGGAAACCTGAACCAATAAAACAACGAGCAAATAAGAAGAAAATTTAGTAATGTAAAATCAATATGAGTACTTAGTCCAAACTTAGATTCTTGGAGCTTTCTTTTTGCCACATTTTGTCTATGAAAATAAGCATCGGCTTTTATCAAAATTTAATGCTGCGGATATGAATGTGAAGACAAATACCTCATACTGAGAGCGCTGGAACAAACAATTAGGACTTTCCTTTTCCTTAGGAAATGTAACATTTGCACCCACTCACACAACATTGAAATGGAATCTTCAAATAGGACTTTTGGTGAGTCTGCCGCATCAATTCACTGACCCCCCTAAGCCATATTTTCTGGCTCAAGCCGCCGCCGCCAAAGTTGGACCCTTAGCCGGATTTTGCGGCTTGGAATTAAAAACTTAATTTATGAAGCTACCAATTGTTGCAACGAAGTATACTTTTGTACATGCACCAGGTTGGCTTTCCTGTTCCTTTCGCGAAACGTAAACAGCGAATGGCATGTTAAAATCAATGTTATTTATTGTTTCTTTTAATATATTTCTGTGTTATGACATCACGAAATATGTCGCCATATCTGTTACATGATTTTGATCTTAACTCAAAAAGTTAGGGAGATATCTTCATGAAATTTGGACGGTAAATTCATAATTGGAATACTGTTATTTTCAAAAGTTGAACGGATAGGGATACATAGCAGCGGTATGAACATCGGGTAAGTTGAAAAATTTAGGTGTGAAAATCTGTTCTTGAATTTTTCATTTCACTTTACTGTTCTGTTTGTGTATCAAAAGTGTGCTAAATCATTCTGTCAATGCTTTTAACTTATTCTGCATTCAATTTCCAACAAATTGATATGTATATTGTGTAGTCTAGCTCTATCCACAATAAACGTGTGTATGATTTAGAAAGTCATATATGCAGTATTTCGTTTGTCTTCAATTTACCTGGGGTCCAACCGTAAAATTCCGCTGGGAAGTCAATGTGTTAAGATAAGATAAGAATCACTTGATTATCCCATGAAGGAAATTTTCTCTTTCACAGAGCATTTATGAGCACATGATCCATGTTACACACATCTTACACATCATTACATAAACAGTATATCATAACTCAATAAACTCAGTGACAGGCCTACATGAAGTGGCTTGGCAAGGAACCTGAGTGAACTATGGCACACATCTAGCTACAGTGTCCTGTTGAGCTGAATTGTGGAGGGCAAAGAACAATCTTCTCAAGTCTTGTTTTTGTAAAAGTTTCACTTCTTTTTCAGCTGTAGTTTAGAATAAATTTCACATTTTTGCCTACGCTGGAGCCTGGATATGTCAGTTCTTGTTGATATTCAGTCAGCACAAGGTCAATCATCAGCACCTGTGATGCAGTGGAACTCTGAATTTATAGTCCATTTCTCAGGAAAACTTAGCACTAGCACTGGATGTCATTCATACTGGGATAATTATAATGTATTATTACAAAGATACAGAAGATTGTGTCTGCCCTCAGCAATTCACCTCAACAGGATACTTTAACTTAAAAAGAAAACTGTAAAGAAAACTGTATGATTTACGGACAACAAAAACTTGAGAAACACCAAAGATACACATTTTCTAATTTATATATTAAAGACAACAGATGCCGACCTGAATTTGTATTCCATTATGCAGGAAGGTGATTGTTGCAGGGTCAATTCCATACTTTTCTGAAAACTTTGACAGGGTCTCTTGATCAATGTCACAGAAACCTTCAGCCTTGTTTTGTTTCTGCTGTAAGTCGTATATATAGAGCAGTTCCATGTCTTCAGATGGGAGGGTGACAAAGTCAATGCTGTTGCACGCCTGCATCATGAAATACATTGAAATCCATTTGCATACATCATACATCATGCATCATGAAATACATTGAAATCCATTTGCATACATCATACGTCATGCATCATGAAATACATTGAAATCCATTTGCATACATCATACATCATGCATCATGAAATACATTGAAATCCATTTGCATACATCATACATCATGCATCATGAAATACATTGAAATCCATTTGCATACATCATACATCATGCATCATGAAATACATTGAAATCCATTTGCATACATCATACATCATGCATCATGAAATACATTGAAATCCATTTGCATACATCATACAAGTTAATAATGAAATTCATGACAAAGACAAGGGTTCATGGCACATTCAATTTGTAAATTGTATTCTCATTGTTTTCTCGGGTGTGTCCATCTGCATGGTACAGCAACATCTCTCCAAACATTAAATGATTCTTACTGGAAAATTTAATCTCCACATTTTACATCATTAGCATGTTTAGAATAAACTTCTAGAAATTTTAATGATTCTTGTGTTTTGATAAAAATGACACCAGATGTCATATCAGCGTCTTTGTGAGAAAAACACTTAGAGCAAACACTCATCTCTGATTCCAACAGCAGCCTTTCATCAATCTTATTCTCCAATTGACTCTGGGAAAGATTTACACCCTTTGTTTATGTTAAAACTATCATTTTCATGTCTTTTGAAACTAAAATCCCAATATTCAGGTAAACAGCCTGAAGTGCTCATAAAGTTGAAAGTAAATTTGAGTTAGTACATTATAAAAATGTCTTATATCTGTTTACAATTAAATGTTACAATATCTTGAAAATTTTAAAGAGACCAAATTGACTTTAAATTGAAAAAGAAAAAAAAAAAAAACTTTTCGGACAGACCCTGACTGAATTAGTTTCAAATTGTCCTGTCATGAAAATGTAAATTGATTCACTTTGCTTGAAGAGGTTCAACTCTGATGATGCAGATATTATTAATAATAATAATGGATGGCATTTATATAGCGCATATCCATTAAAAATGCTCTATGCACTTTACAGAAGCAACATGTCAAAATACGTGGGAAAAACAAACACAAAAAATCAAACATGGTACTCTTAATTAAAACAGAAGGGGCATGTGACCTGCATGCAGGGTACGTACAGTATGTACGTGTATGCTTGAAAGGGAGGGGTGGGGGTGTTTTGGGGCGTGTACAGTACATATACTTTTCCATTTTGGGAATGAATTAAAAAGTTTGGTTTAGGCTTCTGTAAAATTCAAATACAGGTTTAGTACCAATAGATACAGTCAAATAGTACATGTAAAATGCTACTTAAAATTTTAGAACATCAATGCTTTATCATGAGCATTCATCATTTTCAGCCTGACCCTGGCGTATTAATTCTATACTGCACGGTCCTTCAGTGGCAGCTGAGTCTTACACTTAAACTAAAAAAAGGTTGGTAAAGGAACAAATTTCATATCTTTCTTAATTTATTCATGCAGCCACAAATCCTATGGCAAAGAAAAAGGAAATTGAATAAAGGCTAGGATTCAAACCCAAGTTCCCCAGTGCAAGGCTCCACAATATGAGCAGTGGTCTCCGTTAACCAAATATTTCGTAGATCTAGACCAGTCATTTTGGTCACCTGGGGCTTGTACATATGTCCTAGAGGCCATGACAATCCCTTCTCCGATATTATGAAAGGTCCCTTCATCTACGACATCAGAAGAATCGGTGCAAAAAGTCATCGAACATGTCCCTGTATTCACAATCGTCCGCCATGATGTGCACAGCTAATTTGCAAAAAAGTAAACAATTTTGGAATTTTGACTTCAAAGTTTGAACACGGGCGGTATTGGGGGGTCACAGGTCAAGAATAGCAGGGGAAATCACTCTATAATTGATTTAAACTGGGTTAGTGGCAAAGTATTGGTGAATGCATCTTACCTACGTGTCTATTTAAGCACAACTAAGTAAAGAGTAAACTTACCGAACATCTACTGAAGATGTCATTCTGAGTGACTTTGACATTGAAATGTCTGAGCACATCTAAGCATTGCTCTCTTGCGTTGAAATCATGAGGAACACAGTAGCACATTCTGTCTCCAACACTGGCTCGAATCTGAAACAAAAGTTTGTCCATATGTCCACAAGATGTTACTAGGAAACTGTATGCAAAGTCGAATAGAGCAAATACTGAGCTGCAAGAAACTTGGACTGACTGTTGTCCTTCTGTTTTTATATTGTGTAAGAAGTTTGTTTACTTTAACACTTGAACATTCTCCTTCTAAAATATGCCCTGTATAGCTTTGAAGACTCGCTGGCATTTAACATAAAGCAAAAAAAATGTCAGTGAACGACACCAATAGAGAACGGGTTTTCACTCAAGATCATGTACTTTTGAGATAAGCATCAGCAGGAAAGTAACTTTCCAGCATGAGACAGAGAGCTCTGAATGGTGTTAGACATGCACTGGCCAAGATATTCTGCAAGGAACAACACAGGATCTGATCACTGTAAAACAAAAACTTTCTGTGAGGGAAATAAATAAGCTATACCTTACACTGTACTATACCACAGTCCCCTCATCACAGCTAGGTGACCCACCCACAAAAACCAAGTTAAAATGGCCACCAAAAAAAAAAAAAAGACAGAAAAAGTTGTTGACTAAAAAGCCTCACATTAGACAGAAATCAGAAATGACAATGAAACTTTAGTGTAAATCACAAAACAATAGAAATGAAAAGGAAAAAAGGGACAAGTTGGTCTAGAGGCAAGGTGTTCGCCTCTCATGCCGGAGATACTGGGTTCGATTCCTGGCCGGTGCAGACATGTTGGAATTATGGGGGGAAAATTCCTGTCAGTGATCCTATGGTAGGGAGGTTCGAGCACCTAGTCTTCTTGGATAAGGACGAAAAATTCAGAGGACCCGTGTGCATGGTGCCCATGTTAAAGATAGTTGACAAGAGCAAGCCTGACAAGACCGGCTGCCCGGGCAAAATAAAAAAAACTAATCCGCACCACAAAAACAAGAACAAGAGAAATAAAGAGAATAAAAAAAGAGGGCAAATGTCTAAAGCAGAAAATCCTCTGAAAACAAAAACTTTAACATATGAAAAGGAAACAAAAAATGCAAGAGTTTGGTCACAAAAGATTATCATCAGGCAAAAAAAGTTGAAAAAGTGCTCAAACAGAATTTCTTTTCAAATTTTGAAGACGTGAAAATTTATCTGCTGCGAGTCCTCTGTGTCTTGGCGTTTTGTTTTCAAAGGACAGGCAAGGCAAACCAAACGAAGATACTTCTTACATTTTGGCAATGCTGAGACCTAGTTATGGTTGGAAAAGGATTTCTTTCCTGTTTAAAATGGTAGCAAAGTGTGTTTGTCAGCGAGTCCCCACTAATCTCAATGGAAGTCGCACTGGACCAAAAAAGAGAAAATCACTCTGAAACACAAATATCAAATTTTTTGACCATTTTTATATTTTGGTTAATACTTAAAGTTCAATTATTTTTCTACATTCTGTGAAGTATTATGTCTCAAATCAGCCTCTAAATATGATATCGAATATCCCAGCAGTAATGGGGTTCATGGAACTCCCAATAACTTCAAAATTAATAAACCTATTGTCACAAAATTTTCAACATGGTGTGTATCATTTATATTGGCACAAACCTGCAAAATTTCAAACCCATAGGTTAATTACAAGTACCCGATGCTAGGGAGATAGTAAGGTCAGCCATCTCGCCGAGAACGAAAATGGCTCTGCCATCTTTAATGGCGATTTTCTTGGAAGTTGCTTCCGTTTTTGACCAAGGGGTAGGCGTCTTTAAAAGCCATAACTTTTGCACTAATTTCTACGATAAATTAAAAATGAGATTTCAGAACTCAAAACTGAAAAAACGCGACTTCCGTTGAGGTTGGTGGGGCTCGCTCACATTTCTGTAGCTTCAACAGATTCTCAGTTACAACTGCTTGAGGGTAATTGGATCTTTGACAAATACAAACATATTTTTTTATCATGTTTTGAGAAAATGGCATTGAACTCTCTGTGTGCCATGAATTTTTCCACGTTTGCCAATACAGGAAGAAAATAGTGGGGGGAGATGAATGAAGACTTAACTGCAAAAAACAGTTATGTATAGAAAGTGGACTTTCTTTCTTCCCGAAACAAAATGGCCCAGCATTCTTGTGCACCAATACATCAGTGACTGGCACAAACGTGACCAGTGGATGAACCAATTCAAAGAGTTAAAGACTTCTCCACTTTGTGTGCTGTTCTGACAATGACCTAAATTATCACTGCAGACCTCACCTGATCATATGCCTTGCCTGCTGTCAAGACAATTCGTCCTTCTCTTTTACTGACCTGTGATGATCACGAAACAAGAGATCAAATGCAATGATAGAAATTCTTCTATATAATAAAGCTACAACAAAACCCCTAATAGTCCTATGGACTCGGAAACTACACAACGCACCGACCTGAAATTTGGCACAAAGAATTATGGGATAGCGAACATTGTTCCTATTGCTTTACACAAACAAAACTGTTTGTTATTTCTGAGTTAATCAATAAATGTGGTTATAATTAAAGACTAAATTCACGAGAGTGTTTGATCCGAAATTTACGATCAATAAGATAATGATGTATGTTTCTAATAATAGCCCACTTCCGCCTACACATGATGTTACCACTTCCTGCCATGTGTTCATTAACAAACAAACTAACCCGTGAGCAAATCATTGCCATTTGACGGATGCTGACGAGATGCGCAGGATGTCAACGCGCAAAGGGAGAGCAGTAAAACTTATCTAACAAACAAACAAACAAAAATAAAATAAAGCTAAAGGAACAAACAAAATGAAGCAGGTCCATAATAATCACCCAGAACTGAAACTAATAAATTGATTTATCCCGGGCAGGGCCGGGAACTCAGCGAGTAAGAAAAAAAAAAAAAAACTGAAGAAAAAGCATAACTCTGCAAACAAAATGCAGGTACAGTGGAGAACAGTTTAACCCTTGTCTGCTGTATGACAACAAAATGCAGGTACAGTGGAGAACAGTTTAACCCTTGTCTACTGTATGATAACAAAATGCAGGTACAGTGGAGAACAGTTTAACCCTTGTCTACTGTATGACAACAAAATGCAGGTACAGTGGAGAACAGTTTAACCCTTGTCTACTGTATGACAACAAAATGCAGGTACAGTGGAGAACGGTTAACCCTCGTCTACTGTATGACAACAAAAATTGTTTTTCTAAATGTGTCAATATCCTGGTACAAATGAACACGTTTCTTTTTATTTTGCTTTAGTTTGTCTGAGACAAAATTTATGAATACGTACAAGCATTTATTATTTACGTCATTGTATCTTGAGTTAGGTACTTTAATATTTATTTTTAGTAGGTGGACTTTATCTTTGTATGAAATTTGCATTATATATCAATTAATGAAAACATTCAAACATAAGCTATTTTGTTTCTGTAGTATGTAGTGACTGAATGTTTAAATTTCAGCACATTTTTGAAGAACCATAATTTTTAATTTTTACCTGGGACGACGTGCAGATGGAAAGTTCATACATGTTGCCAGTTTGCCTTACCTGTATGGCATCAGCGTGTGTCTTTGAGGCCCCTAAAATGTGGGTGTCTACACCACATGTCCGCAGCTGACTGCCCAAACCTTGCAACATCGTATCACACACCACCGACAACTCAGCCGGGGAAACAAGAGCCCCAGGGGGAGCAGCTGTTGCCTGCTTCTACATACACAAGCAAAAAACAACGGAGGAGAAAAATGTAATCAACTATGCTTTACAAAGCTCTCCATTAAGCAAAACACTGTAAAAAACCTCCATCAGGGGAAAAAATGGTGTTTTAACCATCACTGTGCATCACTAAAAACTATGCATGGCATACGTCATGATGTCTAATGGACACTACTCCTAAAGAACAATATATTAGGATACCCTCTTTAAAAGTATGGCGCCTGTCAGACCCAAGAACATATGAGTAGGAATATAACAATAAAATCCTCTTTAGGAGTGTGGTGTATCTGAGACCCCAGGACGTACAACTAAAGATGTGGCCAAAAAATGCTACAATAAAATCCCCGTTAAAAGCATGATGTCTGTGAGAGCCCAGCATGATGTCTGTGAGAGCCCAGCATGTACTCACAGGATTACACTTGAAGTGAAAAGTGGGAACATCCCAAGTGGAAACTACACATACTTGTAATATCAGCACAACTGGCTGCAATGAACCAGATCAAAAACACTACAGGGCTGCTACAAACATACTTGAAACACTTGGCCAAAAACTTAAGAAACCAATGGAAATTGGGTAAACTTACACCCTTGAGCTTGGAAAATGATACTGCAAAATATTGTCTGTGTTCTCTTTCCAAACAGACTTTGTTCAAAGTGACAGTTAATGCTTTGATTGTCTGTCATGGTTTGGACCAGACACATTAAAAGCCAACAGTTCTCTGAGTCCTAGGCCACATTTCTCCACTTGCAATACCAGACTTCCTCAATTCCTCCTCTCATGTTGACTTATATTTTCACCATAAAAATTTTACAGTGGTAATTATTGAAACAATTTATGAAACTAAATTTCTTTACTCAATGCAGTAGTGTGAAAAAAGAAATCCTTATTTCAGTGTAGTATAAAATTCCTGTTTGATTTAATAAATTTCTTGTGATATACAGACACTGTGTGCAGAGGATTTACTTTCCATGGGTGGAAATGCCAAGGGCAGTGAATGTGATCCTCCATAAAACAAAGACATGTACATATGATATGTGAGCGAGCCCCACTAACCTCAACGGAAGTCGCATTTTTTCAGTTTTGAGTTATGGATATCACCATAAAGTATGAAATCTCATTTTTAATTTGGTGTAAAAATTATTGTAATGTTCCTATTGGTCAAAAACGGCCGTAACTTCTGAGAAAATCACAACTAAAGATGGAGGAGCCATGTTCGCTCTCGGCAAGATGGGTGGCCTCACTATTTCCCTAGCAGCGGGTACTTGTTATTAACCTACAGCTTTGAAATTTTGCATGTCTGTGCCAATATAAATGATACGTGCTCTGTAAACATTTTGTGACAATAGATTTATTGATTTTGACGCTATCAGGAGTTCAATGTGTCACGAGTGGAGTGAGCGATAGTTAATAATTACGGGGGGAAAGGAGGAGAGTAAAATTAACGCACGTAGACAAGTGTTAAGCGTGCATGTTGTGAGTGGTGGGGGGTCTGAATGAGGCGAAAGCGCTGTATTACTATCACTGCAAGTTAGAAGGTCCTACTGAACGGACGCTAGTAAGAGCCCAGCGGGCGAACATAAGGGGAGCAGTCGGAAGACGGATGAGAGTGTTTTTCCAGTGATGACTGGTAGGTAGAACGTTGATTGATAATTATGATTGATGTATTATATTCGTCTATTACCATGATGTAAATAAGCATATGTGAGGAATGTGGAAGTCCTTGATATTGGATATAGCAATGTGCGCCATGAGCGATAGATGAAAGTGAGTTCATGGATTTGTAGCACGAGTGAGTATTGTGTACTCCGAGGGAGGTGTGTTACCGTAAGATGTTTGGTGAGTGAAAGGTGAACTATTGTGTGTACGCTTCATGGGTTGTAAGGAGAGGTGGAGTGAATAGAAATGGTAGGGTATTATACCAATGTAATGTTATTCTTGTAGGTGTCGGGGACGGGCCGAAGAGCCACCTCGATGAGCACAGGGGATAGGCCAGCATAGGGCCGGAGGCCACACATAGGCCAGAAGTGAGGCTGTCGGTGCAGGACAGTAGAGGCACATAAAATCGTGGCAGTCAGGCCACGGACAGGGACGTAGATATGAGCGTGAATGTGATAATGTACTATTGCCATGTTGATGGGCTATCGAAATGATAATGTGCTATTGCCATGTTGATGGGCTATTGAAATGATAATGTGCTATTGCCCTGCTGAGGTGCTAGCGGAATGCTAAGGTGTATGACAATAGGAAGGTGATATTGAGAGACTGCGGTGCCAGTGAATTATTAATGGGCTATTAAGACCCTGAGGGGAGAGGCTGAGGCCGAAGTGCCTTTAGGAAGTAACTACCGGGTTGTGGATCCGAGGAAGAGTGCATGTGAGAATAAGGCCGTTGTACGGCAGTTAATTTCAATAATATAATGTATGTAATTGCGCTATTATCTGTATAATTATGTTTAAATAAATGTGTGAGTCTGATGGGTTGTTCTGTTAAGTGTTAAACTTGTTTGTTCGTGATTGTTGTCCTGTCATAAATTATTACATCTCCCAGTCTGGGATTTGTGACACAATGAACCCCATTATTGCTGTCATATTCATGTCAAAGGCAAAATTAAAGGCATTAAAAGCAATAGTTATCATATTTAGAGGCTGATTTGAGACCTAATATTTTCACAGAATGTAGAAAAATGGTTGAACTTTAACCCTTTCACTGCCGCATTAATTTTCCTTGACTATTCCTTCAGTGCCAAATAAATTTTCCTTGATTATTCCCTCAGTGCCAAATTAATTTGGGGAAAAAAACTAAAATGGGTGATAATAGAAAAAAATTCATAACTCACTTATTTATAAGAATGTTATAACTCTGTAAAAAGTAAACTTTGAGGAAATTGGATAGAGAATCCACATATATGAGAGATTGTGTCATAGCTGTGGTGGTGGTGGCAGCGGCAGCAGCATCATCATCATCTTCATTTCCTAACATTACAATAGGGTTTCCATGAAATAATATCATCTAAAATGATGTTTCCAATACAGAAATTGATAAAATTTACAAAAACAAAGATACCGATGCCCAGTCACCCCCAGCACCATCCTCATGAACATACAGAACGACGACAATTTTTGCACGCAAAAATAAAAAATGATATAACAGAAAAAATTCATAGCTCACTTATTTCTAAGAATTTTATAACTCTGTAAAAAGGAAACTTTGAGAAAATTGGATAGAGTATCCACATACATGAGAGATTTGGTCATAGCTGTGGTGGAGTTGGCGGCGGCGACAGCGGCATCATCATCATCGTCATTACTTTTTTTTTTTTCTTTACATTACAATAGAATTTAGATGGAAATAACACCATACAAAATGATGTATTCAATACATAAATGGATAAAAATAATAAAATCAAAGATACTGGTGCCCTGTCACCACCAGCAACATCTTCATGAACATGCAGAACGATGTCATCACCCCTTCGCCACCCTTCTTCGCGATCATCTCGTAACTCTACATCGTCAACAGGACTAAATTCCAGTAAAGGAATATGTCTAGATCTAGCTGGATCTACATTTACTAGTTCAGCAAAACCTTCAAAATTACCATCACCATCTTCCTCATCAGAGGATTCAAACAGCTGTAAAAAGACATCATTGTCCGAACTTTCGTCGTCAGACGCCATTTTGTTGAGTGAAAGGCCTAGCTGCCTTCAATCACGCACAAAAAATGAACCCGTCGGCCAAATTAAATAAATCAAGGCTTATTTTGAAGCTCAGCCAATCAGCTTTCAGAAAATCATTCTGCCCGGATCATTTCCGTTACCACGTAGCGACAGTTCCTGTTTACATCAAGGCATCCGTGCTACGGCCTAGGCCGTACGCGGCATAACGCTATTAGGGAGTAAATTCGTACGGCCGAGGCCGTAGGCGGCATGACGCTATTACAGAGTAAATTCGTACGGCCTAGGCCGTAGGCGGCAGTGAAAGGGTTAATTACCGACCAAAATAAAAAAATTATCAAAAAATCGGGTATTTGTGTTTCATGGCGATTTTCTCCGTTTGGTCCAGTGCGACTTCCGTTGAGGTTAGTGGGGCTCACTCACATATATGCTTTCCCAGTTTGAAGTTCCTCCTCTGACTGAAATTCCTTCCCAATTTCTCCTTGGCTAGAATTCCTCTACTAGGAGTGAAGTGCGTCCCATTTGACAGTATTCTTTCTAAGCCAATCTCAAAAAGGGATCTTGTCCCTGAGGACACATTTGGATGAGTGGCCGTTTGACTCTTTCAGGCTAAAAGATTAGGAATGTCAGTGCATAGTAACTGCATGACTGGAGCTCAATGAAACCCCCTTGACAAAAGATTCACTGAAACAAACCTCCATTGCCTTTCATACATTGTAAAGTTCAATAATGTTTGAAAGCATAATGATGATGATGATGATGTCGATGATTAGGCTGATTTGAAGTGGTTCTAGTGTCACACATTACAAACGTAGAATTAAGATTGAAATGCAACAACTTTGCTGTATAATACAACTCACAGATCGCTCAATGCGTGTTTTCCTAGCACTCATCACTTTCTCCTTCTTTCTATCCATGCGTGTCTTCATCCTCAAGGTCACTGCAGGTTCAAGTTCATCTCTGGAAAGCCCCAGGGCCTGGCCTTGGAGAACTAAAGCTTTATAAACATCTAGCAACACATAGGCGTCCATAGCTGGGGAAACAAATGATAGAGAAAATGGGTTAAACTAGAGACAGAAATATCAGTTAAATCTTTGCACTTTCATATTCAACAATCAAGACTCTTCACTAATAAGTTCCTGAATAGGATCATCTTGTTATATACTTCTAAGACAAGAAATATGTCTGATTTCAGTTTTACTCAGACAAATTTTTGCTGTGACATTACAACTAACTAGTAACTAAAAATATAAAATTAAAAAATGCTTTAGATGTTTTTGTAAAAAGAGGTGGACATAATCTTCACACCTTAAGACTTACATGTGAAAGTCGACACAAAATACATCAGTTCAAGCTTTGAATACAAAAATCTTTACTATCTGACTAAATTAAAGTTTTTGACCGCTGGGAGTGGGAATAAGAACTCTGTGAACAGACTCCCAAGAAGAAAGTCATACTGTCTGAAAATCTGTCTCAGCTAACTTCTAAAATAACACCAAACCTCCTTTTAGGAATCCTTTTGAGGACCTCTTCACTCTGTTCAAAATAACAAGTAACATAATTATGGTCCTCGATTGACAAGAAACCCATAGACGGTTAAAAAAAAAATAATTCAGAATCACTGTGGAGTTTGAAGAAATTTCTTGGAAGAGTAACAGAAGCAAAAAACCACGGCAAAAAACTACTGGGAGACAACTCCAAAAAGAAATGATCAGCCTGATGATGATGAAGTTCGTCCACCATTCTCCATGATGACTATGGCTCCATCTTGTACTATTGGTTAGTGGTGCGTCTTCTAAGGTGGCTGATAAGTTCTATGTGGCCACGGAACTGTCTGCCACATATTGCGCACTTCAGGCCTGAAATGATGAACCTACCTGCGTATTTAATCTGTGTGTCCCTGAGTGGTCGTTTCTCCCAGTTGGACATTTGTTCCCCTTTGCACAACGGTTTCCCCAGAATCTGCTTCACCAACAAACTCAGACCTTTCTCTTCATTCTTACTGACTTTCTGATGTTGTCTGCTGGGTCCAGCTTTCACTCGGCCCACTGACAAATACAAGATCAAAAACTCCTGATACATTTCCATTTGTACAGACAACAACGGAAGTTTAGCAGAGACAGTGGAGTCCACATAAATCAAACTTTGATAAACCCAACTTCTTTTAAATAGAAGTAATTTCAAAGTCTGGTTGTTTTTTCATCCCTATTTATCTTTCTTGTATACTTTGAATTCGGACTGACCAGTTTCTGATAATTCAAAGCCATCATGCTGACTCGCCCTGACGCAACTTTGAATTTCCTGCCTGCTGAAAATCTTAGTACCCACAAAAGCCCGGCTCAAATACCTTCAGTAGCTTTAGCATCAGTGATCCAAGGGAAGGAATGGTTAGGGTAATGTAATGCAGTGAGCAGGGCATGAAACAGAAGGGGGAAGGACAAGGGGTTACAAGTTGGGTATTGTTGCACTGTGTAATGGTCATGCCTTGATAGCAAAGGTCAGACAACAAGTGGGGTAAAGTTGCAAAGCCTACAGTCTTACATTTGAACATCATACATAAGGACATTGCTTTATCAATTGATGACATCACCACTAGGCCTACTACATAGTACACGTACAATGCTTACACAATTCATGGGGCAAAGTCAAAGACAAGTTACATGGTTTGCTGGCCAGAACTACTACACCTAAACCATTCAATGCTGCTTTCTTGTTTTACCACCACGGTGTGGTCACTTCTAAAGAAAAACAATAATTAATCAAATGATCTGATACAGGTGCCTGTGCTTTTTTACAAGGGGTGGGGGTTCTGTAAGAAGGGATGTAATTGCATGTGTGGTGTGGGGCAAACAGCATAACAGTGGTTATTTCTTTGTTCAGAGGTAAATCAAACTCTGGTAAATCAAAGTCGAATCCATTTCCAGACAACTTTGAATTATGCGGACCCCACTGTATTTCCATATTCCAAAGCTTTGTCTAATATTATCAAATACTCTGGTACTGAAGATCTGCCATGATGTTATCTCAAACTTCACACACACACAAAACAAAAAAAAGGCAAGCTTCAAGTTTAGTTAGGTAACTCTAACAGCAGAGATTTTTCATGCACAAATGTTTCACAAGACGTTTTAGCAGTCTATCTGAAATCTGAGCACTGCGTACTAGAGCATTGAGTACTTCAAAACAGTACTGTGTCAAAAAATGCTAGGACAATAATGTATACACATACCATTTAAATAGTCTTCTTGATATTGAAAAATAATAACATCAGCAAATGTGCTTGTCTGTCGATTACTCAGAATCTCTCTAAACCTTCACTATACATCACTAAACACTGTGCATGGCATAGGTCGTGGTGGGTAATTGAGCACTACATCCCTAAAGAATAATATACTGGGATACCCTCTTTAAAAGTATGAGGTTGGTTGGACCCCAGAATGTACAAGTATGGACATCATACTATAATGGAGCTAAGGGTGAAAGTTCTGCCCTCAAAGGCTCTTTTTGGGAGGGCTCCAAAACTCTGAAAGTATTCTCATCGCCTGTAACTCGATTTATTGTGATGTAAGGGGATAATATACAAATGCTGCAAACTCTGGGTAATTTGTTCATTTTGCATAATTCACACGTAAAATCTGCAAACAAACACTTCCGACTCCATGCTTTTAGAACAGGGACATGCTATTATGATCTATTTTTAGTGCTGTGACCCAGTTTCCGCCATCGCTAATAAATTCGTTGAAGGAAGCAAATTGTGGATTAACAAAAACATGGATCGCCTGTAAACTATAGCGAAAAAGGGTAAACAAACTCAAGAGTTGGAGCGGAATCCGAGTCAATACTGATTCTGTCATTGTAATTCTTTGTCTGTGGAAGGAACTTTACTTTGTGTCCTAGATCTAGATCATTATAAGTAATAAAGATATTTCTGCCGGGCAGGGCCGGGTAACTCAGCTAGCGACAATAAAATCCTTTTTAGGAGTGTGGTGTATCTGTGACCCCAGGACAAATGACTCAGGGTAGGAGGGCAGGACAATAAAATCCTATGATAAAATCCTCTTCAAATGTATAGTATCTGCAAGACCCCTGGACGAACAGGTAGGAATAGTAAAAATGAATATATATTGGTGAGCACGCACGTGCGTATTTTAAAAATTTAAAACAATAGGAAGATGGGTAATGATGTCATTGAGAAATGTATGGAATTTCAAGACAAAATTCCCTTAAATAGATGAGTACAAATGTTTTAATTGTTTCTGGGTCCATTAGACCCAGGACATACAGAGAAGGTTAAACAAACATAACCTGAGTATTACTTATACTGATTGTTGACAAATTTAGCTTATGTAAATGCTGATCTCACCTATGGGTTGATCCTTGAGATTTCCTTCCTGATCAAACTTGGACATGTCCATCAAATTGGTCCCATAGCCAGCAACTACCTGGTGAAGACGCAGGACAAGAACATTTATTAACAAAACTGCATGCTTGGTCTATATGCACACTAAACGATTTCTCACATTAGTCAAGTGTCAGTAAAACTACATCACATATGAATGTTGTCACTGCTCTACGATAAAGGCATATGTCAGACTTATGCCAAAAGGCACTTATGGTTCATCACAATCCTGAGCATGAGGGCTATCAGATAATATTACAGAAAGAGAAATGTGCCAATAGGAAAATGTAATAATCCAACATAATCAAAATGGCATAAGTCATCAAATGACTGGAAAAGAAACAATTTTTTTTTAAACATCTCAAAAGTGTCACAAATGACTAACATCATTAGTGCAGAGGAGTGACGATGTGTAAGAGTAATAAATATAAAAAAATAAAGTATATCACATGAAAGCAAAGGTGTATTAATGAAATCAGAATGTGGCAAAAAAGAAAAAGTCGTATGTGCAAAGCCTTGCATAAGAAATAATACAGAAATGTGCAATAAAAACGTAGCATACAACTTTTTCCTTATGCCACATTCTGTCTTTGCATCAACTTCAAGCCTTGCTACGCCCCCAAAGAATTTCTGCAATTTTTATATTATACTGGTAACTAAAATATATCATATGTTTGTGAAGAAATATGTTCACAACGAAATTTAAAAATTGTCAAAACACAAAATACTACTAGATTTCTCGTTTGTATAATAATGTGTCATTTGGATATTGGGACAACCGTAAACTTTTCTCACACGTATGACATTCTTGCATGCAGGATAATGATGATAAAAACAACAATAATACAAAGACATGTGTATGAAGTAAACAAAGCATACAAAACTCAACAATTATTTGTAGTAATGTCAAATTTCCTCATTAACGAAAAAAACCGTCATGCAAGATTTCCTCTTATCATCTAATGAAGTTGCCAATTGTTCCACTTAAAATCTCAGCTTGACAACGACCACAGTCATAAAAATTCATAACCCAATCAAACACAGGAAAGTAGAATATAATAATTACAGACCTGATGCATCCTTTTCATTTGTTAAACATAGGAAATGTAAAATGAGACGAAATACAATTAATGATAATATTCAATCTCCCACTCTTGAAAGCTCGCCCGTGCAGATGCGGGGCCCTCTTGCAGAAGAGGGACAGCAAAGAATACATCTGACGTGATACTGCGTGTCGTAAGAGGCGACTAAAGGTGCAAAGGTCCTGGTCTCCCGAGAAGAGCCAGTTGGTGGTGGGCCAACTACCCACCCTGTAAAAATAAACCAGTTACAGAAACACAAGCAAATACTTTAAATCAGCCTTTTATCTTGGGAGAAGGGGGAGCATCTGCACCTGTAGATTCAATGAAGGACAATGGACAAAGCCGAAAGGACTCCACTGGCCCGACTGCTAGTTCATCAAACAAGTCACTCCGGATTGCGTCGTAGAATGTCCGCTCCATGTATGAAGCAGGAAAGAGTGCCCAGGTTACAATGGAGATGAGGCGATACAGACTGCACATACTTGGAGTTAGCGAGACCCGCTGGATACAGTCCGGACTGAAACAACTTAATTCTGGGGAAAAGATTTTGTATTCTGGAAGGCAGGACAAAAAGCACACAGAAGGAGTAGCGATCATCTTGAGCAAGCACGCCCAGAGGTCACTGAGGGGATGGGAACCCTAAGGAAGGAGAATTATATTGGCATCATTTACTACAAAGAACAAGAACATCAACATGAACATTGTGCAGATATACGTCCCAACAAATGAAGCAACCGATGAGGACAAGGACGATTTCTACAACCAGCTTCAGGAAATAGTTGACACATTGCCAAGAAAAGATGTGAACATTATAATGGGAGACGCCAATGCCAAGATAGGACAGGACAATACAGGGTATGAGGACATTGTGGGGTGCAATGGTTTGGGACAAATGAATGAGAATGGAGAGCGGTTTGCAAGTTTCTGCGCATTTAACAGCTATGTGATTGGAGGTTCAGTATTCCCACACAAGAGGATCCATAAGGCCACTTGGATTTCACCGGATGGAGTAACTGAAAACCAGATTGACCACTTTTGCATCACCCGACGATTCAGACGCTCACTGGAGGATGTCATAGTACAGAGAGGAGCTGATGTTGGATCTGACCATCACATGCTGCTGGCAAGACTCAAACTCCGCCTCAAGAAACAAGGTACCAGAGCAGGAACAAAGAGGAGAAAGTTTCAAGTGAGCCTTCTGGATGGAGACAAGAAGGAAGAGTTCCAGCTGACACTGAGGAATAAATTCAAACCCCTTGTTGACCTCGAAGAGACAGTAGATTTGGAGACTCACTGGGCTAAGGTAAAAGGAGTATTTACATTGACATGTCAGGATGTTCTTGGGGAAAAGAAAGTGGAACACAAGGAATGGATCAGTCAAATATCACTGGACTTGATAAGGATAAGAAGAGACCTAAAAGAACAGATAAATGCAAGTCGTACAAGAAGCTCAAGAGTTGGTAACCAGGAAGAGTACCGAGCATCAGCTAAAGAGGTCAAAAAATCAATTAAAAAAGACAAAGAGGAGTTCATAGGAATGTTAGCAGAGAAAGCAGAGAAGGCAGCAACAGGAGGACACACGAGGATCCTCTACCAGACTACAAGGACTCTTGCTGGAAAATATGGAAAACCGGAAGTTCCTGTCAAGGATTACAACAGGAAGGCTATTTTTGGAAAGGAAGCTCAGGCAAAAAGATGGATAGAACATTTTAGTAGCCTCTTGAACAGACCTCCACCAAGCAACCCACCCGACATTCTACCCGCAAGAAATGATTTACCGATCAGTTGCGACCCTCCGACTAAAGCAGAGATTAATGATGCCATAAAGCAGTTAAATCGAGGCAAGGCAGCTGGACCAGACCAGATCCCACCAGAGGCACTGAAGGCAGATGCTGTTGGGGCTGCAGAGGGTCTGCATTCACTATTCTCGAGGATTTGGATCGGAGGCAAGTTTCCAAAGGACTGGAAGGAAGGACACCTCGTGAAGCTTCCAAAAAAAGGGGACCTCAGCAATTGTAGTAACTACAGAGGAATCACACTTCTCTCCATCCCAGGAAAGCTTTTCAATCGGATTATTCTCAAGCGAATACAGAATGCAACAGACCCAAAACTTCGTGAGGAGCAAGCTGGTTTCAGGAGTAATCGATCAACCACCGACCAGATCGCCACGCTGAGAATTATAGTAGAGCAGTCGCTAGAGTGGAACTCCCAACTGATAGTGAACTTCCTTGACTACGAGAAGGCCTTTGATAGCATCGATAGAGAAACGCTGTGGAGAATATTGAGACATTATGGAATCCCAGAGAAGATGGTGAATCTTATCAAGAGCATGTACGAGGGGACAAGTTGCAGAGTCGTACACGATGGTGAGCTTACTGACAGCTTTGATATCAAGACTGGTGTGAGGCAGGGTTGTTTGCTGTCCCCATTTCTGTTATTCTGGTGATTGATTGGCTTATGAAAGAAACCACCAATGGAGGAAGAAATGGCATACAATGGACCCCATGGACACAGCTGGACGATCTAGATTTTGCAGATGACTTGGCACTATTGTCGCACACACACGACCAGATGCAAGCAAAGACTACAGCTCTAAACAAAATTTCAGAATCTATTGGATTGAGGATACATCCTGCGAAGTCGAAGGTCCTAAAACTTGTTGCACCCCCAAGCGAACAAGTCAGAGTAGGAGATCAACCACTGGAAGATGTAGAGTCCTTCTGCTATCTTGGTAGTATCATTGACAATAAGGGAGGAACAGAGGCAGAAGTCAAAGCACGAATTGGAAAGGCACAGGCAGCTTTCACGTCCTTAAGCAAGATTTGGAGAACCAAGGATATATCTCTAAAAACAAAGCTGAGGATATTCAACTCGAACGTGAAGTCAGTCCTGTTGTATGGATGTGAGACTTGGAATGCGTCCCAGGCCTGCATAAAGAGAATCCAAGTTTTCATCAACAGATGTTTGAGGAAGCTACTTAAGATCAGATGGACAGACAAGGTCAGCAATGAAATTGTTTGGAAAAGAACAAGACAGAGCCCAGTCAGAGAGGAAATTGGTAGGAGGCGATGGAGATGGATCGGCCACACTCTCAGGAGGCCAGGAAACAGCATCGCGAAGAAGGTATTGGATTGGAATCCCCAGGGCAAGAGATCAAGAGGAAGGCCGCGCGGAACGTGGAGAAGAGCCAGAGAAAATGATGTGCAACGAAGCGGAAAGACTTGGAATAATGTAAAGAGGCTGGCCCATGATAGAGAGGGATGGAAAGTGTTTGTTGGTGGCCTATACCCTGATCCAGGGTGAGAAAGGCAATGATGATGACTCTTGAAAGCTGGAAGAAAACTTTGAACACCTCATTCACTTTATGAACCCATTTCTCTGAAGACACCACAATAGACTTTCACACAAAAAAATTTAATAATAATAAAGTGCTGTTGCTGACATCCTTTCTAAGTCTCTGTCCTTGTAGAATTTTTAAACTTCAAACATACCTTTTGTGCAAGTTTTTCAATATCCACGACGCGCACCATTTGCATGAGAGGATTTTTCAAACACGGCACAGTCTTAAACAGCATTCTCAAATCTGTGTCCAAGCCGTAACCTGTCAGTTTTGAAACAATACATAAAGCTAGTTGTTCTGCGGTCAACTTACGGACAATGATACAGCCATGATGCTCCTATGTAGGATTACCATTAATAAATATCATGACAATTTACTGTAAAATAATAAATGCACCTACACATCAGGCACAAACTTCACATGTCCCTGTCCAAAGCCCTGCACATTGTTAAATTTGAATACACTTATTCTACATAAGACAACAGTGAACAGCAAAGGCCAAATATCCTATCAAATGAAAAATTAGAGCATACACAATTTACAGTTCACATTTGCAAAGTCATGACAGCAAGATTCATCAATGCACCAAAGCACAGAAATCAGACTTACAAATGAACTTCCTAGCGCACGGGAATTTCTTAATACTATAAAAAAAAAAACAGAAAATCTGTGGAGTCGTTCAAAATGGAAAGCTTGACTCGTCTCTCCTTTCCCTTGCCTTTTATTGTATTGTTTCCCTGTGATTTCTTTACGGAAGGCTTTACCATGTACAACCTTTTCTTTTGCCATATTTTGACTAGAAATTCCTTAAATTAACCATGACATAATCATAATTTTTGAATCCATTCCGCCTCATCCTGAAACAAGACAACAAAACTTCGCATTGAAGAATATATGAAATCTCACCAATCTTCAACACTTTCTCATCACAAAAGACGGCCTGGGTGAACTGAACCCATTCCTCCTCAGCCAGAATGACCACCAGCTCCATGAAATCCACCAGGAAGACGTGATCATCCACAGCCAGCTGCAGCAAAGCCACTCTCTCCGCTGTTGCTCCCATACAGGGTTTCCACTCTGCATCAATACCAATAGTTGTGTGAGGCTGGTGGAAGACAAAATCAATTTCAATATTTTAATATCCTTTTAACCCACAGCCTGCATGTGACGGCTCAAAGCCCGCTGTCCGGTCAGTGACCTTACTCACGGAGAATCGTGCCTGGGTTGCACTGACCCTTGCCGATGTACGATGATCACACTACCGCTGTCCACGTGGTTCGGTTTTTATTTGATCGGTATGAAAACATTCGCTGCTATGCCTTATCACGCTTGATAATGAATTAACCAGCAAAACCTTGGTCTGTCAGTCTCTAACCAATGATCTGACTGATCTAGTTTTCGTGAGAACGAAGCATGATAACTAGCCACGCCCCCCAAGTCCTAAACAAATGGTTTCATCCTGATTGGCAGATACTAATGAACCAATGTGGGCATTTGGGGGAATGGTCATTTCAGAGCCTGTTTCTGATTGGTTCTTAGATACAGACAACTCTAGATGATGGTCAGCTTGTGAGAAAATGAGATAATATTGCAGATTTGTTGAGCAACAGTTTCGCATGTCGATGTTACACCTTTCGATGGCATGGGGAGAGCCTTTGAAAGCTTAGTCTTTGTGATTCCGACCAGTGGTTCACTGGTTAACATGTCCTTGTCACAATGCCTTTGATTAATAAGAGATACAGTGAGCAATAAGACCGTAGTTACGTCTCAAAGAGGTCAGTGACCCGACACGTGAAAATACGGCTTGCGCGTGGCAAAGTAAAAGGGGAAAATTAACCTCCAGGTCTGGACTTGCAGCGAAGTACTCATAGTCATATTGGTTTAACATTCTGCAAATTTATTTGTTCAATTGTTTTACGTTCAAATTTCCGTCCTGCTACATTTTTCCCCCCCATGAAGGTTAATATACCGAACGCTTTATTTTTCTTTCTTTTTCCTTTGCATTTTTTGTATGTTTCTGTATTATTTCTTAGGTGAGGCTTTGCTGCATACAGCTTTTTTTTTTTGCCACATTTTGTCTTTGCTTCAAGCCTTGCTGGGACCCCAGAGATTTTCTGTGGTTTTTGTACTATCTCAACCCTTCTGCCTACCCGCGTAATTCTCTTCAAACACTCCTGTAATTTCTCCATGGTGTCCACTACAGTGATCTGGTCATCTGGCAGTGGCATCAGATAGTACAAACAGAATGCCCCTCCACTGTAGTCTAGCTCATCATCCCAGTTTTCTTCTGTGTCTATCTCCCTGTCCTCTACAGCACACTCCATGCTCTTTTCAGCCTCAAGCTCCCTTTCGAAAGAAGGAAAAAAGTAGAGAGTAATCATACATAGTTCACAAATTCTCCACCTTTGAACGCAAAACCTTTTTTTATTAGACCATCTACAGTAACCAAATTTTGCATGTAGGTGTCAAATACTGTGGAGTGTGCACCGAAGTTTGGATTTTTTTTATTGCTTTGTTTTTTAATGTTTTTGAGTTTGCTTTATGTCGCTGACTGCTCATGTTCTATCCCTTTTTTTGGCGAGCACACGACTCATGATGGTCGTCAACACTTCTCCCCCGGCTGATTTAAACTATTTAACATGCTCATGGCTAACATTAGAAGTCAGGAATACTCTGCTGCTTGCTTTTGGTTTGACGAGACAGATGTAGAGAGGGTAGAAAGTGGCGGGCGAGTCAGTGGTTGGGGTCCGCACAGAGCGCGGTTTTAAGCTGGTGTGTTCTAAGAATCATCAAAATGCCACAGAAATGCACATTGAATACACATGTAACTGTTAAGATTGCAATGATCATTGCCATCATCAACACCAGTTTATTCAGTCTGGGGACAGCCATGAATTATGTCAAGTTTGACTAGTTTTGTTGACACACACCCCCCCCCCCCCCCCCCCCATTTGAGACACTTTTCCTACAGATGACTCCAACCCCACTCCTTTGTATAAGCGTAGGATACTTAAAATGGAGAATGTCCATGATTAGGTCTAGATTTTTGGCAATTGCAAGTGACCTTTTGCATGGACTATTTGATTTGTTTCACTAAATACATAGCCTGTCTAATCAGATTTTTATACAGTCCTGCATTGCTCTTGTTGAAAAAAGTAAATAAAATGAAACTTTTTAATTTATTGCCATAATTGAAAAGCATACAATCATACACTCCCTGAAACCCTTACACTTCCCCGTGTATGTTTTCTTAAAACAGCCTTCTGAATGTATGTACTTTATGGATGGCCCTGTATCATATGCATTTATATTTATTGAATTTCATTTTCCCTGAAGATTTATCTGTACGTACCTCTTCTTGGTCCTGACCTCTACAACACTGCTTGGTAATACACTATCTGGGAGGTTGTACCTCTCCGCCCACTTCGCAGCTTCAGTTGTGTCATTGTAGCCCAGCAATTCCATGATCAGCTGCTCTTTCAAGTTGTCATTTTCACCCACGGCACTCTGAAGACACAGATTTGAATTAATTTGAACTGTATGTCCATCAAATCACGAATACCTCAAATATCTTTTACCCCACCCCATCAACTCTCTTTTTGTCCTGAATTTTTCCACGTTTGCTGATACAGGAAGAAAATAGTGGGTGGGGGGGGGGGGGGGGGGGGGGGGGGGACAACTACTACGGCAACATTTATGAATAGAAAGTTGACTTTTTTCTTTCCAAAACAAAATAGCCTACCATTCTTGTGCATTGATACATCGGTGACTGGCACAAACGTGACCAGTGGAAGAACCAATTCATCGGTGTGACTGGCACACAAAGAGTTAAGGTTTTGATCTGAACTTACTTTTTTCATGCTCGTACAATTTTGTATCAAGCCCCACTGGCAACCCACAGCATAACTCTGTTTTTTTCTGTATAATTTGTACATTCTATGAGAAAACCATGATATATAATAGGTATGAAAAGTTGGGATTTTCTTCTTCCTCCTTTGACATTCTCAACTTGCAAAGGAACAAAAACAAAAATAAGTCATATGCAGTGATTCTCAAACCATGCTGATCAGTAGCTTGTGTCCGATTCCCAAACTTCTATTCAAATGTTGATTCCTAAATGAAATTTCAATTCCCATTAGCCACTCAGCAATAAATGAATAAATTAAATTATGCATCCCTTTTTTTTTTCCCAGTTTAAAATGTTAGAATAACATTTGCTCATATAGGATAAGGTGTAAAACACACATTTAATCCGCATGCAAGGTAACTTCCAAATATCAAAGACTAGATGAGGTACCAGGTATTAGCCGGGATAAAGCTGTGTTTCCACCCTTATCTCTCCCTCTCTCTGACCTAGATAATTTCCCATAATAATCCCCAGTCTTGCTTCAGAACTCATGTGCAGCAGACTCTGCACACCAACTGTACACTTTGCGCACGAGGTAGTTTGTGTAATAGTGAACATATTGGAAGGAAATGACGACATCATGGATTCATGCATTTGTGAAAAGGAAACTGGAGGCGAGCAGTCAAAGCAAACTCAAAAATACTTCCCCACCATTTGGAGCCTCCAAATGTTAAAAAGAAGCTTCTGCGGGGTGAAAGGAAAGCATCTTCAAAATTTCATGTAAATCCGAGCCATATGAGCCAGTAGTATTTGCAAACACCTACATATTCCCCTTTATCTACAAAAAAGAATAGCAATATGGATTATTACATGCTGTCGTAACTTTCTACCCCTAAAAGTTTAGCTGGCTCACTTGTTTTTTATCTTCCTGTATTGTCTTACCAACCCTGAATGGGTTGATATCAACCAATTTGGAGATCCCTGATTTAGTGCAATATTTTTTCTTACAACATTTGCAGACAACTGAAAAAGCAGCTCTGATCCATCCACATCTATTATAATAAAAAAAAAGACGTGGGATTTTTAACAAGCCGTTGTTCAGATTTGGAGGCTTGAAATAGCGGGGAAGGATTATCTTGAGTTTGCTTTGTGCCGTTCATTTCACCTCCCGTTCTCCTTTTCACATACACACATGGGCCCGTGATATCATCCCTTCCCTCTGCTAGACAATCCATGCTGAGTCGACACGCTTTGATGAATACACATCAAGCCTACTTTCTTTCACCACAGAACAGAACACACCGACTGACACCTCCCCCACTTTCTTAATCGTTCACGTTCACGTGATGCCCTTTGTCAGTTATCGTCTGCAGAAACAAACTACCCAGCCAGTGTGCAGATTACTGCCATTTCATGACAAACTTCACCTCAAATGTTGACGGGGTGAGTAGAGTATAAACGTGCATGGGGAATGCAATGACATGGAATAAAGCAAACAAGTAAACAAACAATGGCGAAATAAACATAAAGGTATACGCAAACTGAAGCAGATTGGTTATAATCACGCAGAATTGAAAACAAATAAACAATCTATCCCGGGCAACACCGGGGCTATGGCTAGTACAAAATACAAAACATGTCAAAGTGTATGAAGGAAGTTCCAGAAACCATATTTGACTCACCTCCACCATGTCGTCCCATCCTCCATAACCAATGGATTTCTGCAGTAAGACAGGGCATAAGATTTAAGTATTAACCCACTGACTACTTTTACTGCAACTGTTGCGGGTGGCCCGGAAATTCCCTGTGTACTTTTCCCGCAAGCCCTGCGGTTTCCACTTTCTGTGATTTTTTTCTCACGCTACTACCGCAGCTATTGTGGTAAAAGAACCAGATATAGTTAGTAGTGCCATTTGGCATATAAGCATTTTGCGAAGTCGTAATTTGACAAATGGTTGACACACGGTGAATATTTTACGACTACTACCATTTTTCGTACAAAAATCTGCAAGATGGCTGCACGCAACTTGTTTGATGATTTCTGTGGTGATCCTCATTCAAATCCAGACACATATCTGGATATTGATGATGATGTTGAAGATCCAACATATGAACTTCGATCTGATGAAAAACCAGCGTCAGCTCCACCACTGATTAGAAAAGGGGTAGTTAGAGGGAAAATTAAAGGGAAAGCTAAGAAACCGTGTGCTAAACATAAACATGTTGAAGCTGTATCTGATCTAGACCCAGCTGTGCCTGGTCCTTGTGGTTTTCCTGCTCACTTCAGTAGTTCAGAAAGTGCATCTGACTCAAGTGTATTATGTTATAAAACAACATAGAAAAAAATTACATAGCTGTGGCAATTAGGAAAGTCACAGTGATTTTTTGAGTAAACCCTAAAAACAGCTGGTACACAGGGAATTGCCAGGTATCCAAAGGCTGGTAGTCAGTGAGTTAACACAGTCAATGTTTACATCATCACATACAGTAGCATTTCATTTGGAAATTCTTCACTATAATGAATGGAAAATACGGGCTATGAACAAGGCAACTTTTCGATGTTCATGGAATTTATGACACCCATCCTTTTACAAACACAGGCTGATTAAAAAATGTGGCAATAAAATGCGAACAATTAAATGTTGTAAGCCTTGCAGTTACCCTCAGATTTAAAAAAAAAAAATATTTGGGAATAATACAAACTGATGATGACAGTATGGATGTACAGATGGTGAAAAGAAACTTTCTTTTCATTTTGTGTTTTTAAATTGAGTATTAACAAACAGTCATAATTAAATTACTCTTACTTCTCCACTTAAACTAGCAAATGTAAAGGAAATCTACAGTTCCACAAGCAACTCAAAATTGTTATTGCATGATAAATATTACTGACTACTGAATGACAGGCAAGCTATATAAGAACGAAACTTGAGAATAATGATAATATTAACATTTCTGTCACAGTCACAGACGTAAAACAAAATTCATTTAAAGATGTTGCCCATTTTCAAGCCACAAATATTCAAATGGATGTTGAAAGAAAGCTTTTTTTATGCTGTGACTGAACGCAGAACATAAACGCAGTAAATATACCAGTGAAACACCTCTTCAGCGGTTGGTTTTGGTCAAACTCACCTCTATGTAACGTTTATACAGTAGATATCTGATAGCACCCATTGCTCTATTCTCTGAGATGTTTGGACAAGCCTCTGTAAACAGTTAGTTATTAGCCAAGTTAGAAATTTTGTACAATTCCTGCTTCCTCATAGTGTAGTGGGATCAAAATAAAACACATAGAACATGCCTTAGAGAAAACAAATTTTTCTTGAGAAAATGAAGAGTTTTGCTGTCTCTTCCATAATTGACTTTAATTTTGATTGTCTCTTGATTTCATTCTTTAACTTAAACCTGAGAAAAATATTTTTTCCTGTAAAACATTCTACGACCTTTAACCCCTTCCCTGCTGTGGTGCAGTTTGCCTGGAACTGTTCAGGGCTGTCTAAACTCACTATACTGCCATGTGCCCTGAACTGTTCTGGGCCTACTTTGTATGCATTTCTTGAGCAATCATATTAGGCAGTTCAGTGATGCTCCGATAGGCTCGTGCGCGGCAGCCTTTTTTCGCCCATTGCCAACTTTGACAGGCCGTGACTTTCGTGCATTCACATGGTCTCGAAAACCGTCCGTTTTGTTTCGTTAACATCGACTTGTTGGCACTTCCGATGCATATTTTTAAAGGGGAATGAACGCTCTCCAAAATGGCGTTCTCCAAGTTTGTGTTGATTGGATAGTTCCAGAGATATTTTGATTCAAAAATGAGGTAATTTTGAATCTGTGAGCGCATAAAATCTACTTGTCTGATGTTTTTGAAACTTCACTAAAATGTTTTTAACCCTTTGAACACTGTTGCCCTCTACACCCATCAAATTCTACGGCAATATATACACTATTGACCTGTACAGTGGTCAGAAGGGTGACACCGCATATTTGTGCTCTTACGTCATCAAAAGTTGTGTTTGGCCGCTATTTTTTATTTCCAGTTGTAAACAAAGAGAAACTAGAAGCCGGCGCGTGGTTTGGAAAGGTTTTTGGTGAAATTTTCGTGATGAAAGCACAGAATGCAAAGTTTTTTTATGTATCAAACGGGGCTCAACATGCTGGACCGACTGGCATACCAAGGCCCAAGACTGGAGATAAAAGATAAGAAAAACAGCCTATAATACTCACATTTGCTCCCTATCCCTTGATGTTGTGTTTGTTGTGTGTTTCCATCATTATATTACCAATGAAAATGGCAATTTTGGGCTGGGGGACCAGGGACAGGGGTTCATAAGGACAGGGGGACCAGTGTCCAAAGGGTTAATGACCTTTTCTCCTGAATATGGTAAAAAATCAGTTAATTTAATAATCGGCTAGGCACTGGGCTTTGTGCAATATGCTTCTATACATTCAATGGCATTACTTGTATAGAACATAGAAATTGTGGGTAACGTCCCCTGTTGACGGCCAACGTCGTTCGCCCCATCCTGTCACAGCCGTTAGTGCTAACATTAAGCCAAAAATAAATACAAAAAAAAAAAATAATAACTTTGCAACAAACAGAGATACTTAAAAATTCAAAAAGATTTGTAATCAGTGGATCAAGACTACGGTTTTGGCAAAGTTTCATGGTCTTTGGTGAAATTTAAATTTTTTCACTGACCTGCCTAATCATATGTGAGTGCGCCTGAGAAAACCAACAAAAAGTCGGCAACATGACATTTTGAGTTCTGTACATATAATAAAAGACAAGACATTTCTGAAAAATTGAAGTCAGTGAACACCC
Source organism: Onchidella celtica (assembly GCA_963931925.1). Classification (NCBI taxonomy): domain Eukaryota; kingdom Metazoa; phylum Mollusca; class Gastropoda; order Systellommatophora; family Onchidiidae; genus Onchidella; species Onchidella celtica. The sequence continues at coordinate 53,702,440 of OZ007577.1, read as the reverse complement.
TAAAACAAGATTTTGAGAAAACGGCATGTAATCCTATTAGTGGCAATAGCTAATTGACCAAGTAATATTGGAGTGATTGCTGTTAGGAGACCGTACTCTAGTAACTAAGCCGTTATAGAGATCATAGTGAGTAGTGTTCACTGCTCATCTACAGTTTTTCCCATAACATGCCACGGTCCCCTAGAAACAGCCAAGTCGGAAGTTTTTGGATCTTGTTAGGAGACCGTAGTCTAATTACAAAGCTGTTATAGAGATCATAGTGAGTAGTGTTCACTGCTCGTCTACAGTTTACCCTGTAACATGCCACGGTCCCCTAAACAATAGCCAAGTTGGAAGTTTGTGTCGGACCCATATTTTCACTTCAAAGCCGTTTTTCTCAAAATCAGCTTTGCCGACTTATTGTGGGTTTTCTCAGGCACACTCGCATATGGAGACATTCTGAATTATTACTGTTTTGTAACCTTTCATGTATTTTGAAAATGTGGGATTTATGATGTGTAATTTTTGAGATTTGCTTGTTTTGTTCTCTTTTGTGCCTGGCATATAAGTGGAAATCTGTGTGGCAGGCAAGGGGTTAAGATACAGACTTTTCAGAGCTTGCATGAGCCCTAAACAGCAACTCAATCCTCTAAAGATTTCCAGATAACACATCCAAACATGTATCACTCTACCAGGATAGCACTCAGCACTGACAGCAATCTGGCTATTAAATATTTTGCTTACTGATCTAACAGCATGATAACAATCCGCATTAAGTTGTCTTAACCCTCACCTTGCGCGGGGCGGCAATAGTCGGTATTGACTTGCAAGCGCTCACGCCGCACGGGCGGCAAAAGTCGCCCCGGTCAAGCTGACCGCGCCATGCGCAAGCCCTATTTTCAGGCGTCGGGTCACTGACCTTTTTGAGACGTAACCACCGTCTTATTGTTCACTGTATCTCTTCTAAATCAAACGCATTGTGACATGGACATGTTAACCAGTGAACCACTGGTCGGAATCACAAAGACTAAGCTTTCAAAGGCTCTCCCCACACTTTCAAAAGATGTAACATCGACATGCCAACTGTTGCTCAACAAATTTGCAATATTATCTTATTTTCTCACAAGCTGACCACCATCTGGAGTTGTCTGTATCAAAGAACCAATCAGAAACAAGCTCTGAAATAATCTTTGCCCCAAATGCCCACATTGGTTTATTAGTATGTGTCAATCAGGATGAAACCATTTGTGTAGGGCTTGGGAGGGCGTGGCTAGTTATCATGCTTCGTTCTCACGAAAACTACAGCTGTCAGTTTGGAATCATAAGTCAGATCATTGGTTAGAGACTGACGGACTAAACTTTTGCTGGTTAATTCATTATCAAGCGTGATAAGGCATAGCAGCAAATGTTTTCATACCGATCAATAAAAACCGAACCACATGGACAGCGTATGTGGTCATCGTCTAGCGGCACGGGTCAGTGACCCCAGATAAGATTCTCCGTGAGTAAGGTCACTGATGGGGCAGCGGGCTATACGGGTAGCGCGCAGGGTATGGGTTAAGATTGAACTTTGGTATATTCTTAACCCTTTGACTACTGATGCCATGAAAGTTAGATTTTCTCAAATCCAGTTTCCATTTAGATCCACTCATTTCAGCCATTTTAACTCTCACCCTGCGCCTTTCGGCTCAAAGCCCGCTGACCAGTCAGTGACCTTACTCACGGAGAATCTTATCTGGGGTCACTGACCCTTGCCGCTATACGATGACCACACTACCACTGTCCTCTTGGTTCGGTTTGTATTTGATCAGTATGAAAACGTTCGCTGCTATGCCTTATCACACTTGATAATGAATTAACCAGCAAAACCTTAGTCTGTCAGTCTCTAACCAATGATCTGACTTATGATTCCAAACTGACAGCTGTAGTTTTCGTGAGAACGAAGCATGATAACTAGCCATGCCCTCCCAAGCACTAAACAAATGGTTTCATCCAGATTGACACATACTAATAAACCAATGTGGGCATTTGGTGCAAAGATCATTTCAGAGCTTGTTTCTGATTGGTTCTTAGATACGGACAACTCCAAACGGTGGTCAGCTTGTGAGAAAATGAGATAATATTGCAAATTTGTTGAGCAACAGTTCGCATGTCAATATTACATCTTTTGATAGTGTTGGGATAGCCTTTGAAAGCTTAGTCTTTGTGATTCCGACCAGTGCTTCGCTGGTTAACATGTCCATGTCACAATGCCTTTGATTTAGAAGAGATACAGTGAACAATAAGACGGTGGTTGCGTCTCAAAAAGGTCAGTGACCCGACGCGTGAAAATATGGCTTGCGCGTGGCGCGGTCAGCTTGACCTTGCCAACTAAACCCGCCCGTGCGGAGTGAACGCTTGGGAGTCGATACTGACATTCGATACCCTGCGCAGGGTGAGGGTTAAATGATAAATGTTACTCAAACTCAGGCTACTGATCTGTACTTAAAAACTGGTAACAGAGAAACAAAACCTGGAACTGATGGAGCAGTCAAGAGTTAAAAGCAATGCTGTTTCAGTAATGAAAGGGTTAAACTCAAAGCTAAGGAGAAATGATTAAACCTGACCTGGTGGAATGTCATACAGCTTCATCAATCTCATGGCAAACTTGCTCAGGACTTTCTTACTCAACTTTTCACCTTTCACATTCTTTAGACCTGAACTCCTGAAACAATCAATGATTTGGTTATTCAGTGAATGACTGGCCATGTCAAAAAAAAAAAAAAGAGAAAAGTGAAATCGAAATGCCTCAGTTAATGCCAAAATACTTTTAAAAAAACAACAGAAAAATCTGTGAGGTTGCGCCAGGACTTGGAACAAAGTTAAAATATAGCAAAAAAGTAAAAAACAAAAGGTATGTATGTAATGTGTTTTTCCCATTCATTTCCAATTCATTGTAAGAATTCTTTATTATTACTCATGAGAGACTTGGTAATACACAAACGACCCAAACTTCCCTTCAAGTACAGCCTCAAGATGACCCTAAAGAGCTTGGACATTTGCCCCCCCCAGACTTGAGAAACCTTCGCCTAAGATCAACCAACATGGCGCAGCCCAACAAAGAAAGGGGCAAGGTCAGCTGAACAACACTGCAAGGCAGACGCTGAAAGCACGGGCAGCCAGCTCTTCTTCCCAGCTTCCCACCGGCCAAAAATGTGCAATATGTGGCCGACAGTTCCGTGCCCAAATTGGACTTATCAGCCACCTTTGAAGGCACTCCACAACCCAAAAGATGATGAAGTCATGATCATCATCGAGAACGATGAACGAGCGTCATCATTGGTAACACACAACCTTTTCTCTTTTATTTTTGCCATATTTCAGCTCCAGCCAAAGCAATGTCGACTGCCGTTAACAAAATGGTGACAACTTCATAGAAATGGTCTCATTATGACATCTCGTTTCAAAACAGTTAAGATGAGATACTAATACCTGTGTAGTAAGATAAAAGTCTAGATGTGACAGGTCACCTCCTCTCAACCTTATGGTATAGCAGGCCTAAATCTTTAGCTTTTAATAACCTCAGGTTCCACACATCAGTGAAATATATACTTATGGGCTTTTGCAGCGCAGCATATCCATCAGTGCTTGGAGACTCCAAGAATATTATCATTGTTATCAGTATTATTATTCCCCCACACAGATATTCTGTGGTTCTTATAAAATTTCACATACCTGTGGGTACATGTGACGCTGTCAGAAAAGAAAGGCATTAAAACCACTGATAAAAAAAAATTAAATTTGGTTCTTACAAATGATGGAAAGTAGAAATTAAAGACTCCTGTATTCATATGCAACTTTGTTATAATATTAAATATTACTAAACAAATAATATTACATAAAGACCAGTATATCACACAATACATAATAAATAATTATCTTATGTCATTAACTGCATCCACATACTGGATAAAAGACAATACATCAGTGTTGCGAGCACACAAGTGATCCAAAAGCGTGAGTATAGATGCTTGTTGTTCAGGATTTCCCATAACGTAAGACTCAATCACATTCACTTTATCAGTCAGCAACAATGGAACCAGGATCTGCAAAAACACAATTTGACAAGTGCTGTAGAAACACAAAAAGGGTGAAGACAAAACTTCTAGCACAAATATTCCCTTTAGGACACATTACATAAAAGGCCATGACATTAAATATGCTAGCTAAAGGGTCGTTGTGACGCAGTCACAATGAAATTCCTGATCCTACTTTTCCATTTACTCAACGAAACACATCTCTGTTTTTGAGGCTCAAAAGAGAAAAAAATGGTAAATAAATCTTAATAAGGACTGAGTTTTGCCCAAAATGGATGTGGCCACACTACTTATCGTCAAACCTTGTGGCAGTTTACAAGGTTTTATAATTTTTGGTCCGGTAGTCATGGAGTTTTGGGTGTTTATATGTTCACCCTCCAGCTCCGTTGTTGTATGACTAGCTGAGGTCCCCGGCCCTGCCCGGGATAAATCGGTTTGAATATTAGTTTCAGTTCTGTGTGATTATTATGGTCCTGCTTCATCTTGCCTGTTCCTATTTGTTTATTTTATTTTTGTTTGTTTGTTCTTAATTAAGCCTTACTGCTCTGCCTTTGTGAGTTGACACCCTGCGCATCCCGTGCAATAGCATGATTTGCGCACGGGTTAGTGTGTTTGATAGTGAACACATCGCAGGAAGTGATAACGAAACCTTAAAATGGTGAACCTTGACTCGAAATACATGTAAATTATGGCGAAACAATGAAAAATGAAACTTAGAAGCCTGAACATTTCATAATTTCTAACATAGCCCATGTTAATTTCGCATTGATAATATGCTGTTGTGCAAAGTTTGAAGCCTGAGTGTGATGCGGTTCCTGAGCCTTAGGTGACCAAAGTTTCGAGTTACCAAAATATATATATATAGATTACAATTAAAACTTACTGTCTTGTTCACCACATGAAGAAGAAAATCAGCCTCTCAGTATTGAGAGTATTCTACTGATAATTGTTATTTCATGTTTGTTCACATGAAGGAAATTTATAATTACTGTTTAAAATGAAAGTCTTCTAGGGATTCAGTGTTACATAATCTATGCCCTGCACACCAACTTGCATAAGTTTATTACCCCCCCCCCCCCCCCCACCACCAACACTCACAAAGATTGTTTTTTTTCTCCCTGCAGGTCAAATGGCAAAGTTTTGCATAATTATTTGGAGAACACTTAATAACAGCATTAGAATGTACAAACAAAAGATGCAGAAGCAAGAGTAGATGAAACAAAAAGTATGAAGTTAGTGAATGAAACATAATAATACAGGCAAAACGTAATGTAAAATAAGCCACATATTTTCCTATGAATTAACTTAATATATTTGTATTTGTATTTGTATTTGTATACTTCTTTAATCCCATTTGGGAAATTTGCCTTTGTGCCATTGCAGTCCAGTTATAACTGGAGCAGGCACGTCGTCGCCACAGTGCAGCGGCGTTTTTTTTTTTTTTGGTGTGGGAGGTGGGGGAGATGAGGGGGGAGGGGGAGGGCCTGGTAGAGATGAATTTTAATTTAATTTTGCCCGGGCAGCGGCCTGTTCGGCCTGCTCTTTACGATTTCCAACTGCCAAGGTATCTTTAATGCGCGCAACGTGCACACGGGCCCTCCGAATTTTTCGTCCTTATCCGAGAAGACTAGGTACTCGATCCTACTCCCCAATAGGATCAGGGACACGAAAATATGAGAAAAATCCCAATTTCCAACATGCCTGCACAGCCCGGGTTTCGAACCCGGGACCCTTGGCACGAGAGGCGAGCACCTTGCCTCTAGACCACCTTGTCCCCTTGTGCATGACAGCCAAACAGATAACGAACAAAGCCAAGTCTTCACTTACTTCATCTCTAGAGAAGTGTGACTGCAGTTTCAGGCTGCTGACAATTTGTGCACACTGAAATGAAGAAAACAAGACAGCAATGATAGTCTCAAATTGTTTGATACAATGAAAGACGCAACACAAAAGGACAATGATCACCATTAATACCATCAGCTGTTGAATACCACAAAACTCCATCCTCCCACTAAGCTACTTGATCTGAAAATTACAGCCTAGAAACCAAATGGGCCATTTTTCTTTTTTACAAAGCAGTTTTCATCAGTGGCTCATTATCAAATACTCTTGCACAGTACATTATCATACAGTAAACTCAAAATTAACTGGCAGTATACTTGTACCATTAATCATAACTCACTGGAGGCATCTGGGTTTAAAGAAAAGAAAATGAGACATAGCAAACAGGTTTAATTTCAAGCTGCTCAGTCATCAGCACAATTTCCTAGGGATGTTAGACAATAATTGAATTGCATTCTTCTTATTTCTATAGACGCAAAACTACTTAACGTTCACATCATGTGCAGATTTCATGATGCTCTTTCTTCATACTGAGATCGACATAGATTAAAAAAAAACAAAAAAACTACTAAGCTGGTCATCTGATCTTACCTCTGACAATTTGTCCCGTTGTAACATTGCTTTAGCCATGGGAACAAAATATTCATTTCCAGGATGATCAAGCAAGAAGGCCTTTACTGCTGTGTTTAAATAGGGCATATACCTTCCTGTGGCGGCATAAAACACTCTTTTGCGTAAGTCTTCAAACAGAAGCCCCTCTTCCTGGCCCCGAAAATGGTTGTTTGGCGACGTCACCCATTTCTGAAACATCAGCAAGATTGTGAAGGACAGTGTGACTGTTTTAGCCTGGGAGTAATCTTCAGCATTAGTAATGAGATGCAGAGCTGTCTCCCAGGGATTTGGATTGTCTGTCAGAAAAACTACCAGTTTCTTGTAAACAGCATCCCCTTTCTGCCTTTTGTCACTGATGCGATCATCAGTCCATATGCACTGTAACTCTTTCAAGTAGTTTTCTAAGACATCATTTGGCACTGATGGTCTGGTGTCAAGGGCGTTTTTTCTTACACTAGCAGCCCATTCATTAGCTGCCTCAGCAGGGTTTGAACTCTTGCCTTGACTTTGGTTGTCAGGATGTGGATCTCTGGGACCATGTTGCAGCTGATTAACAGCTGCATTTCCTGCAAATGCACGTCGGCCATGTGGGCGCTGATGTCTAGTCAGACCAGGAGGAGGATGCCGCTGCGCCATGGTGACCTGTGTTGCCTTTCTCAAACTGAAATACTGTTTAGACAGAATGATATCATTACAATAAAATGTATGGATAACTTTACGACAGACTCTTTCAGATTCCCTACCCTGTACAGTCATACTGAACATTTTTACAGTATTTCAACTTGTTAATCAGTGTAAAATGTTTTAAAGTTATGTAAGTCATACCTCTATTTATTGTGTTTAAAATGATAACCATTCAGTGTACAATAATAAGGGAGGACTTCTAAATTATGTATCTCATGGCCATATATTTTCTTACAGTAATAAAAAATGTTCCAAACTCCTGGTTATTATGGATTGCAACTTTAGGAGCAGCCGCCACGAACGATCATAAGGGGCAAAGACCCCTTCTTGGTGAGTTAGTTCTGGGTGTAGGGATGTGTTTAAAGTAAACACCCGACTTGGCGATCAACTGCTAAGTAGCCTACATTAGAAGGTGTAAATCGACAGTACTGCCATGAGATGCATCGAGAAGTCTCAGATCTTTCCCAATAATAAAATGAGTCCTTTTACTAGTTTTAGTTTATGAGCTAAAAAGGAATTTCTGACATTTGGAAGCATATGGCAGGTTTCAGAAAATTGGGTCACAAAGACAGTTGAGATTTCAGTGTCTTATAGTATAGTTTCATAAATATTGTGTTTTTCTTGAATATTTTGATTTCAGCCCATAGATGATGATCAGAAGAAATATTATAAATTTGTTCATATTTCATGTGTTTGTGTGTTTTTCTTCTACTTTTTTGTGTTGCGAACATCATATATTTGACATGCAAAACTTCCCTGAATTTACCTTGACAACAAAGAATCAATGTATCTACCAACTTGGCACAGGTAATATTGTTTTTGAGTATGGAATGGTAGCAAAAATGGTTGCTGGTGTGTATAAACCTTACAAAAAGTCCACAGAAGCAAAAGAAAATAAAAAGGTTTACATTTACTGATTTAGCCAAATGTTGCACAAAGTGTCTGTCAAAAATTTGACCTACTTCAGACAGTAACTGAACTGCTTTAAAAATAATTTTTAGTCCCAATTTTCACAGTCAATAATAAAAGAAACCTTTAAAATGGTATGAAAGAAAACAAATAATTAGTTTTTGTTAAAAAAAAGTGTGAAATCCAACAGTAAATCTCGCGGGGCATGTGTCAGTCAAAGTTACGTGACCGTCGCAAGCAATCTTTCCTGTTCCGTTCTTTTGTTGTTGAACACCAACAAGGTTCACTTCCAAGAGATACAAAATCTGTTTGCATCTGCGAAACAAAACAGACAAGTGCTGTGTTTCTTACTCCTTTCTATTTGTCGTAGTTTTTGTATTAACAATGTCTGTCAAAGCAATTCGCAATGGTGCTTTCGCAACAGCTGATGCAGGTCGAAAAACTCGGGAATTGAAGACCTATTAATTGCTGATAGATTTTATCGCGTTTACCGTATCCTTGTAGTCGGCAGCCTTTCCCAGTATCTTCCCAGTATGATTAAGGGTTCAACAAAGTCAAACGATGCAGTTTTAAGACTCTTAGGAGACGTTTTCTAATGCCCTACCCATGCTTATGTGCGATGGTCACATGTTTTGACTGACGAAAGTACCTGGCTAAGGAAGTCTGAACCCCCAATTTACTGAAACCTGCCATACCTGAAAGCTCTGGCCATATTTTTTTTTGCTTTTATACTAAGTTAATAAGAACAGAACTCCTGGCCATCTCCTTGCATCCCCAATAAATGGGCCCCTCCACTTCCAGTCTTCCTGAAAGTGCCCATAATTTAAAATATGTTCAGCTAGACATAATATTAATATGGAGTTGGGGGTTGGAGGATTCTTGCATCCAGGAAATCCAAAAAAGTTGAGGTCGCTTTGACCTCAGAAAGCATACTCATCAGGACCTCTTCTAGATTTGGAATTCCCCAAGAATCAACTTCGTCTTTGGTTCAATATTTCCTCTGTTTTTGTGATGTTAAATTATCATTATTATTGTATGACAGGTTTGCCGCTGTTCTGCCAGTCTGCAAGATTTAGAATCCTACAAAATTCACTTGCATTGAAATGTTCTGAGAGGTGCAACTAGGTATTTTCTAGACAGATCTCGATCTATATTAGACCTAGATCTAGATCTAGATCTATATTAGACAAGTTCTGCAAGAATTCGAAACTGAAAGAGAAGTAACTGTAAAACTCACAGTGCTGTTGCCGCTAGATCTCTAACCAGCGTAACCTTTGCCGAATCTTTTCTTTTTTCCTCGTCTCTCCTCTACAGGAAGGATCTGAGTGATTCACGTATTATTTTGCCCAGTGCTTTCGTGATTAACTATAATAAATCTAGGTAAAATAAATCATCTGTCAGGAATCTTTGTTGACAATGCCGTCTATGTTTGGAAACTCTTGCGCAGGAAAAGTGCAGTGTAGGTTACGTAGGTAAAGAGAAGGTGATCAAAAAAAAAGTTTGAAGTGCAAATGTGAAGGTAGTGAATAAATCTGTCATAATAATTGTTCAAAATTAAATAGAGTTGGTGTGAGAGTGTTTTCAAATAATATTTTACCTAGAAAAACTACATAATGCCGATAAAACAATTAACTGAGGCATTTGAGATCATTAATTATCTCAGATTGAGCAATTTATTCGTAATAGATTTTATTTTTTAAATAAATTGATAAGAGCTCTTTTGGGAAAAAATAGCAGTTTAACTGTGAGTATCCATCATTTGCTGTGAAAGATTAGAAATAGGTCCTCGTTCACTGAAAACGAAACAGTCTCGGATTGTATAAGAATCAAAGATTTAAAGATTTAAAGATCTAATAGAAACAAGACAGAAAGACAAAAAGGGTGCACAAATGGTAACAGTTTTTTGCTTTGTAGGATTTCTGCATTATTTGTATTATATGTGCATGCAAGAGATGCTTATATCAAAGTTATCTGCACACACCCATTCTTAGTCTAGATCTAGACTAGTCTAACTTTTGTCTATAGTTCTAGATCTAGTCTTCTTATAGATGATGCAACTCTAAATTATTATTCCACTGACAATAGACAGGGTGGTAAAATTAGCAATAACGGGAAAAATAGATTTTCAGCAGTCCTGAAAGCCCATTTCTTGTAATTTCTGATTAGCCAGGCAGGAAAACCTCCTTTACTCTCTTCAAATTGTGTATCATATAACATAACATTAAACCCTTTGATTTATTTTTTATTATTATTTTCTTCTTTAGAAGTGACCATACCATAGTGGTAAATAAAACAAGAAAGCAGCATGAATGGCTTAGGTCTAGTAATTCTGGGTAGCCAGCTCTGTTGAGCACTTGTCTTTGACTTCACCACTTGTATTGTGTAAACAGGGTTCATGCACTATAGTAAGCGCACTGATGATGTGGTCAGTTGATGAAGCCATTCACTCATGTATGATTTTCAAATGCAAGACTGTAGGCCTGCTGTGTTATCCCACTTGTTGGCTGACATTGCTGTGTCAAGGAATGACCATTACACAGTGCAACAATACCCTACTGGTACCCCTCCCCCTCCGGTTGCAGGCCTGCTCACTGCTTTACATTACCCTAACCATTCCTTCCTCTGGATCACTGGTGCTAAAAGTGTTTGAAGCAGGCTTTTGTGGGTACTAAGGCTTTCAGCAGGCAGGAATTTCAAAGCTGTGTTGCAGTGAGGCAGTCCATGATATCTTTAAATTATTGGAAACTGGTCTGCAGGTCAGTCCGAATTATACTAGAAATGTTAATAGAGAAAAAGAAGAGAAAAAAAACACCAGATCTTTGAAATTACTTCTTTTTAACACTATTCCTCCCAAGTATTTTTCACATGAGTGTTTTCCCCTGCCCAAGTAATTTTTGTCAAATTTGACCACTGTGCGGTTGGTATAGAAAAAAGAGCATAAAATGATTATTAAATTTATTGATTGTTTTTTTAAATTTTTTGTGTTAAAAGTACAGAATTGGTTACTGTTTAATATAAAACTGTGTTTTTGTCATATTTCAATGCAGAGAATTGTTGTGTGGAGGTGCAAAACAAAAATAAGTACAAAATTATAAAGGCATTATAAAATGTTGACAACATCAATGATTTTAGAATCACTAGATCTAGATCTAGATTAGTTCTATGTCTAGATCTAGATCTAGAACCATCTGCAAGAAATTCTTCATCACTGTCGTCCTCCATCATCTCTTCATTACTGTCACTATCCACGAAGATTTCATGCAAAGTTTTGGATGTTGACAAAAATTTTGAAAAATTGCCTCACTGTGGTTAGGGTCGCGAAAAAATACAGTTAATTGCACGAAAACAGTTCCCTATTATTATTAGAGTAGCGTCCCTTCGATATCCATCAAGGGAAATCATTGTGAATAAAAACTACAGACTGTAAACTACTGTAGAGTAACGAAACCTCAAATACGGGTAATACCCGTTCGTGGGCGGCCGCGTCGTAAATTGGAGAACGGGTAATACCTGTTCGTGGGAGGAAATGTGTTAAAGAAGTTCGGTTTATCAAAGTTTGGTTTACGTGGACTCCACTGTATAATTCTTGATCAGTTTTAGATATATTTAAAGCTGATAAGAAACTGGAATAAGAAGTAGGACCCACAGAACATTATGCTTTGTCTTCCGGCCTTGTTGCATCTTTCATCAGTTTAAATCTTGTTTTAATTTGCCCCATAGAGGAATTTGCAAGAGGAATTAACTTCTGTGATACTGATAATTGTACATAAATGAATATTATTATTTATCACTTGCAGTCTCCAGGACTGGACCAGGCGGCAGGCTGGGGCATTGTCTCATTTGCCGGATTTGTGTTTACTTACTATTCTATTTGGGTCATAGTGCTGGTAAGATTCCCTTTAGCCCACGCTATCATTTTAATTTTATTTAACAAATGTTATTCCAGTGGCAGTCACATGCCATGGAGAGAACAGTATTTGATGGACCAGTGATTCAAGTGCTAATGTTCAGCATGTGCATTTAAATGTTCATAATCGTTAATTAAATTGAGAAGGACAGTGAAGCGGAATGGGTCAATTTTGTGCATTAGATTCAGCGAAGTAACTCTTTGACATGGTGGAACAACATTTACGCCCATGAAATAAATACAGTTAGTTACTTAACTGTAACTGATTGACATGACTGCATTCATCTTCATCTCTCAGGTCATGAACTAATGTTTGTTATACCAAAGTTAGATGTCAGTGTCAAGAACAGATTTAATTCATAAATGTTTCCACTGACTAAATTTTTGTGAGAGAGCAGTGAGTAATTTTTACAAACGTAATTATTGTGCGAGCCAGCATAACTTGGTCTCGTAAACAAGTTGTTTTGAACAGTTTTTTTTATAATAGATAGACAGAAGATGTGGGGAAGGATAGACGGACAGCGTAGGTGTGCATGACTGAGCACTTGTTGTATCTCGTGTTTTGAACTAGGTTTAGTAAAGAGGGAAGGGGTGAGTAGGAATTAAATGTTATTGAGACGTCTGTTGACGTACAGAAATACCGTGATCCAGAGTAAAAGCTCGGGGTTTTGAACATGTTAAGAATTTATTGCTATAAAATTACATTATATTGTATGAAGTAATTCGACCTTTGATGTCGACCCAAGGTCGTTGCGTAGGGCTGTTACTTAAAATAACTCAGTTCGGCAGCTGAGCTAGAAGTGGTTGCACCAATCACAATCCAGGAATTAGACGGTAAGCTGCAGATGCAGACCAGTATTTAAGGCCATACAGAACTTAGTTCTGGGCCACATGTAGACAATCCATTTACGAGGTGGTCGGCGATAGTCCTCAGCCAGATGAGAGACATAGAGACGCAGTTGAGCAGTCCATTGTGAGGGGCCTGATTTAAAGCTCCAGAGCCTAAGCTACTTGGTTTGATATAAACCCACAGCGTTTACATCCAGCGCTCTCACTCCCAGTGAGGGCCGCATGGTGAGAGTCCATACTAATTTGTAATGATGAAAGTGAACCGTTCTACTTACTTTTGAAGACAGTTTCAGAGCTGCCGCCAGACAACGCATGGTTGTACAAGCATTCTCCATGGCGTGTCTAGAGGAAATGTCCATATCCTAACATGTCTCATTGAATTAATAGAATTTAAACTGTTAGATCCGTCGCCACGTGCGCGGATTCTTTTTGCCATATAACTCATATGACCTGCAAGTAGTTAGATTGAATACGTTAGTCTTTATAGAAAGCGGTAGTTTCATTAGTTAGATTCAGTTGCCTTTGAATTGATATTTATATTTATAATTATATTTGTTACATTAATTCCTGTAATTAAACTGCCCTACAGTTCTGCTAAAATTGAAAGCAATTGATTTATTTAGTTTTTAGAGTGCAAGTATTTATTTTTGTGTGTTCGTCGATTGTGGGAGCGGACCTCGAAAGAGTGTCAGTCGAAATATCCCCATGTAACCCACATCGCGACACTGGAGGGGACACTACACACCATTGTTTAGTTTATAGTTTATTTAGATTAGAGTATATCGTTTTTCTCTTTGATTAACTTTTGTTTCTTTTCAGTTTCAGTGCTCACGTGGTCTCGCACGTTGAGCTAGTTTAAAATTATTTATTATTTAGTTTGTATACTGCTTTCTTCATTATTTGTTCCACATATTTCCGGCTCTCCCATTGACCCGAGGATCGAGGCCAAGGAGACGTCAACATAACTGAACGTTGAAAGACAAAAAAGACTGACTGTGGTGTACGCAAAGGCTAAAGGAATCTCCACCAGTTCCTTGAGTTAAGTGATTCCATCCTAAAATTTTGTCTGCGTCTGGGGAGTTGAGTGTTCCTCCTCGTGTTTTACAGGCTTTTTATAAATGACTACAGAGTCTTTGCTCTTTAAATTGAAATGATTCGTTTATTAACAGCAATGAAATAAACAGTCTTCAAAGGATTATGAACTTGCGGTCTGTAACTGCCATTATTTTGTGTACTACGTCACCGATCAAGGAATCCTTGAATGGTGCGTTATGGTGCAAAGCTGAAATACTAGATACAAGAACATACATAATAAATGATAATCCTCTATGCCCCCCCCCCCCCAAGTCTTTGAGAGGTATAAATACAAAGGCTGAAAATGAACGATCACACATAATCACATTTATATAACTTATTTTAGGTATAAGAAACATTTTGATTATGTCAACATAGAACTAGAGCCATGGAACCATAACAACTTGTATACATCCATGAGAAAGCAATGCTCCCTGCATTAATGAACGTAAAAGTATATAATAGCGACAACATGAAACTGCTTGTTTGAATGGTAATTGTCCATAAATAGCTCATGATGATCTATTAATAATTGGATGAATGGTATTGACTTTGCAAAGCTATAATTGTCTGTGCTAATGAAAGAACAAAATGTATCTCAAGTGTGACCTGAAAGTGATGTACATGTATTATTGTATTATACAGGTTATTGGGGATAATAATGTATTCTATGAGTCCATAGCTTTGACATGTTAAAGTCAGAGGGAGGGAGAGGTTGTGATGGTTGTTATTATTTGCGCCTTAAGCGAGTTGAAGGTAATGTTTCTTCTTTGAGGCCAGCTTTATTGAAAGTTTTCAGTGCTCGCAAAGCTCTGGGCGTGCGGTTGGGTGTCTTGCTCGGTGATTTATCTGCAATAGGGGGACAGACAGGTTGCGGTGTATTAGCCTGGAATGGGTTGTCATCAGGGCTGCCACCATCCGCTTGTTGGTGTTGCAAGGATTCATCGGTTGGTGATGGGATGCGGCTGTGAGGAGTGGTTGGCAACGGTGTTGTTAGTCTAACTTCTGGTGTTGAGAAAGGTTCGGACATTTGGGGTGGTGCGACTGGATGCCCTGATGGTCTGGCTGTTTGGGTTGTGGTAGCCGGTGAGGGTAGAGCCGCCAGTGGTGATCTGGGTATGACTGGCAAATATTTTCTCAAGAACTTCCTGTTGCGTAAGGTCATCCTGCCTGAACCGTCCACTCTCACTACGTATTGGTCAAATTGGCGAACCTCGATGACGATGCCTGTTTTATCCCATTTTGTTGGATATGGTCCAGTTTGATTCTGTATGCGCACACAGTCACCCACTGATAGTGCAGGGAGGATTCTTGTGTGAGCTGACAATCTCTCTGCATCACGCATGTGTCTATTTCGTAATGCATCCTCTCGCAAGGCCAATGTCTCCTGCCATGTCTGGTGGGGTAGGTATTTCCCAGGAAATATTGGAATGAAATCCCGCACAGGCCGACCGAATATGCATTGGGCTGGCGAGATATGGGTATCCCTGTCAGGTGTGTTGCGGTATTGGAGGATGGCTCTCTGAAAGGCATTAGTGTTAATGTCACCATTCTGACCACTATTGTCAACAATTAAGCGTTTGATCGTTTTGACACCTATCTCTGCCCTACTGTTGCTATGAGGAAAAGCCACGGATGATATGCGGTGGTGCACTCCCCAGTTGCGTAAAAATGTCTTGGTAGCAGTAGAGGTAAATTCAGGTCCCCCATCTGAGGATAGCTCGTCACTTATTCCGAATGTGGCAAATGTACGTCTGAGGCTTGATATGAGGCCTTTGGAGCCGTCACTTGCTCTCTCCACAATGGGCCAGTTACTATATCTGTCCACTATTACTAGGTAATTGTGTCCTGCATAGTGGAAATAGTCTGCACATATGGATTGGAAAGGGTAATGTGGCGAAATAGGTGGTGTAGGTGGAGCACTGGGTTGTGACGGTGTCATTCTGTTGCAGGGCGAGCAGCGCAGACGCATTTCGGTGATGGCTGTGGCCATGCCTGGCCAAAAGAATGAGGCGTCTGCGCGTGCATGCATCTGGGAGACTCCCTGGTGCGCGGAGTGCAGCGAGTACAAGACAGCCTCCCGGAGGCTGGGTGGCATGACGATACGGTCATTGTATAGGACCACACCATCAAAGCTGGTGAGCTTATCTTTGTATTGGTAAAAGGCCCTCAGCTTTTTCGGTAGATCATCCTTGGATTGTGGGAATCCGTTTTCTACATAATCAATCAGCTCTGAGTATTCACTGCTTGTAGCTACACGAACATTTTCCCATGTGAGTGAACTGGCACCCAACATCTCGTCTTCACTTGAGCTAATAGTTGTGGTGTCCGATTTAGCTCTTATTGCCATGAGGAAATTATGATGTCCCGTCGGGATATTGTGATCCACCTCCATCACAGTAGTAATGTCGTCGGGCAGGAATATTTGGGTGGGTGGCCCGACTGGGTGACGTGACATAGCATCAGCAGCAGCATGGCGAATCCCTGGGATGTGAACGATTTGGAACCTGAATCTGAGGGTCTTTTCTTTCAAGTTCCTTAGGCGTGGGTTAGGAATGGCATCTAGGCTCCTGTCACCAAACACTTTGAGGAGTGGCTTGTGATCAACAACTATTGTCAAGTTGGGGCATCCAAGTACAAAATGGCGTGTCTTCTCGAGGGCGTCTACCACTGCCAGTGCCTCTCCTTCTATAGGCGCATATCTGGACTCAGCAGATGAGGTAAAGCGACTGCCAACCAATGTCATCTTCCATCCTGTACGACAGCAGAATGGTTTTGTAGATATGCACGCACAATGTTTCTGGAAAAGCCAGAAGCCAATACCTTCCTTGCTGTAATCTGTTGCAAGGCATGTTGGTTTGGCTTTGCTGAATATCTCCACACCATGTTTGATTTCCTCGATAATGATGTGCTTTGTCTCTTCAAATAGATCATCCATAGTGTTTGTCCAAGTGAATGGCGTATTTGGCTTTAGGAAGGAGCGGAATGGTTGCATTCTCTCAGCAGAGGCAAATGCGTATGCAACTTGGTTCACTAACCCAAACCAGCTCCTGATGTCTGTCACGTTTCGAGGTTTGGGGAAATTCTTAATTGCCTCAAGTACTTGTGGGCATGGTCGAACGGAGGTGGGGGTGATATCAAACCCTGCAAATGTAACAGTGTTCTTAGCGAATGTGAATTTGCTTGGGTTAAGGGTGATACCGTTTCGGCCACAGATGTCCAACCATTCAGCAGCCTGGAAGAAGCTATCCTCTATGGTAGAGGACCACATTATGGTGTCGTCAACAACTTTTGTTTTGTTTTGAACGTCACTGACAAGTTCATCAAATCTTCTCGTGTAAGCGTCTCCTGAGGCTATATATCCTTGAGGGCAGACACAATACCTGTACCGACCCCATGGTGTGATAAAAGTGGTCAAGTGTCTGTCCTTCTGGTCAAGGAGAATGCTGTGGTAGCCATTCCAAGCGTCGAATGTTGTTTTCCGGGTGTTAGGTGGAACTATGCGAGCCTGGTGGAATGGTGATTGGGTGTGGTGTGTCTCTCTGGTGGCGTGGCGGTTCAGAGCCTGAAAGTCGACCGTGCGCCGTGGCTTACCAGACTTCTTAGCGCATATGACCATGCGATGACACCATGTTACCGGTGTGCCCACAGGGACAGGTTCGATTACCCCGAGTTGTACGTCTTGATCCAAACCAGCTTTTACTTCATCTTGCCAGTGAACTGGTACTGGGATGGGATTATGGTATGCCACAGGCTTGGCATCTGGGTCAATCATGATTTTCATTGGAGGGCCTGACATCATGGGTAGGAGCTGATGTTCACACACATTAAATGTGCTGCTTTTGTAATGTTTCAACAGCCACTGTTCTAGTTTTTCCCTGTTTTCCTCTGTGGCGGGGAAGGGAAGGGATTTTGGAACAGTTGGAGGAGCTTGTCGTAGAGGGCATCTGCATTGATCAGTGGTGCCAGGGTTGTCTTGATTTTCATTCTCCAAACTGGAGGTTGAGCCAATTGAAGGGAAGTTGGTAGACAGTAGACCTAGGGCAATGCACGCTTCCATGGATAAAAATATTTTTTCTGTTGACTCTGTAATGTACACTATTTGGCGGGTTGTGCATGGTTCTTTCCCTCTTTTGTAGCCGGTTATGCGGAGGACAAGCGCACCTATGATGCCGATGGGCTCTGTATTTGCTGCCTTCATCCTCATAGTAGTGGGAAGTAGATGGCTCTTGGTCAGACCAAGTTGGTGAAGCAACGTGGTCCCGGCGAGGCAGGATTGGCATCCTGTGTCTGCCACAGCAGGTGACCTGACTGTTTTTGATGCAAGCTCAAAGGTGGGTTTGATTCCCAAGTCCACAGCATCTTCTGGGAGCGCCTGAACGCTGATCATGATGGTGGGTTGGGGGTCAGAGGGCCGTCTTTTCCACAAGTCTTGTATAGAGTCATAGATATGATGATCAAGGGAGATGGATTCGGCCATGTGCTCTGAGGGTGTCTCGTCGTAGATTGTGCAAAGGGACTCGAACACCGCAGTCGCTGAATCGTTTTGTGGTTTCTTGGATTTCCTGCATACACTTTCAAAGTGGTGGAGTAAACCACATTTGGTACATGTGTGGTTGTAGGCCGGGCAGTGAGCCATTCGTTCTTGTTGTCTTCGGCCATGGCCAGTTTTGCCGCAATGGCCACATGGAGGAGTGTTAGGTTTTTTATCCGGTGGGCGGGTTTGAAACTTTCTCTTTTCATACTGTCTGTATGTGCTGGTGGCATCAACTGCTAATGGGACTGGAGACGGTCTGATGCGTCCAGCCGAGCGCTTCCCACTTTCTTTTGCTTCCACATACCGAATGGTCTCCTCGACCGTCATGTCCTGGTTAGCCTGTCCTAACACATCCAGGCGAATGTCATCATCTGCCAGGCCGACAATGATTGTGTCCCTAACCATTTGGTCGCTGTAGCTGATCTGGGCACCACACCCGCAACCGATCGAGTATTGACAAATGCTGGCCTGTCCTTTTAATCTAGCCGAGAAAGCCCTTATTGGTTCATCCCTGTCTTGTTTCATCTGCTGCAGTTCAAGCCGTGCCACCATGACATTCTCCTGGCGCACTGCCAGGGACTTGATGAGCTGGAGGAGTTTGGGCTCGTCGTTTGATGTGAGGGATTTGAAGCTTCGTGTGAGGTCTCGCCTGAGAACATCGTCACAGCACTCGAGCAGTTGGAATATGATGTCCGGGCCAGAGAGTTTAGTGGCCTGTTTGTAGTCGGTCCATCGTTGAACGAAGTAAGCCCACTCTTCGCTGGTACCCGAAGCAGATATTGACGGCCTCCTTACTTTTTCTGTCTTGGCCCCTGTGGCATGGGGTGTGTGTGCAGTGACCGGATGAGCTGTACGCTCGTGAAGGTCCAACAACCGCACCAGGACTTCAGCAGCTAGGGACGATGGCCATGACGCTGTGCAACTGGGGGCAGGGCATTTGATCTCTGTAGACTGATGTGCGTTCTCTGGGTTTGACATTCCGTTCCGTTTATTTCATAAATGACTACAGAGTCTTTGCTCTTTAAATTGAAATGATTCGTTTATTAACAGCAATGAAATAAACAGTCTTCAAAGGATTATGAACTTGCGGTCTGTAACTGCCATTATTTTGTGTACTACGTCACCGATCAAGGAATCCTTGAATGGTGCGTTATGGTGCAAAGCTGAAATACTAGATACTAGAGTTGAGTGTTCCTCCTCGTGTTTTACAGGCTTTTTATACTTTTTCTCTGTGTTTAGGAACTCACGGGCGGTGGCGAGGGCGTTCTTACGTTTGCGGGTCCCCCCTGCCAAAGTGGTGGCTTGGTCGCAGACTCTGCCGTCTCGACGACAGATTGTGCGGTCTCGCAACACCAGTGGTTATTGAAACTGTGGGAAGTCGCATTCGCGAGAACGGACTTTGATAGGGATCTGTACACTTTGTTTAGATTGTAGCGTTCCATCTTCCTCGTTGTTTTAGGAAGAAGTCTCTCTTGTCCTTTTCTCACCTATCTGTAATTATATTCAGAACTTGTAGGGTCTGTTATCGTTCGTCTTTTCTTGTTTGTCTAGCGTCGTGTTTGGTGTATTTTTTTTTCATTAGACCTTTATCATTATGGTGTTGGTACATTCCTTTGTTTAATATAATGCCTGTGTGAGTCATGTGTCTACATTGACGCATTGATTGAGTTTATCTGGTTATTGTGACGTATAAGGCTGATACGCCAGAGTATATATTTATATATTGGGAATATTGATTCCCCATTCAAGTGCAGTTGTGCACCTGCCTTGAATATCCAGTATATAATTACTGAAGTTATTGTTCTTTAAAGAGAACTACCGGTAATAAAATTACCTTGCAATTGCAATTATACAAGAGCTATAGAAAAATAGCTAAAAATATTAATCAACGATCTAATATTCGTTGATTCACGTGTATTTATATATTACATCGGCAGTGATAACAGTAAGGACACTGCGATTTCATTGAAGAAGAAACATTGTTTGTATTTTGTCGTCTACTAGGGACGTCGACCCGACGAGTGCAAATCGCCTCAGGGATAAATAATCGCGGAGTTAAACAAGTAAATATTTTTTTTATCGCGTATCGGATTAACGTAAATACTACAGTGATAACATAGTACACTGTCAGGCGGGCTATTGCGTGAATTTATCCGGATACCTGTCCATTAACATTAATAGATCTCCTGTAGAGACCTATTGTGAGTGTAACTAATCATAATGGCCGATTACACTTCCTATATAAATTCAGCGAAGCTGTTAGGCATACCCGAGGACCAGCTGGCTTCTTGGTGCGAGAGTAGACTAAAAGAAGACCTAGCTAGAGAAGAGCGTGCCGCAGATAGAGCCGAGAAGGCCGCAGAACGCGAACGAGAGAAAGAAAAAGAAGAAAGAGAACGACAAAGAGAAATAGAAGAAAGAGCCGAGAAGGCCGCGGAACGCGAACGAGAAAAAGAAAAAGAAGAAAGAGAACGACAGAGAGAAATAGAAGAAAGAGCCGACAAAGCGGCTCATCGAGAGCACGAAATTGCCCTAAAGAAATTAGAGCTGCAAGGAAACCAACCGACCGCAGTTCCAAGTGTTCCAACGAATAATGTTAAAGCAAAACCAAAGCTTCCAACCTATAATGATAAGGTCGACCAGATCGATTCTTATATTCATCGTTTTGAGCTCCACGCGGTAGCCGCTGGATGGCAAAGAACTGAATGGACTTCGTGCCTTGCAAATTTATTAACGGGACGTGCACTTGAAGTATTCCATGGCCTCAACATCGAGGATTCTAAAAATTACGACATCCTTAAAAAGGCTCTTTTAAAGCGTTTTCAACACACCGAGGACGGTTTTCACCAAAGATTCCGGACTTGTAAGCCAGACCCGTCCGAAAATTTTTCAACGTACGTCGACCGCCTAAAGCACTACTTAGACCGCTGGATTCAGCTGGCTGGTGTCGCTGACGGTAATTTTAAAGGGCTTTATGAGCTCGTTCTGAAGGACCAAATATTTAACGCGTGCCATTCAGAACTAGTCTCCCACATTAAAGAGTGGGCACCTAAGACGTTAGCGGAAATCACGTCCTTAGTAGAACAGTACGCGTCCGCACACCCTAATCGTTCGCTGGCTAAAGCCAAAACTAGCGAACCGTTTTATGCCGGAGTCGGTGGAACTGCGCCAATGGGTACAAGAAATTCTCGACCAGTTCATCGCCAGACGCCGCCTCCGCGTGCATATTCCGAACCGCCGCCTAATAAAGCTCGCGGTTTTCCAAGCCGTGCTGGACCTCCCACTCGGGGACATTTTATTCGCTATTCAGGTCCACCCCGTCGTGACGTTAACGAGGGCTACCATTATCAGAGCCCACCATGTCCACCTCCTTGGGCATATTATAATAATCCATATAATGCACCTCCAATGCAACCCAGACGTAATATATATAACAGCATTAGGTGCTATCGGTGCAATAAACCAGGTCATACGTCAAAATATTGTAGGGTGCAGTTTGAAGCTGCAAATGCTTGCACCGTCATTGTTCCGGCTGCACAGAGTAGCCGTACCGTTGAAATTACGTCGCCCATGACGGGCACCGTTCCGGTTATGTCGGCCCTCCATCAGCACGGGTCATTGACCTTTTATGAGGGTCATGTTAACGCCATACCCGCGTCTGTCTTACGCGATTCAGGTTGCACCACTATCGGTGTTAGGGAATCACTGGTCAGACCGACCCAGCTGATTGAACAACAGGCAACCTGCATTACTTTCGGGGGCTCCGTCGAGCGATTCCGTCTCGCGGAGATATACATCGACACGCCATTCATTACAGGTGTCGTAACGGCATGCGTATTACCAAATCCGGTCGCCGATCTAATTATTGGTAATTTACCACAGGTTAATGATACACCTGACGGCCAGTTAAAAGTTTGGAACGAAAACGTTGCGTGTGTAACCACACGACAACAGTCAAAACGTCCACTGGATGGTACTTTACAAACCCCTGCGTTTGATTTTAATGTCACGCCTACAGTTTTCTATAAGGAACAACAAAGCGATCCATCACTAAAACCGCTGTTTGCGAAAGTTCAGCCTCAGAACCGAAATGCCTCTCCGTTTATCATTAAAAATGAATTATTATACAGAAATTTCCGAAATAAACGTGAGACCATTGAACAGCTCGTGGTGCCTAAGTCGTTCCGTCGCGACATTCTGCGTCTCGCGCATGATACATCATTTTCAGGCCATCAAGGTTCAGCCAGAACCAAATCACGGATATTGGCTCATTTTTTCTGGCCTGGTGTATACGCGGACGTGAACCGTTTTGTGGCGCGCTGCGATGTATGTCAAAAACGTACACCTAAAGGTAAAGCATCACGCGCACCCCTTCAGGAGATGCCACCAGTCTCAACACCATTCGAGCGTGTCGCGGTTGACATAGTAGGTCCTCTTAGTAAATCAGACAGAGGCCATCGATTCATCCTTTCGGTAATCGACTACGCGACGCGCTGGCCTGAGGCTATTCCTTTGAGAGACATTACGGCTGACCATGTCGCTGAGGCGCTTGTTACTATTTTCTCGCGAGTCGGATTTCCGACCGAGATTCTTTCAGACAGAGGACCACAATTCACCTCTGATCTATACAAAAAGGTACTAGAATTAGCGGGAATTAAACAGAAATTAACGTCCCCCTATCATCCGCAGTCAAATGGTTGTTGCGAGCGGTGGAATGCGAGCATGAAGTCTATGCTAGCACGCGTATCCGCCGACAAACCTGGAGACTGGGACCGTCAGCTCCCCGCTATTCTCTTCGCCTATAGGGAACTCCCGAACGCGTCCACGGGTTTCTCCCCATTTGAGTTATTATACGGACGTAAACCACGTGGCCCGATGGCCATACTTAGTCAATTGTTCGCCGGTTCTGAAACCGACGATTATGATACGCGATGCGCGTATCAATATGTTGTCGATCTCCGACAACGAATTATTAATGCATGCAAAACCGCTCTGCAATTTGCATGCGCTAGAGCGAGTTCTTCAAAATTTTATCGCGATCAGGGCGCCCAAATGCGCGCCTTGTCCGTCGGAGATCTGACACTTGTTCTTTTGCCGCAAACGCAAAACAAACTCCTTCTAACATGGAAGGGACCATACAGAGTCCTTAAGAGACTCTCCAGAGTGAATTATTTGATAGATATTCGTGGGCAGAGGAAAATATTTCATATTAATATGCTGAAAAAGTACCTGCCTAGCGATGATCGTCGTAACAACTCCGTTCATGTCGTCCCAAGGGCCAACGCGGCTTTAGTTACTGTCGACGACGAGGACCCTTTGAGTATCGACAAATCGTTGCCCATATTACAGGCCACCGAGAGTATAAACGATGTTAATATCAATGATGAGCTTGCGCCGTCGCAGAAACAGGATCTTACACACCTGCTCCAAGAATTTGCCACGGTGTTCACGGATTTGCCGGGTTCTACGTCTTTAGTCCAACATGTAATACGACTTCAGACAGACGTACCAGTGTTTGTTAAACCGTACCCGCGCCCGCTGCACGCTCACGAAACGATAATTACAGAAGTACGTGCCATGCTACGGCTAGGCGTCATAGAGCGATCAACAAGTCCGTATTGCTCGCCGATTGTCTTGGTCAAGAAGAAAGACGATACCGTGCGTTTTTGTATTGACTATAGAAAGCTCAATGCTATAACCATCTATGATGCGGAACCCATTCCCAATCAGGAAGACTTATTCGCGCGGTTATCCAATGCAAGTATCTTCTCGAAAATAGACTTATCCAAAGGATATTGGCAGATTCCTCTCGAAGAAGGAAGTAGACAATATACAGCTTTTCAAACCCCTTTGGGTTTAATGCAATGGAAATATATGCCTTTTGGACTGGTTACTGCACCAGCCACGTTCGCGCGCATGATGAACATCTTACTAAATGAATTGCGCTGCGTTCTATCATATTTCGATGATATATGTATTTTTCAGGCTGATTGGGCTGGCCACTTAATGGCCCTTCGTGAAGTTTTTGCCGCTCTTCGCCGAGCTGGCCTTACCGCGCGACCCAGTAAAGTGTTCCTGGGATATCAGCATATAAACTTTTTGGGTCATACCATAACCCACGGGGTTCAGACTCCAGACGATCGCAAGATCTCCAATATTTTGAAACTACAACCCCCTAAAACTAAAAAGCAAGTCCGTAGCTTGTTGGGACTTTTGAATTATTACAGGAAATTTATACCAAACTTTTCCTCTCTCTCAGCCCCGTTATCTGATCTAACGAGGAAGAATCTTCCAAATAGAGTCGTCTGGACGCCTCAGTGCGCTGATGCCCTTCAGACTATTCAGAATTTATTTTCTACTTTCCCTCTGCTTGTTTTACCCGATATACGCCAGACATTCGTCGTCCGAACGGATGCATCAGATAAAGGAATAGGCGCCGTGTTACTCCATCAGCGTGACGGTTTCTTGCGACCGTGCTTATATGCAAGCCGGAAATTACTTGATCGAGAGACGCGCTATGCGATTGTCGAACGAGAGTGCCTCGCAATTGTTTACGCGGTAGATGCATTTTCTCGATACTTATTAATGTCCGAATTTATAATTGAAACGGATCATCGACCATTACTGTTTCTTAAGTCGAACAGAGCCAAGAATGCTCGACTAACCAGATGGAGCCTTGCGCTCCAGGAATACAAATTTACTATTCGGGCTATACCTGGGGAGGATAATTTACAAGCTGATGTATTGTCCCGTTTGATTTAGTATTCTAAAATAGTCTGTTGAACATTGAGGTTGAGCATTTTTTTCGGAGACCGTGGATGGTTTCACATTCTATTGTCCTACCAATTATGGACATTCTTTCTCAAAATTTCCATGTGATTCCTTTTTCCACTAGCGTCCATCCTGACCATGACCTGAGTTTCAGACAACCTTGACGCCTTTGTCTGCGGGTCAATGAGATGAGAAAATGGCAAACCGAGCGACCAGACCTACTGCTGCCAGGATACCATTACTTTAATTAACTATTGTTCGTTCATGTTCTATGAATGTATTAATTACGCTCAATGAAGCGATGAGCTAGTTGCTCAATATTTCAGTCTTTACAGTATGTCTGTGTGAGATAAGTTTATCACTTTAATTCTTAAGTGCTACAATAATTATATATTATCACAGAACGTCGCATATAAATATACATATGCTATTGTCCATCGATAATGCACGTTCTTAGAATTATTTTTTTTGACTTTCAGTAACGACATATTTTTTACTATATAGCCCTTTCCAAAGTACTATTACATAGCAACGTTAGTAGACAGTTATGTCGTTCAAACCCTAAGTTTTCACTGGGGTGGGGGATGTGTCAAGAACAGATTTAATTCATAAATGTTTCCACTGACTAAATTTTTGTGAGAGAGCAGTGAGTAATTTTTACAAACGTAATTATTGTGCGAGCCAGCATAACTTGGTCTCGTAAACAAGTTGTTTTGAACAGTTTTTTTTATAATAGATAGACAGAAGATGTGGGGAAGGATAGACGGACAGCGTAGGTGTGCATGACTGAGCACTTGTTGTATCTCGTGTTTTGAACTAGGTTTAGTAAAGAGGGAAGGGGTGAGTAGGAATTAAATGTTATTGAGACGTCTGTTGACGTACAGAAATACCGTGATCCAGAGTAAAAGCTCGGGGTTTTGAACATGTTAAGAATTTATTGCTATAAAATTACATTATATTGTATGAAGTAATTCGACCTTTGATGTCGACCCAAGGTCGTTGCGTAGGGCTGTTACTTAAAATAACTCAGTTCGGCAGCTGAGCTAGAAGTGGTTGCACCAATCACAATCCAGGAATTAGACGGTAAGCTGCAGATGCAGACCAGTATTTAAGGCCATACAGAACTTAGTTCTGGGCCACATGTAGACAATCCATTTACGAGGTGGTCGGCGATAGTCCTCAGCCAGATGAGAGACATAGAGACGCAGTTGAGCAGTCCATTGTGAGGGGCCTGATTTAAAGCTCCAGAGCCTAAGCTACTTGGTTTGATATAAACCCACAGCGTTTACATCCAGCGCTCTCACTCCCAGTGAGGGCCGCATGGTGAGAGTCCATACTAATTTGTAATGATGAAAGTGAACCGTTCTACTTACTTTTGAAGACAGTTTCAGAGCTGCCGCCAGACAACGCATGGTTGTACAAGCATTCTCCATGGCGTGTCTAGAGGAAATGTCCATATCCTAACATGTCTCATTGAATTAATAGAATTTAAACTGTTAGATCCGTCGCCACGTGCGCGGATTCTTTTTGCCATATAACTCATATGACCTGCAAGTAGTTAGATTGAATACGTTAGTCTTTATAGAAAGCGGTAGTTTCATTAGTTAGATTCAGTTGCCTTTGAATTGATATTTATATTTATAATTATATTTGTTACATTAATTCCTGTAATTAAACTGCCCTACAGTTCTGCTAAAATTGAAAGCAATTGATTTATTTAGTTTTTAGAGTGCAAGTATTTATTTTTGTGTGTTCGTCGATTGTGGGAGCGGACCTCGAAAGAGTGTCAGTCGAAATATCCCCATGTAACCCACATCGCGACAGTCAGCTTTGGATCTGGAGGAAGAAGTTAAATAACACTAACAGGCCTCTGGGCCTTATTTCTCTGCCCATGCTATGATGAGTGGTATAATGCTATACATTTATCAGGTAGTGCATTTATCACCCCAAATTCTAAAGTGTTCTTTTGTTTTTTAGTTCAACCAATACTTTATGAATTCTTACGCATTTTGATATTGTTTCTGAAGAAAAAGTTAGGTGAATTTGGCATTTTACTTAGTCATGAAAAAATTCACCCACTCGTGTTCAAAAGTGTCATACATCATTTTCATGAAAAAAGTCATGAGACTGGTGGACAGATTGATGGAAACAGTTCATCCTTTACCAGTGTGATTAAGGTGCTTTTTTGTTTGTTTTGACAGCCCTTTGTGGAGCCTGATCAGCCAATTCACAATTTTTTCCTTCCTCGCATTTACGCCATTGCCGGACCACTAATTGCAGGAGTGGTTGCCCTCGCTTTGATTGGTAAGTCTGGTTGCAGCACCACAGGTAATCATTTTATGACAGACTAGTTAAAGCTCACTGAGCTCTGGTTCCAAACACCATGAAGGATATTGATCAAGACTTCATCCCTAAAATGAACAGGATTGATGGTTTCATTGATTGTTCATGTGTTTGCATGGCAATATAATGTATTGGGTGTAATTTGGTGAAGAGATCTGCTTTTCATATTGCATAATATTATTCATAGCACTTTTATGGAACACTTAAATGTTGGTGTTTTATGAAATTAACCCATAAAAGATTATTTGAGAACACTGAATAAATAAAAATATTGTCTGTATAATAAGAAAGAAGACAAATTTTGTAAGGGTGCAAATTTTTAGATTGCTAGTCTGTTAATAGATGAAATGGCCGGTAAAGAGAGGATGGCTCAAATCCACAATAGCCAGGAATCAGTTAACTAAAGCAAGAAAAGGAGAAGACAAATTTACAATCTATTCAAGAACATTGCTCATATGATAAATTGATTGAGATGTCTGTGTCAGACTCTTGAATTCAACATGAAACTAGAAGCAGAATTGCATCATTCAATTAAAAATGGTAAAATGATATTACTCATTGCTGTGTTAAACAAAATGCAGCTAAATATCTGGTTCAGAAGTCCATGAAGGAAAAGTCTGTAGTTCTCTATATCTAGAGGGGATAAATGACTTTTTAATACTTTTACTCTTTTAATTCCCTCTGACAGTGAATAGAATGAGACCTAAGGTGCCAGTTTCAAGTTATACTTATTTGCAAAACGTACAAAACTTTTGAGAATTTTATCAATGTAATAAAATGAATATGGAACTACATGTATTTAATTCTATTGTTAAATTTAGAAGCTTTGAATATGAAACCTAAATAAAGAACACGTACACAAATAGACTGTGAAAGGTGCAAAGTGGCTGCTGTCGTGCCGTCATGCCATAAAACGCAAACTCAAATAAAATCAAAATTATGTCAGTTTCAGTAGTGGACATTATAATTATTTGTATTCAGTATCAGAGAGTCTGATAATTAGTTGGAAAGTGAAACCATTGTTTCAATTTTCAGAAAACTCAGGAGTCATAACTTATAATTTCTTTTTCATCTTTCAGGTGCATTTGTGTTGCATGTGACCATGAAATCCAAAAAAGTCAAGAAAAGCTGACATGTATGGATTGGAAGATTGCTGTGTTGTATGTTTTCAGATGTGGCTACTGTACATTGAGAAATAAAAATAATTTTGACTTATATAACAGTTAATTGTGTTATTTTTACTGAGTGTGATATGAGAAGAATGCGTGAATATGTAACTATGGCAATACGGTAGACCCCAAGTATAACAGCCTCAGATTGAATGCGATCCCGTGTATAATGGCATAAATTAAAATCCCCATTTCATACACTCTTCTCATAAGTAAAAAAAACTTGTTTACAACAGCGGCACATAAAGCACACCTCTGATACAATGGCATTTTTCGTGTAAACCTAAAAGTAAGAGAGTTGTCATCCTGCTCGTGCCTCATATGTAGTTATATGCCTGACCAAGAGAGTGGTCACTTACTGCACTACCTTTCGAGCGAATTCATCACCATTCACTTCTAGAGAAAGAAAAACTGCACTGCGATATAATGATGGCAACAAGGAAGAGAAAATGAAAATGCCTTTCTCTTGAAATGAAGGCAAAATTAATTGAAGAGGTGGACAGGGGTGTAAAAAACAAGGTTTAAATCTGTAGGGACAATGAACTTTCTTTGCTTCTGGGATAAGCCCTGTGTATTTATATGATTGCTTTCCTTTTGAACTTGCCTTTAAAGGAACCTCGCTTAAACTGCAGTTTTGGAGTGGTCCCATGAATGCCATTGTATCCGAGTCCCAATGTAGATAATTTCAGCTGGTTTAATTTTAACCTTTCCACATCGTGGGGATCACAGTTGTTGCATACCCACTGTATGTTCCTTCCTAATAGTGGCTATTACCTGCGTACGCACTGTTTTGGGGTGTTTTTGAAAATTCGTATAAAATCTTGTGATAAAGCTAGTTATATTTTAGCATCATCAGGAAATTTTATATTCACAGAAGAATAATGGCAATCATATGTTGGCAAAACACAAAAAAATAAAAACAATATGCTATGAAATCGTGTGTTATCCCAGGCGGTGCAAGATGCTGCGAACAGGTGTGCCAGTGGCTGCACTTTGCAGACGACTGGTGTATCGATGGGTTGTAAAACAGCTCACACCCAACAGCTGTGGGGTGATGTGGAAAGATTAAGATTAGGACTGGGTGGGATACGAGAGGATGGAAAGAATGTGTTCAATTGGGAAATTTTTTTGTTTTTAACCATTTCACTGCCCAAACAGGAAGATTTCCAGGCTAGCCTGCTACACCAGAAACTCAAAATGTGGAGAATGCATGGGCTTTTGAATAGGTCATTCTCTGAGCAGCAACAGGACAATATCACTGATATAACCTGAAGTGATAATTAGAAATATCAATACAGAGAGTAAAATGTACAGGCTGGACATGGCAAAATCTTATGACAACTCACACTGGGCCCTCACGACTGATGCTAAACTATAACTCTAGCTTTATCACAAGATTTTACATGAATTTTCAAAAACACCCCAAGGGCCCCAGGGGTTTAGGGGGCCCCATGCATGCAAATCTATGAGTAGTTGTGTAGGGGGTGGGCAGCAGCTTATTGCTTGGCTCAGGGCCCATAATAATGTTGACGTGACCCTGACAACATTACAATAACTACTGCAATATCAAGTGAAACCAACTGCAAGAATAATCAGGACCACAGCAAGAGGCCAGTTTATTTTAAAATCTCATCATCAACTCCTGCACCGATTTTAATTTAAGTGTCAGCAACATCAACGCCAGCCATAGCTAGGTGTAAGGGATTAAGCGCATTCATTTTTTTCCCCTCAGTTTTGGTGTAAGCTGTGCAGTGTGGACTTGCACAGGACTTGGGGCACTAAATGGCACAGACAGAAACAAGTGTGACTTGCTAGGTGATCCAAAGAAAGTTCAAGACGGAGTCGAAAGTAACCCACAACTGTCTTCGACTCATTGTACCATGGCTAGGGGTGTAAGTGTTAAAATTCTAACAGCAACAGTGAAATCCCCTAACTACAGACTTAAATAAAGTTTAATAAAATATCAACACCAATCATAGTTTTGAAAATGTTAAAAACATCAACTGCCCAGCTGTAATTTGAATTGTTTTGACAATAAAAGTCTGGGGCAAAGATCTACACCACCTATTAATGTTACATAATGTCAGTATATAGCAAAACAAGACACATGGACAAGAAAACAGGAAAAGATTTTTTTTTAAATGTAAAGGCAGTTAAAATTGTCTTCACAATATTTTACTTTTCATATTGTGCATCAAATGTGCAAACAAGTTCACATCTGAATAACAATAATTGATTAAGCCCATGAAAGGTTATTAAAATCAATAATATTTGAGGTTATATTCAGAAGTAATTACAACTGTTTACACCAAGTGCTGACACCATAACAATTAACATCTTTTCTTCTTTGGAAAGACCTCCTTTGTGGGTTTTCCTCACTTTATTGTGTACAAATCAGCAGGATGTAATATACATGTATTTCACATCTGTGTTATTCTGAATAAGTTAAGGAAATAAAAAACATAATTATCCATCTCTCTGTCATTTTTTTGTTTGTTTTTACCTCTTCTTAATCCCAGCATCATCTTACTATAATTGAGCTAGAGGGTGAACCTGTTGGCAACTAAAACTTCGCGACTACGCCACAAAAAATTATGAAACTTGATGTACTGCTTCAGTTTTTGATGAAGAGTTACGTGGACACATTCATTTTGAACAAAAAGCAGTCTTTACTATTGTTAGATACATTGATTTTTTTTTTTTGAGTCGCAAAAACAGAGACGCATTTTTATTGGATAGGAGTTAGTACCGAAAAGTGTGACCGGAAATTACGTCCTCGACCTCTCTTTACACATTGGTGGTCTAAAATCAATGTAATCACATCTTTGCAATTCTGCGTAAGTCCTATTAATCATTGCATCGAATCCAAACGTTGCTTTTAATGTAGTCCAGATCTAGATTATACGGTTGGGCTTCCTATAAAGAATCTGCAAGATTTATCTTACACGGGTCGGCTAGTCTATTCAATGATAGGAAATAATTCTTATGCAGTTGTGCATCGATCTGTCTATATATTGAAGTGGTGACACAATACATGTAATGAGTACAGTAATCTTCATCGTGTATTATACATGAACAGTGTATGTATCTGATTAACTGTAAGTAACTTGGGTGATCATTTGGAGAAAACTGGCTATCACTGTTATCATCTCAATAGGGAGGAATTTGCGTATCTGTTGCTCTGTCTTAAGACGTTCGTGTACACGGACACAGCTGTGCTCGGTAAAAAAATAAATCTTATCTTAAAAAGAGCTCGGGAAACTACATACATACGTACGTAGGCCTATGTGTTTTCTAGAATTGATACATGCACTTTATATCTGTAAAACTGGACCATGCTCTGGCTACAGCTATGGCGGATCTGCTATGAACCTAATGGAGCCAAGGCTTCAGGGCTGCTAATCCCGGAGAGGCCCAGAAGAAACTTGTTTTAACCCTCACCCTGCGACCGACACTCACAGCCCGCTGTCCGGTCGGTGACCTTACTCGCGGAGAATCGTGCCTGGGTCGCGCTGACCATTGCCAATGTACGATGACCACGCTACCGCTGTCCACATGGCTCGGTTTTTATTGATCGGTATGAAAACATTCCTCGCTGCTATGCCTTATCACGTTTGATAATGAATTAACCAGCAAAACCTTAGTCTGTAAGTCTCTAACCAATGATCTGACTTATGATTCCAAACTGACAGCTCTAGTTTTCGTGAGAACAAAGCATGATAACTAGCCACGCCTTCCCAAGCCATAAACAAAATGGTTTCATCCTGATTGACGCATACTAATGAACCAATGTGGGCATTTGGGGGAATGGTCATTTCAGAGCTTGTTTCTGATTAGTTCTTAGATACAGACAACTCTAGATGATGGTCAGCTTGTGAGAAAATGAGACAATATTGCAAGTTTGTTGAGCAACAGTTCGCATGTCGATGTTACATCTTTTGATATAGGCCTACAGTTAGATAGCTGGCCGACACTGAAGTGGCCAAACTCTTACACATATTCATGATATTCCATCTGTTTTGTCATTCATATATCCGTCACAATTAAATCTCATGGTACCGGCATAATTATAAGATCTGTCAAACAACAACGAAAAAGAATTTGAAATGCTTGTTGCCTGTCGTTTACACCAGTCATTCTGAAAAATGCATGTAAATAAAATAGAAGTTTTAATTGTTTGAAAAGGAACTGATTTAGGAAGACCTGCTGTAATAGTGTGTTTGTTTGTTTTTTAACACAAAACCCTGAATTAAGAATGATAATGCCGGATAAGAATTTTCTTGCAAAAGAACAAAAATTATCTATTTTCTGCTTCAGTTCGTCATAAAAGTCTGAGTTTGTATGTATAATATTCACATTATATGCATACGATGATGGAAAGGAGGGAGGGAACTCTCCTGGCTGTTGACATGGAATGAAAGTTATCTATTCTTAAATTTTGTTATACAATGTAATCCAAAAACTGCCCAAAAGACACCTACATTACTGTGTAAGGCAAACAATGCAGTGGTTGTCCTTGACTTCCTCCTCACACTGGTCCTCCAAGTGTTTCACCGTTTGCTGCTGCTTTCTCTTCTTCCTCTCTCTTTAACTTTCTCTTGGTCTGCACCTCCTCCCATTTGATGAGAATCAGCATCAGTATGAAAGTGATCTGAACGCACCCATGGACACCAATGTCGATCCCACACATCAGATATCTAGGGATTGATGGATAGACGAATGGGTTAAAACGCGAACTGGTGCATGGATGAATTGCATTACATCCTGATTTAACCCTTTGATTGCCAATGATGTAAAGCTGATTTTTGATATTTTTTAT
The DNA here is from genome assembly GCA_963931925.1 of Onchidella celtica. NCBI lineage: Eukaryota > Metazoa > Mollusca > Gastropoda > Systellommatophora > Onchidiidae > Onchidella > Onchidella celtica. Next base: position 53,668,869 of record OZ007577.1, on the reverse strand, counting down.
AAGCATGTAGTTTTGGAAATGCGTAGATTCTATAAGTGCCACCTGTTCATGCAGAAAATATGACTTGAAATAGCAATACATGCACCCATTTGTCATTTAAAAATGATATAATGCAGAAAAATGCTATTTGCGGTGACCCAAACACGAGGTTATTCATATTTTATCGAGCCGGCACTGAAAAAGTTAAAGATAGAAAAAGTAGGCTGTACATTATTCATGACACTGCATGGAGAGATAGGTTACAACCAACATTGTGCGCCGCGGCAAAGATAAAAGGACAGCGTGATGGATGCTTGAATACCTCTCGCATGAACAGCCATGCAGCTGGTGGATGAAGACGAGGACCAACTAAGTTATTGTTGTTGATGAATGAATTAATATGAATTTGATGATGTCAAAGGTTTTATTTGATGGACAGAAGAATGAACTATGAGTTTGTTGAAGGAATTTGTTAGTTGAATGAAACAATGTAAATTTGGTGATATCAAAGAATTGAGATGGACATGTGCATACATGATGGGTTCGTTCAATGAAATACTTAGTGGATAGGCCTACATATAATCATGTAGGCCTACTGCACATGAAAATAATGGTTTGGCAATAGGTACAGATGGATTGGATGAAGAAAGTGGAATTTAGAATGTGGATGGGTGGAAGAATGTATGATGGGCACTCAAAAACAAGTTTTGAATATAAGTATTGTCAGTGCTTCCACAATAAAACGATTAATACATAATAATTGCAGCCTAGATAGGTAAATGGTTTAGGTTAGAGAGTACAGAGACACTTGGGACAGGAGCCAAAAACGAGGCCCATTCCCCCAGCTCTTCACGTTTAAAGTAAAAATCGGAGAATGCAATATGGACAGTGCATATCCGTACAACATGTTTACAAAAAGCGCGACTGGTGAAGGTTTGCTGAAACAAAACTTGGTATGGTGTTCACGAATTTAAAGTGACAACCCATGGAATAGTCAGATAGACCTGGGGGCGTGAGGGTCTAGTCAGTTTGTATCAATGGGCGGTAGTCAGATTGACTAATCAGGTGAAAAGGGGTTGGGGTAGCCATTGGTGATCGACGCACACTCAGTATATTATTAGCGCAGGCGACGCAATCTCCGAGCAGAAGTCGGATTGTTTTGCTACTAAGCCGATTCATATTTTTAAAAACTATGCAAATTAACAAGGTCTATAATATAGTATTCCGGTGTGTGTTCTATGTCATCGAATTGTGTGCGTTGTACGGATATGCACTGTCCATATCCGTAATAAATAAATAAAAGGTGAATCCATGATTTTAATTTCTATACTTGAAGCACATATACATCATCTGCTTGTTCGATCTGTAACACTGTAACTAAGGGTTTGAACTACCCTACAATTTTTTACCTTGAATTAAAGGTCAGACTAATTTGATCCAGGCACCCGTTGCCCGGACTGTGGACTAAAGAGACCTACCTGATAGCATCTCTGTCGTACAGGGCACAGTAGTCGTCATCCCAGATGAAACAGGTCCCGTCTATCACGCTGCCGAATAGGTTAGGGGAGGGAATGGCTACTGCAGACAGTAAGAAAAGAAACCTTGTGTTTGCCATATTACCTGCTTCCTAATCAGCATTTAATATTGCTACGATCTGAGACAAATTTTATCTGGGGAGGGACACAGACTAATTAATTAACCAGACTGGAAACACGAGCTTCGGGCTGTGTCGTTTTTTATGGAATTTCCCGAGCGGCGGTCGTATAACCAACATGGCGCCGGTCGGGAAGTTCCGATTCTAGTTCTTCTTCTTCTTCTTCTTTCATAGTTGGTCCGTCTAGAAGACGATTCCCCAACTGCACTACTATATGCGACTCAACGTCGCTCCTCTGAGGCTAAAAGCAGGGTAAAACCTTCATAGATGTTAAGACCATTTAAAAATATATTAGTTATGTAAACTCTTTTGTATATATAACTCTGGTATAAATACCTCTTGGTTTCCAGATTGTGCACAGAAATATAACCCGCACTTTAGTTACAATGGTAGCTGCAACGGATAATTATGTTCTTTAATTATTTTATTGTCGAAAGTCGTTGCAGACGGTAGTGTTTGGACTTCTGCCGGGAGGTTGTTCCACATCCTGATGACATTAGGGTAAAAAGAATAAAGATGGCTGTTAACCCGTGAGCTTGGGATGTTATATTTTATGTTATTCCTTCTGTTGCCTCTGGTATTAATGGTGAGGTGGTTCAGTGGGATATGGATATTTCCTTCCCTGCCTTTATAAAATATTTTTACTTTGTTTTTTGCTCTCCTCTCTTCTAATGGTGTCCACTCAAGGTCTCTCATCATTTTATTTACACTACTACTTCTAGTATAGTCATTCGTCACAAAGCGGGCAGCTCTCCTCTGGACCCTTTCCAGTTGGTCTATGTTTATTCGACAGTGGGGGTCCCAGACACTGCAGCCATACTCTAGGGAGGGCCTCACAAAGGTGTTATAGCATTTTTCTTTTACTTTCCTATCGCAGTTAGAGATGTTCCTTTTCAGAAATGCTAGTATACTGTTTGCTTTGTTACATGTGATATTAATATGTTGGCTCCATGTAAGTTTTTCTGTCCAATGCTACACCCAAATATTTAGCCTCATATGTTTCGCTCAATTTTTCGTCGTGTATAAAGTAGTCTGAGGTGATGTTGTGTTTTTTATTTGAAATTCTCAGGACTTGGCATTTATTGGGGTGGAATTCCATACGCCAGTCCCTCTCCCATTTTTGTAGACTGTCTAGATCTTTCTGTAAAATTTCCGTATCTTCTTTTGAGTTTATTGTTCTATAAAGAAGGCTATCATCAGCAAACAGTCGTAATTTAGTGCCTGGAGAGATCTTACTTGGCATATCGTTAATATAAACTAGGAATAGTAAGGGGCCCATTACAGTACCCTGGGGTACTCCCGAGAGAACAGCTGCAGGATTGGATGACTTTCCGTCAACGACGACTATCTGTGTTCTGTTTTCTAAGAAAGATTTAATCCACTTCAAAGTACTGTTTCTAACTCCATAATGGTTTAGTTTAGTCAAGAGGCTAGCATGGTGCACTTTATCGAAGGCTTTACTGAAATCTAATAAGATGGTATCAGTCTGCCTGTTGTTATTCAAGTTATTAACAAAGTTCTATCTGCAGTAGAAATTTCTTTTTATTTGTCAAGATTGGTTGTACATGTATTAATTTCTTGGTGCGGAACCAAACTTCCGCGTTCAGTAGGCGCGTCAAAATGGTGTCATTCAAAATTGTTGCTATGCTGAAGCGTCGGTCGTTACCGTAAACCTAATGTGGCGGATAGTTCATGACCTTTCGCTGTTTTGTGACGTCACACAATGGGATCATCCAGTCTGGGTATTTTATTAGTCTGTGGGGAGGGAGGGATGTTCTGGTTGTATCTGGGGGTATGATAGAAGGCACAGGGAATAGAACCCGCGATGTAATATCTCTGGCAAGGAGTTTTACTCATTCTTGGAAAAAGCAGTTCCTATGACATCATTCATCTTCTACAATGCATACTTTTCACATCATAGGTAGGCTACAGCACTACTGAACAAACAGTGGTCTTTTCCACAACATCCGCTCCGCTATGTTTACGGCAACTGACGTGTGAAAAGTACTCTCTTTGCCTCTGTAGCAGTGAGGAGCAGAGCGGCAAGGATGCTGTGGACAAGTATACACAGGCAAAGAGTGTTTTACGTTTTCATGCGTCTTTTTCACTAAAAATAGCGGATACTGTGGACAAAACCACTGATACAGAACCTCACCCCGTCAATAAATAGGTTCTATATGCTTGTGCTTAATAATACGTGTACATGTATAAATCTTATTCCAGGTCACGCATCATAAATAATAATAATAAAAATAATGCAGATCGTTTACATAGCGCCCAATCCAAAGGATTGCGTTAGCCTCTTTACAAAAAATCTTGTTCTCTCCACCTGCAACTCACTCCCTCCTTGTCTTTCTCTTTCTCTTTCTTATGTACAGTCTAATGCGTACACTTTCTCATGTACAGTCTAATGCGTACACTTTCTGATGTACAGTCTAATGCGTACACTTTCTGATGTACAGTCTAATGCGTACACTTTCTCATGTACAGTCTAATGCGTACACTTTCTCATGTACAGTCTAATGCGTACACTTTCTCATGTACAGTCTAATGCGTACACTTTCTCATGTACATTCTAATGCGTACACTTTATCATGTACAGTCTAATGCGTACACTTTCTCATGTACAGTCTAATGCGTACACTTTCTCATGTACAGTCTAATGCGTACACTTTCTCATGTACAGTCTAATGCGTACACTTTCTAATGTACAGTCTAATGCATACACTTTCTGATGTACAGTCTAATGCGTACACTTTCTCATGTACAGTCTAATGCACACACTTTCTCATGTACAGTCTAATGCGTACACTTTCTCATGTACAGTCTAATGCGTACACTTTCTCATGTACAGTCTAATGCGTACACTTTCTCATGTAGTCTAATGCGTACACTTTCTCATGTACAGTCTAATGCGTACCCTTTCTCATGTACAGTCTAATGCGTACACTTTCTCATGTACAGTCTAATGCGTACACTTTCTCATGTACAGTCTAATGCGTACACTTCTCATGTACGGTCTAATGCGTACACTTTCTCATGTACAGTCTAATGCGTACACTTTCTCATGTACAGTCTAATGCGTACACTTTCTCATTTACAGTCTAATGCGTACACTTTCTCATGTACAGTCTAATGCGTACACTTTCTCATCTACAGTCTAATGCGTACACTTTCTCATGTACAGTCTAATGCACACACTTTCTCATGTACAGTCTAATGCACACACTTTCTCATGTACAGTCTAATGCACACACTTTCTCATGTAGTCTAATGCGTACACTTTCTCATGTAGTCTAATGCACACACTTTCTCATGTACAGTCTATATGCGTACACTTTCTCATGTACAGTCTAATGCGTACACTTTCTCATGTACAGTCTAATGCGTACACTTTCTCATGTACAGTCTAATGCGTACACTTTCTCATGTACAGTCTAATGCGTACACTTTCTCATGTACAGTCTAATGCGTACACTTTCTCATGTACAGTCTAATGCACACACTTTCTCATGTACAGTCTAATGCACACACTTTCTCATGTACAGTCTAATGCATACACTTTCTCATGTACAGTCTAATGCGTACACTTTCTCATGTACAGTCTAGTGCATACACTTTCTCATGTACAGTCTAATGCGTACACTTTCTCATGTACAGTCTAATGCGTACACTTTCTCATGTACAGTCTAATGCACACAATTTCTCATGTACAGTCTAATGCACACACTTTCTCATGTACAGTCTAATGCATACACTTTCTCATGTACAGTCTAATGCGTACACTTTCTCATGTACAGTCTAATGCGTACACTTTATCATGTACAGTCTAATGCACACACTTTCTCATGTACAGTCTAATGCGTACACTTTCTCATGTACAGTCTAATGCGTACACTTTCTCATGTACAGTCTAATGCACACACTTTCTCATGTACAGTCTAATGCATACACTCGAAACAAAAATGCAAGGCATACAAACATGTACTCACACAGATAACATTGGCACACAGTGGTTTAAAACTAAGTAAGGATTTGGGCTAGAGACATGTCTTTGGAAAAGGCGGGACTTTTGACATTCAATTCAAATCTCCCCTTTGTTGTTGTCATATAATCAAAGATACTGGATTGATAAGATCGGACACTCCTTTCTTCCGGCCTCTCAAAATACCGTTTACATCTGGTCACGGGCACCGCCCACTCTCGGCGCACAGAGCCAGCACTTCGTACAATGGATTTGCATAGAAAGTAAGACTCAACACCGATCGGTTTGGCTTCCAGAGGCAGTTTCACCGTCAAAATATTTTAATGTATGTAGTACGTAATTAATCATGAATTTCTCTATAAAGCAAAGCTAAAAAGGGCGGGTGATGGAAGGAAAAAGAGAGAGAAACAGATTGTTCACGAGATGACACAGGCCTAGATCTAGTCATGTGCGTGCAGCTTCCCCGGCCTCTCTCGCCACAAGTTATTTTTAGCCTACCGACTGCGCTTGGGAATCGACTGCTAGCGATTGTATTGCTATGCGTCAAGGTGGTCTAGAAGCAAGGTGCTCGCCTCTCATGCCAAGGGTACCGGGTTCAAAACCCGCCCGGTGCAGGCATGTTGGAAGTTTGGGTTGTTTCTCACATTTTCGTGTCTCTGATCCTATTGGGGTGGTAAGATCGAGTACCTAGTCTTCTCGGATAAGGATGAAAAAATTTGGAGGGCCGTGTGCACGTTGCGCACGTTAAAGATACCTTGACAGTTGGAAATCGAAAAGAGTAGGCCGAACAGGCCGCTGCCCGGGCAAAATCAAATGAAATTCATCCCTACCACCCCCCCCCCCCCAATCTCCCATCAAAGAAAAACAAACAACGCCGACCGGCGCTGCACTATGGCGACGACGTGCCTACGCCAGTTGTAACTGGTGCAATGACACAAAGGCAAATTTCCCAAATGGGATTAAAGTAGTTTATAAATACAAATACAAATAGAAATACTCCCAGCAAGGTCTAGGGTGAGAGCTGAACATTGAACAAAACTCGGAATTTCCTCTATTCGGCTTTGTTAAAAATGGCGTTTATTACATCTCTGACGCCACTAGGTGTTGCTCCAAAACCCGTACACGCGAAACCCCAGAGCTGTCTCATCTTGTCACTCGAGTATCTTTGATCTAATGCAATAATTAACTCGTATAGCTCTCAAATCCACACAAAAATGCAATGCTTTAAGACGCTGAACCCAAATTGGAAACAGGATTAACATAAGATCAATTCATCATGCTCCCACTCACACACATTAACAAACACTTGACCTACTCTCACCCTCAAACCTCTGAGACCAAAAAGGGACATCATTCAGTGTCAATGAAAACTGTCCTAAACAATTCAGTTTTGAGCTTATTCTTTAAATGTGACCATGTTTTCAGGTTTCATTGTGTCATGATGTTCCGCACGTTGGAGCCACCAATAGCAAAAGCTTTATCACACATTAACCCTGGGTTGTCCCTTCCGTGTTAGTTTTTGGGAATAAATTTAGTTGAATAAGTTTTGTTAACGAAAGTAATGCCATAAGACATGATGAATGTAAGGGTTAACAGGTTTTAAAAGATTAAAGAATCACTGATACTGCCTTATAAAATTACATGTAACATATTAGTTACCACTTGCCCTTATTGAAGGGGTTTAGTTCTATACCAGTGATTCTCAACCTGGGCGATAGCGCCAAAACCACAAAAGTGGGCGATGGGGGGCCGAGGGGGCCGAAAGTGTTAATGGGGGACAATTTTTGGGGGAAAATACTGATCAGACACAGATTTTACCCATATCTTGACAAAACGTACCCCGCTATCTACCCGGTACTGATCTTTTTACTTTTAAAACCATATTATCCCGCATTAAATAACATGCTGTTCAAATTCCTCGACGACATCAATAATATTACTGGTAGACAATAGGATAGTAGCTAATACAGCCAGCTGCATCCCCCCCCCCCCCCCATGACGAAATGTGTGAGTGGTCTGTATGAAACCACAACTACATTATTCTGCATGACCACCGTTGTGTCCTGGTGATGGACAGTAGCCACACGTGGACAGCTTTGTCTTTGTTTCTGAGTCCTGTCATCTGCCACTTGCAATAGGCTCCACATTGTTTCACTTGCTCACTTGTTATCAATTTATTTTAAGGTACAGCCGAGAAAAAGAAGTGTCGACAATACTCAAACACATTAATGGAATTTGGGTTCACATAGTTCCACAGATTTGCGAGATCTATGTGTGTCCCTAATTGTGTTGTAAGTCTTTAATATTAAGACTAACAGGCATCCGCTGCCCCCGAACACTTGCAAGAAGAAATGCTCGAACTCTAGCATTGCATTCGCAGTCAGGGCTTGTTCAAACAAGGGGTCTACAAAATTTTCTGCATAAAACACGAGAACACCAGTTACCCCCCCCCCCCCTGGCCAGTTGTTCCCCCTGGAAGGAGAAGAAACTCGGTCTGGTTGCCTCCCATATTGCTATCGTGCAGAAAAATGCCACAGCGTGCAGTGTGGAGTCAAGACTATAAAACATAGATGAGACATTCTCAGATATAATGTTAGGGGTGACTTTGCTGTGCACAAATACTGAATCTGACATTAGGAAACGGATCATGCCACACCTCCCACAGGGAAGCCACTGACATATTCAGCAGCACACAATATGCAAGTTTTATGACCACGAAAGGCCAATTGTTGGTGTATTTGATGAATAATGCTTTCTGTGTTTGTCAATAGTGGATCATCAGCTTTCGTACTGTCATTAATAAAGCTTTCATAAACCGAACGTCAATAAGTACTTGGTGTGTGGTCTATGTGTCCTTGCCATGCTATGGTGGGCTGGAAAAGCGACTTGAGGAAAGGGTGGGGGTGAGGGAAATTCTATGGTGGGCTGGAGTAGGGACTTGAGGAAAGGAAAGAAGGGGGGAAGAGGAAGGGGGGGGGGGTGAAAGCAACTTTTGGTCCTAAGTTGGCGATTGTCAGAAAAAAGTTTGAGAATCACTGTTCTACACCATGCCAAAGTGCACCAGGATAGAACAAACTGTACAGATGTGCAAAAAGGCCGGCGAGTATGGTGAGTTCTGTACAAGATACCTGAATAACCCAGGGCCGTTGTTATTTTGATTGAGGCCCCACTGAAAGAGCTGAAGGTTTCAGAGTCAAGGCCTGCAGGGAAAACGTTGGTCTAGAGGCCGCAAGGTGTTTGCATCTCATGCCGAAGGTACCGGGTTCGATTCCCGGTCGGTGCTGGCATGTTGGAATTGGTTGTTTTTTGTGTGAAAAAATCATGTTCCTGATCCTATGGTAGGCAGGATCGGGCACATAGTCTTCTCGGATAAGGAGATAAACTCGGCGGGCCCGTGTGCACGGTGCACACGTTAAAGATACTTTGGCACTTGAAAGTCGAGAAAAGCAGGCCGAACAAGGCCGCTGCCCGGGTAAAACACTAAAAAACTAGTCCCTACCACAGAAATGAAAACAAGAAAAATAACAAAGGAGCAAGGAACCTCTTAAAATAAAGACCTAAAATAGTCAAAGTCACAAAACGTGTGCAAGATATCTCAGTTTCAGCTTTTTGAAACTTGGCCCGATATAGAACTAAGCCCTTCAGTCATAATGTCTTTATCATATTAACGTTTATAAAGGATCTTTGGGCTACATTTGATAATGTAAGAGTGCCCTCAGATGGCCTTTACATTATGTATGTATACTCTAAACCTCTTAAAATCAAACCTGAAACCACACAGATTAAACCGCCGTCCGGTGTCCTACTGTGGCGACGAGGTGTCTGCTCCCATTGTAACTGGGCTGCAACGACATTGAGGTAAATTTCCTAAATGGGACTAAAGAAGTATGCAAAATACAACAGAATTGCTAAAGTATCTGATACCTACTTATGACATAACAGAACATATAGAGACTGGTGGCGAAACCTCGATCTTGGGGGTCCACAATCCTGGAACATAAAACAGAATAATGTCGTATGATTATTTGTCAGGCATGAACTACAGATTTGAAGTTCATGTGGAATCTGAAGCAAACCAATTTTAACGTTATCTCTATGAATACATGTACAATGTGAAGAGAAACTTCATAACATTTAGTGTATGCCTTTCCTTAACCCTCAAATACAACGGGAGACGTGGGTCTAGAGGCAAGCGGCTCGCCTCTCATGCCGAAGGTACCGGGTTCGATCCGCGTTCGGTGCGGGCATATTGGACTTTTGGGGGAATTTCCTGTCCCTGATCATATGGTAGGTAGGATCGAGCACCTAGTCATCTCGTATAAAGACGAAAAACTCGGAGAGCCCGTCTGTACGTTGCGCATGTTAAAACCTTGGCAGTTGAAAGTCGAGAAAAGCAGGCCGAACACGGCCGCTGCCAGAGCAAAATTCTTAAAAACTCATCCCTAGCACAAAAACACACAGAAACAAGAACAAGAAATATAAGAACAAGGAAAGTGATGTGTAAATGCCAAGGGGAAAAAACCTCCTGAAATGAAGACATAAACACACACTCTGAGAAACTGGAGACATAAACACACACTCTGAGAAACTGGAGACATAAACACACACTCTGAGAAACTGGAGACATAAACACACACTCTGAGAAACTGGAGACATAAACACACACTCTGAGAAACTGGAGACATAAACACACACTCTGAGAAACTGGAGACATAAACACACACTCTGAGAAACTGGAGACATAAACACACACTCTGAGAAACTGGAGACATAAACACACACTCTGAGAAACTGGAGATCTTTTAGTACGCTGAAGGGGTGCAACAAATACACACTTTGGCACTTGCTTAAAATGCGTCGAGGCAGTTATCAAGCTGCTTCACAGTTTCAAATTATTCTAACTCCTTTAATACTAAAACTGCAAACGTTTAAAGAACGAATTTCTCTGTCATGCAAAAAGTGGAGTTGGATGAAATAAAGACTAAAGTCGCGAGAAGTTAAAGTCTAGCCAAACAATGGACATTTTGACTGTCCTTCATCTCCAGTTATGATGACTAGTTCCCCCCCCCCCCCCCCACTCGGGGAATACACAGATGTGAATTGTAAAGTTGAGTTTGGATCACTAATGTGTGAATTATGGCGCAGAATGACATTTTCTGTTCTGTTATACGTTTTAATTCTACCCGAAGAAAATGCGTTTTTTTGTTGTTTTTTTTTGCTCAAACTATTGGACCACTTTCTTCTGTTCAACTCAGTTGTGGCCACAGAGCTCTATGGAACCTTTTCATCTACCGTCCTCCATATGACGTGATTTGCAAACTAAATGGCGGCGTGCCCCACTTGTGGGGCCGAAGCGGTGGACAACAGTCGAACGATTTCATCCTCTTGTTGGGTACCCAACTGTACAAACCCGTTACGTGCTGGTTCTGGCATAAAAATGCATCTTTGCTTAGACTGTGCACATATTTAGATGCCATCACTAAGGCAAGTGGAGGTTTTTGCCCTACACGGTGCTTTTCGATGCCGTGCGGCTCCCCGCAAACAACCGTAACGCGGAAGTGAAAAGAGTCTATAGCCTATATACATTGGTCTCACATTGGTCGAATATAGGCAGAATCAGTCACGAGCGTAGCTGCAGAAGTAGGACACATATAGCTGCTTAGATCGTCTGCCAAGACGAAAAGAGCCTATTATTATTGGTCTCACCTCACCTGTCACCTGTCGGCTTCATCGTCATCGATGTTAGCTGCTACAGTGGATGTCACGACAAAATCTCCTCCACCCAATCCTGTCCTTAGCTTTCCTAGTTAGTTCACTTATTTCCAGCTGGCTGACTTTCTTGATGTTATCGTGATATGTAATGGGTGGTCTTCCTTGTTTTCTCTTTGTTTCTGTCTTTCCTTGAAGGATTGATATCATAAGGGCCGTGCTTTTGTTTCGGGCCGCGTGGCCGATGTATGCAAGTCTTCTTTTATTTATTTCAGGTGTTATTCTTCTGGTGGTGCCAAGCTGTTCTAAGATGCTTGTATTTGTTCTCCTTTCTGTCCAACTTATTCTGAGTAGCCTTCTGTAAAGCCACATTTCAGCTGCCTCCAATCTTGTTATGTCTGCCTTTTTGAGTGTCCAGGCTTCACAACCATATAGTAGGACTGGCCAGATCAAGCACTTAAGTATGTTCACTTTGAGGTCCGTTGGTGTGCCTCTATCCTTCCAAATGTTGTTTAGTTGAACATTGGTCTAGAGTGGGAAATACATGTACGTCAAGTCCATGGTCAAGTCACTGTGCACCCTATGGAACTTCTAGCTGATACAAAAGGAGGGCAAAGTTTTGACCAAAAAGTTTGCAAAATGGTGCGCACTTGTGTACTTTTCAAATTCTAAAGGCTTTACAGTAGATGAGGTCGCAGACATGACTTCGATTCTCCGCGTGCTAAAAGCAAAGATACTGGAATTGACAAGATAAGACAGCTGGTGATTTTGGCGTGCACAGATGTCGCACCGCCTCTTAGCGGCAAAAGTGCGGAAGCCATGAAAAATGCCGTATTTTACAAAGCCAAATAGGGAAAATACTGAATTTCGTTCACTGTTGAGCTATCGCTATAGGCCTTGATTGACGTCACTTATTGTGGGATTATAACCTCAGTCGGTATGGGAAAAACTCTGTCTATTTTTCTTTTTTTTCAGTCGCAGTAACACTGTCACAATTTTGCATCATAAATTTACCATTATATCAAGCATTCTTTTCATACTGTGCGTCATTGGCCCCGTCCCCCAATCAACGCGCAAATTGTGTGTACGTTTTTTTTAGTGGTGCAAAGAAGACAGTGTCTCATTTTATCGTTTATAGACCCTTTTCACTTCCGCGTTATGGTTGTTTGCGGGGAGCCGCACGGCATCGAAAAGCACCGTGTAGGGCAAAAACCCCCACTTGCCTTAGTGATGGCATCTGAATATGTGCACAGTCTAAGCAAAGATGCATTTTTATGCCAGAACCAACACGTAACGGGTTTGTACAGTTGTGTGACCAACAAGAGGATGGCATCGTTCGACGGTTGTCCACCCCTTCCGCCCCACAAGTGGGGCACGCCGCCATTTTGTTTGCAAATCACGTGATATGAAGGACGGTAAATGAAAAGGTCTATAGTACCTTTGCTAAAAAGAAATACAATTTCGCACTTTATTGACGCAGCATAATAAAACTTTGCAACTTTCAGAAAACATCCGAAACACCTAAAAGAAAGTAAAGATAACAAAAATACAGGAACCTATGGTATGTTGCGTATTTTGTTGAAAGCAGAACTTTTTTTAAACACTAAATTTACGTCCCGAGCTTTTAAGTGATGTATCGTTCCTGCACCACCTTTTTCTGTTTACAAACGATGTAGTACAGGAAGTGTAGCAAGTTTGTTCCACTTCTGTGGGGAAAGAAAAAACTATGATTAATCTAAAGGAAGACGAGATCTTTTGGCGCGCTGAATTTCTTGATCTCCTTAAGAAAGAACTCGTCATCAAATTCAAGCCACACACAACTCCAGTTTTCTGAACACAACGTCCAGTGCCAATCGCCATCCAGGAAGACCTTGACCAAACCTTGCAGCTGTCACCAATAAGGGCACGTGGCAGCTGCTGACTCAGTTCAAGCTTTGCGGGCTTCCATTTGTAGCCTACCATTTATGTAAAGACTGTCCCAGAGAAAACAAACACAAAAAAGCAGACCTAACCTAAAAGTCTGCGGAGATTATATCAGTGACAACTATTGCTCAACTGGAACTTCATCATTATCCAGTGTGTCCCTTCCGGAGTACTTGATGCGCAGACTTTGACGTGGTCACAGTTTCATGAATATTGATCAAACCGATGTCTGTAAACAGATCTCGGTCCTAAGTTGCCAGGTAAATTCGCTCTAAGCACCCACAAGGGCGGACTTCTTCAAAAACCACCACCCTTTGGCATCGCACCAGCATTTAGCTTTTCTCTAGAAATCATCAATGCCCCAAGAGGACCTTCCCGGCGTCTATACAGATGACAATTGACAGCTTGACAAGCTGAGACGACACACTACATCACGTCGAACAATCTGGATTCCTGCTACAGTACGTCTAATCTGGGGACAAGGTGGTCTAGAGGCAAGGTGCTCACCTCTCATGCCAAGGGTCCCGGGTTCTAAACCCGGGCAGTGCAGGCATGTTGGAAATTGGATTTTTCTCATATTTTCAAGTCCCTGGTCCTATTGGGGGGTAGGATCGAGTACCTAGTCTTCTCGGATAAGGACGAAAAAATTCGGAGGGCCCGTGTGCACGTTGCGCACGTTAAAGATACCTTGGGAGTTGGAAATCGTAAAGAGCAGGCCGAAAGGCCGCTGCCCGGGCAAAATTGAAATTAATAGATTAAAATTTATCCATATCACCCCCCCCCCGCCAGAATTTATTATTCATTATTAAATATATTTGTTATTAATAAATATTCAAATATTATTTGAGTTGTGTGTTGTGTGAACTGATGTGAGTTGTGTGTTGTGAACTGATGTGAGTTGTGAACTGCTGTGAGTTGTGAACTGTTGTGAGTTGTGAACTGCGCCTAACAGGCTGCGTTACAATTTGCTCTGAGATAGAGAGAGAGAGAGTGAGCGAGACAGGGAGAGAGAAAGAAGCAGTGCAGTATGTTGAGCGCTTCGCAGGCAGCTCCATTCTGCTCTGTGGTTGACATGTTGTTTCTGTAAAGCGCATAGAGCATTTTAAATGGATATGCGCTATATAAATGCTATACATTATTATTATTACATTATTAATCCGTCGGATATCTGTTGTGTGATCTTAATGTATTACCAGACAGCCCAACATGGAGGACACATGCAGATCAACTTTGATTGCTTTTACAATGCTTGTGTGCGCAAATAGATTATTCATTTCATACTACACTTTTTTGTTTCATCCTGAAAAGTGGTGTAAATATTGTGTAAAAATAATTTTGTCTAAAGTGGTTCATCGCAATAGCTTATGTTGTTGATCAGCCTGGGCTGATTAAGTGGGCTGGTTACATTACTCATTAAACCAGTCACGTATTTATCCGAATTTAACCAGTTTGCCTTTACGTAGACGTGACAAAAGTCCGATTTCTGACTGAATTACCATAGTTATACATGATAATGTTCACGAGTCGGTAGTTAATTTGAAAAATGAAAAGAATTTCACTTATTTCCACAAAATAAATTTTCAAAAAATATGTTCCTGCTAAGACAAATCAATGAAAAGCTGTATGTAAAGTTTCCGCGAATTCTATCGATCCGTTTTAAAGATATTGTCATTCTAGTTTATAGACGGCAGTTTTTTTTAAATTTTTTTTTTTAGACATTTGCCCCCCCCCCCCCTTTTTTTACTGCGATGGCGGCGCCCTAGATGACCATGGAAGTATCGCCATCTTGAAGAAAAACGTGTGTGATGCCCATCGGAATGCCCTCACTAGTCTAGCTATAAAACTCTGTAGTTGTAGTCTAAAAGCAAGGAAAAAACATAGCGAACTTCAAGACCTTTTAAAATATGCCCACGTACATATTTACGTTTTTCTATGCATAATATGATATTTTATAGAATTTAAGACTCAGCGGTTAAAAAGCCTTTCGTGATTACATTGGAGTTCTTACTGCCTTTATAATAATAATGATGATGATGACGATGATGATTGTCTATAAAGGACTGGCCTACCTGAGAATGAGCAGTCTTCTGGGCACCATGGCGAATGAGCTGAAGACATATTGTAACCCGTGTAATATAGAGTAGATGATGAAGTTGGTGTAACAGTCCGTGTCACACAGACCAGGGGTCACCGTTGTCCCTTTGGTCGTGTTGGCCAAGAACGTGCAATCAGTGAACAGCTGTGAAATCACATTTCGAAAAACAATGTAGGGTGTCTTTAAAGAACCAACTAAATCGAGATCAATATCTCTTGATCAACCATTTAATATTCAGAGAATGGCAATGTACACTGTAATCTATACTATATATATTTGTGGACTTGAGAATTTTGGTTGCAAAAGGCTTCTGAATCACTCAACATTCAGACTTCAATTTTTATATGGTGCATCAGAATGGATGTAAGGGTGCACAGTTTTTAATAGAAGTCTCAAATCGGTGTAGTTTTTTTTATTGGAAATTTATTGTTTCCCCAATTTTTACTAGGCTCATGGACATTCTGTAGGTTTTTATGACATCATCAGTTCCTGAAAATTTTCGGTGCGCACCACTGCACACTGTGTACTGCCCTATAGCCACAGACTAACCCCAATTCTTCTTCTACTATTAGTTTACTACGGGAGTTCATGTCCATCATCATAGTAATTAACATTTTTAGTTTATGCAAAAGATGCATAAAAACACGAATGTCCAAACACTGCATGCCGTAGGCAAACTCGTAGATCGCCTATGCCATAGACTAGCCTACAGTGTTTCCAAGATGGCGGAAGGCTAGCAGTAGACGAATTTGACCCGCAGTAGAGTTCACGCTAGAACGATGTTTCGTCTGGTTTATCCCTAGTCTGTGGCTGAAACCAAGAGGCAAGCCTAGCAAAAGCCAGAATTTTATCACTCTGTACACAGAGACTGTCCCCAAAAAATGGTTTCATGATTTTTTCAAACAAAACTGTAATTTCCTCTCCAGCTTAACGGCTCTTCCAAAACCAGCCCAAAAACTAGCAAACCCGCAAACGGAAAAAAATACCCGCAAATCACGAACAAAACCAGCCCAATTCCGCGGTTTCCCGCTCAATCTGGGAACACTGAAATTCGGGATCTACAGTCATACAAAGATGGCGCATTCTCGGAAATTTCCGGAGAAACCGACACAACCCGAAGTGTCTATGTCCCATCTATGTATTATTATTTATCTATGCCTATAGCTGAGATTTGGGGATGACCCTACGCATCTCGGCTTTTGTTCTTATTCCTTTCGGTCTGAAGTGGTGTCCTTTGTTGTTGCATCTCTCTTATAAGCTATCTATGCAGCATTAATGCCTTTCTTAGTTCACGGGCGTCTTAAGTTTTACCCCCCCCCCCCCCAAAAAAAAACAACCTACACAAACCTGTTCATCGAACGGGTACTCAGCTAGTGAGGTTATAGTTCCACAATTGTGTTGGTGTGAAATAAAATTTAATGCATAAATAAATAGGTCAGTAAATAAATAAATATTTTTTGTTTTATCTATTTATTTGTTTATTTATTGATCTTGCGGTACTTGACTGCAACTTACCGCCCCATTATTAATTTTTCTATACTGCACTTTGCACAGAACAGTTGGGAGTCTGTGCTGTCAAATCAACATTTTACTTCAATTCTCTCAGTGTGTCAAGTGTGCATAACGCTGAGGACAGGGAAGGCGGCATTAGCTGTATGTAGAATATGTACATGTACTACATTACACGGCAATCAATAAAATAATAACTTTTTGTTTTCGTTTCTTTTAGTCACTACAGTATTTCACTTTATTTTTTTTCTTCCCCCCAATCGGAATGAATCTGAAATCGTGCGCTTCATTATACTTCATTTTATTCATAAGAAAGTCTGTTTGACCACTACTACAATGACGTTTTATCTTTCGATGACCATTTTTGAATTATCAAATGTTGCATATTTACATCCTCTGGCTTTTGCTAAGTATGCTTTTATCTGTTCACTATGCCATTTCATGCAAATATTTATATATATTCATTTTTATAGAGAAACAAAATTTAATAATAAGTGTTATTTACATTGGTGTTGCTATGTTATGTTATTGACAATGATGACTATAGAAAATTATTATAAAATAAAGGAGAAACGTAATTACTGTAGACAGTTTAGGACTTGGTTATCACAGTTGTTAGATCTCCTGAGTTTATAATAAAAAAACAAAAGAGTGAAGAGCTGGCGAAAGTGATCAAACAAACTCCATAACGAGATTCAATCAACTTTTGAGAAATTAATGATTAAAGTTTCATGCTCACCAGTTGATGATACCATTTTTTTCCTTTTTAATTATATTTGTACATTACACACGGAAACCGCTTGATACTTTGTTACACAATGAAAAATGCCTGTAGAAATAGTGTGTAGTGTGTAACGCAGTACAGCCCGAAAGTGGAGATAGAAAACTGCGATTCTATGTGGGTTGTATGTCAATGGCGGTATCACAGACCTCCATGGCTGTCGCCGGCATTTTCCTAACTATTGTGCGCCGACACCGCTATAGCAATCGATCTGGGATAAGTTGGATCTACGCACGAATACGCACGAGGACATTATAATTTCTTTTCCATAAGTTTCAGAGGTGATTTTCGGGTAATACAATTTGCCAGTGTGTCCCAAGGCTGGGACACCGAAAGGGTTAAGTCCTACGTACCTTGCCGTCCACACCTGTACAGCCAGCATAGCAGGGTGAGTAGTAATTTCTGTCGTCATCACCACAGGAGATGAGCTGTTGGCTGGAGGCGCAGTCACAGTCAGAAGTGACGTTGAGTGGAATACCTCTGGTCAGTCAAGTTGAATCCCAAAGTCAATGGATTATAGGTCAGACAAAGAAGAACATTCGAAGATGGGAGAAAGATGATGTGGACTTCACTTTTCCTAATTAAATGAAAATATTTATAGCACTACGACTACATCTTCTTCCGTTTTCTTTGCTTTGTGGTGGAGTTTACAAGAACACTGAGTGTGCAACATTCATGTAACGTCTGTGCAACATTCATGTAACGTCTGTGCAACATTCATGTAACGT
Organism: Onchidella celtica; assembly: GCA_963931925.1. NCBI lineage: Eukaryota > Metazoa > Mollusca > Gastropoda > Systellommatophora > Onchidiidae > Onchidella > Onchidella celtica. The sequence continues at coordinate 53,650,506 of OZ007577.1, read as the reverse complement.
CTGTGCAACATTCATGTAACGTCTGAGCTCAAACACAGAGTTTGGGTTTGGGTTTTAAGGCGTGTCAGCACGAGAACTGCCATTTGGCGCCTGGCACGGTCTATGTGGGTACATTTTCTTTCTTTATGTTCGGTATTCAGAACTTCTAAGTTTAACATCAGAATTAAATACTTTCATGTCATTTTATCACATTGGTAAAGTTCTCAAAAGTTGTTTTGGATGGATCTGACAAAAATATTGTAAATGTGTATAAAAGTTTTAAATCAAGTTGTAGATCTAACTCTCTCTCTCTCAGAAACGACAGGATGTATTGTGTGTCCACGTTAGAAAATAATTCTTTCATGGATCTGCAGACATAGTGCCTTCTTCGGATATGCATGAAGTATAGACATTCAGTCAGAATATTATGTTTTATTGATCACCCCAGTACATTTTACTAGAATGTTGAACAATGACCAATCAGCGTGCGGCAATGTTAAGTAAAACTTGACCTGGTTTCTGTGACACTTGATCAGATTAGACAAGATAAGATGAAAGATAAGATAAAAGATAACATGAAATGAACTGAGAACTCAGTGCACCATCCCGTCCACTCACATTTGGCCCGTGTCGCCGTACACCGGCTCATTGGGACAGTCCAGGATAAAGTAGACCGGGATGATCCCACAGGTCATCAGGTAAGAGGCTGAGATAATCCACATGTAGCCCAGCTTTGTGGTGACTTTAGTGCTTAACCAGGAGGCCGCAACTGTTCCAGTGATGTGACCTACAGCTGACGTCACTCCTGCCGGCATCAGACGAGGGGTAGGGGGTGCGGGGATCAACAATTAGTGGTCATTAGTCAATCAATCAGTTAATCACTCTATACTGATTAAAAGGTATTTCAGTACAGTAGTAACACTAGTAACAGTAGTAGCGTTCAAAAACATACGGTTTACAAATTTCTTTTATATCTTCGGTTTGCCTTGATGAATCGGGGACAAATTTGGCATAGGCCCCTGTTTCAACTTATCTTAACTGGGACTTATTTCTTTGGCATCATAGAGGTTGAAATAAATATTTGTTCTTTGAAGCTTCATAAAATTGTATAAAAATCTTGTCCAACACCAAAATGGTGAATATAGAGGTTGTTTACAGTACTAGCAAAAGTGCGCCGCTGACGTACAGTTTTCGTAACTGCAAAGGTGCATGTTTTGGATAAACGCATTGCTTGGTTTAAAAGAAGTTGCTATACTGAATAAGAGTGAACCGAAGAACTGTTTATGAGTTGCCTTTGCTGCACTGATATAATTATTAAACAGAAATCAATATAGGTGAGCAGAAGCTCGGGGGGAGGCAGAGCACTAGGGTAACAAGTTCAAGAGAAAATAAGGATTAGGCGAACCGAGGTTGTAGTGCCTAGTTAGTGCTCAGGAAAGGAAAGCGGGAGTGAAAGAAGGAAGAAAGAAAAATGATCAAGATGGGACTAGAACCCGCGACCTCTGCTACGGCACCCGTCGCCTTGCCAAGAAGAAAACAGATCGCTTAACCGCACGGCCACTCCGTCTCTCAAAAAAAGAGACGATCGTGGCCGAACTGTTTCACGGTGTCTCTTGCTGACTTGAGTATTCGTTCGCTGGGACCCAACCCACTTGTGTCACCTCTCCCCTCCCTGTTCTCTCTTTTTCACCCGCCTGCCATTGGACAATACGAACATCTAGGACAATGAGTACAAGATGTATGCCTCCGAGTTTTATCAAACAGAAATCAATATTTTTTCTTTCACTCCCGCTTTCCTTTCCTGAGCACTAACTAGGCACTACAACCTCGGTTCGCCTAATCCTTATTTTCTCTTAAACTGATATAATTATTATTATGTCTGTAGGCTGATAGCTAGCTTGTTACACAGCTGATGTCCGTGTGTGAATAGATATTGTACTTGGTACAATAAAACAAACAGGACAGAACACTTCATATTTGATTTCGTCCAGAAACTGCTTTTGATTTTTATATTCTGTCGGGCAAAACCTCGGAAGTCACTGTCATCGGTTGTTTCTTTTTCAGAACCGTTAAATATTCCCACACAGTCCGAGACAAACAGTTTCCACTAAGGTCCCGGTATTTGTATCTTGCTGCAACAAGATCTGATCTACCCTTTAGGAATATTCTTACGCTATTTATGGACTGGAACCCCAAGTCTTCAGTGCCGAATAAAAAGTTCTTCTCTTGGCGCTGATACTATACTTTGTGTCAAGATTATGTCTCAGTAATTTTAAAGTAACAGAAACTTTGTCTTCAAATAGTTTGAATAATTATGCATCTTTCTATAATGTCAAAGTCAAAGGTGTCCAAGATTGGCTCTCGGCCTTTTCTGCTGTCTTTGTTCATATCTGGCAGCTCGTCCTGCCAACTTCTTACTGTAGTAGTTTTTACACCCAGGCATGGCATGCACTGGTACTTTTCGGAGAAACTTGAAGGCTTTGTTTTCGAGCGTCGCATGCATGATATTAAGTGCTCTCAGGCAGGGGCGAAGCGTGGTCCTCTGCAGAGGGTAATCATAATTTAAGCTAGTAAGATCCTCATAATAGGACGTATCGCTACATTATATGTACATAATTATAAATGCAGCGACTAAAACAATGAAACGGTTGCTAGGCACTGCAAAAATCTGAAGAGCGGACTATTCTTGTCAACAGGACAGGAATTAAGCAATTTACAAGCCAAACTAATCTGAAAAACTATTCATTCATACTAACAGACTTATAAACGCATATTTTTCACCCATTTTTTAAAATATTATTTGAACAGCACGTTTTCATTGTCATATTCATAGCCAGAGATTTTGTTATTCTACCATCTCATAAAGTTTCTCGGACAAGACCCATTAATATTAAATGGCAGAAAGTGCTTAACTGGCATCTCTGTGACACAACAATGTGCAGCGATTTCGGAGAAGTGGCTGTCTGCCGTTGCGGTTTAGGTTCGAGCGACCTATCAAGTGAATTGATGTTCTTAATACGTTCGACTGATTTTGACCACAGTTATATCTAGATCTAGACTATAATAATTATTATTCTTTGATAGCTCTTGCTGTGCGTAGAGTGAATTATTCTTAGATTACCTCAAACAAAAAAAAAACCAAAAAGATCCACACAAACTCTTTCACTCTACTCTTTACCTTTCGATTGGGGTGAAAACGACCGCACAGTGAAAAACCTGCATAAGTACGTAAAGTCAGGTCAAACCTTGATTAGAAACCTATTTTTTCCCCCACTATTTTGCTGTCTGCGGCGCCGCTTTGAAGAAAACAGGCTATGCTCAAGCTAGCTTCTGGGTGTAGTCAAGTCTTCTTCGTCTTTGTTAATCACTGATTTTGGACCAGTTCATATGGCGTAAGTCCCTACAAAGATGCTTTTCGGTGAGGGGTGTTAGACTATAACAACAAACCCAAAATAGCAACGTAGAATAGAATGCTGAACTGACTAAATGGACTTGGAGTTGGGCTCGACCTGAAAAGCGTAGTAATTCTAGAATTAATATTCGAAGGGTAATCACTGATTATTTGATCATGAGGAAGCCTCGCCCCTGCTCTCAGGGTAATTTTCTTTACTTATACTGTCGGGGCACAGTGACAATCTGGTACTGTTTCAAACGTGTCTATTTTCGTAGAATTGGTTCGCGCTATCTCACACTGACTGAGCTGATATGTAACTCCGAGACTGAAATTGTTTTCCCTTTGTTCAAAATAAACATTTTTGAGGTTTGCAAAGATTTTTAAAATCACGAAATTCAGTGATGTTCCCGTCGTTTACGCTGCGCAGTCACGTGCAATTGGTGTAATTCACCAGTTGCGAAAAAACGTTCCTTTGCCTTTATTTGAAATGTTTGGATTTGCTCTTATGCACACATGACGTAATAAAGACAACATTTCTGTGCACATGGTCTAAACTCTGCTCTTTGCCTCGCTCTGTTTTCTGGTGTTTTTTTTTTTTTGTTTTTGTTTTGTTTTCAAGGTGTTTAAGAAGAAAACTTTTGTTTTTCACTTTTTACAAGAGACAAGGAACAGCTCCCAGTCAAAGAGAAATTGAAACAGAAAGCTATGCGAAATTTGGCTTGGATTCATCAAGGCAAGCCGCAGATATTACAGAAATTGGCAAACTGTATGTTTTTGAACGCGCTACAGTTGTAGTGGTGGTAGTGGAAGCAGTCGTCGTGATAATGGTACATATTTGAGTTGCAGGGTAAACTTAGCAGTCGCAGCACAATCGTGAAATATATTCGAGAAAATACAATATTATCATTCTAAAACGACAATGTTTATTACTGTCTATCTGTCTGTCTGTCTGTCTATCTATCTATCCCTCCAACCAAACATCCATCCGTCCATCCATCCATCCATCCATCCTTCCATCCATCCATCCATCCATCCATCCATCCATCCATCCATCCTTCCATCCATCCATCCATCCATCCATCCATCCATCCATCCATCCATCCATCCATCCATCCATCCATCCATCCATCCATCCATCCATCCATCCATCTCTCTCTCTCTGTCTGTCTGCCTGCATGCCTGCCTGCCTGCCTGCCTGCCTGTCTGTCTGTCTGTCTGTCTGTCTGTCTGTCTACCTATCTATCTATCTATCTATCTATCTATCTATCTATCTATCTATCTATCTATCTATCTATCTATCTAATCTGTCTATCTATCTATCTATCTATCTATCTATCTATCTATCTATCTATCTATCTATCTATCTATCTATCTATCTATCTATCTATCTATCTATCTATCTATCTATCTATCTATCTATCATTCTATCTATTTACACACCAGAGATCAGCGCCACGTCAGACATGGGTACATTGTATTCATTAGCCATGTAGACATTCCTGAAGATGGAGGTACCGGACAGCGGGACGGCAATGATGGCTATGTCAATCAGTAACAAGAGAAACACGGGTTTCCTGGCCACCCGGATTAGTGCCTTGGGGAAGTCTGTCACACAGTTATCGGGGGTGGGGGGGGGGGGTGGACGGGATTGAGAGGTGGGGTGGGATATAGAGATGACGTATTATAATGCATTTAACGAAATATCGTAAAAAACCACAGAAAAACTGTGGGGTCGCAGCAGGGCTATAAACAAAGTCAAAATTGGGCAAAAAGAAAAAGTTGTATGTTGCGAAGCCCCGCGTGAGAAATAAAACCCAAACAATACAAAGCAAACTAAAGAGAAGACAGAAAATACACAAATTTTCGGCTTTCGCATTTTTCAAGTGAAAAAAAATGGAACAATAAAAGATTTCAACAGGAAATGTATAGACTAGAATCGAAGCGAAACAGGTTATTTGACTTCGAGTTCTTGCTTCGTTAGCAGCACCAAAGCACGTGTATTTTCTGTCTTCTCTTTAGTTTGCTTTGTATCGTTTGGGTTTTATTTCTTACGCAGGGTTTCGCTACATACAACTTTTTCTTTTTGCCCAATTTTGACTTATGATACATTTAAGCTGAGTTTTTCATATCTACCCAAACGGGAACAGGAACGTCAAAACTCCGCTACGCAGCGAAACGGAAAGAATGTTTTAAAATGAACAGAAATGCCATTACCGCACATATAGAAACACTCGGTCTTTTTACTGCTTGATGCATTTTTGACTTTATTGTTGCCGTTTTCGTTTCTGTAGACATGGAAACACAGCTTAAAACTGGGTTCTCATGTGTACGGAAAAGGAAACGGCCAAAAATCCATCATATAGTAAAACGAAAGAGGGTTTCCATGTGTACGAAAACGGTGTGCGGAAATATTTCTTTCTATTTCACTGCTTGAAGGATTTTTGTCGTTTCGGTTTCCGTATACATGAGAACACAGCTTGAGACTGTCCATACAGAGATCGGATGCATAACACAACACTGTACAAACTACACAGGTAGCACCCCACCCCTCCCTACCCACACCCACAAAAAACAACGGTAAGCAAGATAATTGTGACGGTGTTATCTAAAAAAAGGATGTGCATGCTATTGCAATTAGACCTCATCCACTATTATTACCATAGAGACGATGGCGATATTCAGTTATGATATTATGTTATGGTTTAAGTAGCAATGGTTGTAGTACATTGTAGTGGTGCATGTAGTAGTAACTGTAGTACACAGTGGGACAGCAGTGGTGGAGTTAATTAGTCCCGACCTCAGTTCTTGTGTTGTTCCAACTCAACTATATGCAACAACTAAGAAATTCGCCGCTAAACATTTGCGGCTTTAGCATTATGACAAGAAGTTAGAATAAATCAGAACTGTGAAACAGCTTGATAAGTGCCACAATGCATTTTAAACAAGTGTCAAAGTGTGCGTTTGTTATATCTCTTCTACATACTAAAAGATCTCCAGTTTTTCAGAAAATGGAGATAGAATAAACAAGAACTTGGGTCGTCTGGGGTCATTTTAATAGTGGTAGACAGTACACAATAGCAATAGTAGCATGACAGTGGTAAAAAGTGGTTGCTGTTGTAACTGTGGCAGTGTTAGCTTCGTGTAGACAGGCTTAATACTAAAAACAAAAAACTCAAAGAAATGTAGTAGTGAGAAACTGGTAGGAAATGTTACACCATTAGTAATCCGATAAAAGTTCATATAATGCCGAGCTAACCATCCTATAACATCTGCAGTGCGTATCATAATTAACCCTATGCTACTCAAGGTATGTGATCAAATAATCATCATTATATTACCTTATCTTACTATAATTGAGCTAGAGGGTGGACCTGTAAGCAGCTAAAACTTCGCCACTACGCCATCAAAAATTATGAAACTTGGTGTACAGCAGCCATTTTTGACGAAGAGTTACATGGACACATTCATTTGACACAAAATTCAACCTTTAATATTATATAGCTGGACTTGGGTACAAGGAAAATTTGCAAGATTTATCTTGCCGGGGTTGGCTAGTTATTATAAAGGAACTAAGACCTCCATTTTAATCATGAAAGGCTTTTTAACCGTTGAGCCTTAAATTATACAAAATATCATATTATGCATCACCAAATCAATGTTTTTTGAAATACGAAGGATTTCACGTATGAAATCTGTTCTGACTCAGGATGCAGTGAAAACATTAGTTATCTCTTTGGTTTTGTCTCGCCTTGATTACTGCAATTCACTCCATGCTGGTCTCTCAGATAAAAAGATTTTTAAACTGCAAAAAGCACAAAATTGTGCGGCTCGTTTAATTCTTGGAAAGTCAAAATTTGAAAGTAGCACAGAAATGCTCAAAATCCTTCACTGGCTACCATTAAAAGCCAGAATAGAATACAAAATTGCTGTGTTTTGCTACTGTAGTGTCACAACAACTGCACCTACATACATCAGTGAACTTCTCTGTCCCTATGCTCCTCCCAGGCCCTGAGATCTCAAGACTTGGGGCTCTTGGTGGAACCTAGGTGCAACCTCAAAACGTTCGGCGACAGGTCATTTAGTAAAATTGGACCTGCATTATGGAACTCACTACCAAATTCCCTGAGATCAGCATGCAGTGTAGAGAGTTTTAAAAAACAACTAAAACCTCACCTGTTTAAAAAATATTTAGATAAATGATTTGTGTGTGTGTGACCGTTCTTTAGTATGTGTGTGTGCGCGTATGGTCGACAATGTTAAGCGCCTTGAGGCCTCGGCGAAAGGCGCTATATAAATGCTCTTATTATTATTATTATTATTATTATTATAGAAAGAGGTAAAGATGTATGTGGGCATATTTTAAAAGGTCTTGAAGTTCGCTATGTTTTTTATACTTTCGTTGATTTTGAGGCACAACTGGGTTGAACCAAAGATACTAAAATTGAAAGATGAGACAGCTAGTGCTTTTCCCGTGCACAGATTTCGCACCGCCACCTGGTGGCAAACGCGCGAAAGTCATGAAAAGTGCCGTATTTTACAAAGCCACATAGGGAAACTACTGAATTTTTTTTCACTATTCAGCTTTCGCTACAGGTCTTGATTGACGTCACGTCACTTATTATGAAATTATAACCGCAGTTGCTGTGGGAAAACTGGCTTAAAAAAAAAAAATTAGTCGCAGTAGCGCTGTCACAATTTTGCATCATAAATTTACCATTATATCAAGCATTCTTTTCATACGATGCACCATGGGCCCCGCCCCCGATCAGTGCGCAAATTGTGTGCACGTTTTTTTTAGTGGTGCAAAGAAGACAGTGTCTCATCTTATCGTTTCTAGTATCTTTGGTTGAACAGGAGAAAGTGTTCAGACATTTTGACCGGAAAAAGAAAACAAGAAAAAAAAACACAACGGAATTTCATCCAGTAGGATTAAAAAGTATGACAGGAAATTTCGTGCTGCGCCTCAATAGGCTTCACCAACTTTACCAAAAATTCCCAAATGCCGTGACCTTAACCTTGCTCTTAAGTGAGACAAACATTGCATTTCGTTCTCATCAGTTGATATGAGTTGTCTGAGCTTTACTCATGGCCAGTTGTTTGCCTCACCTTCTCCACTCACCACTCTATTTGATGGCTGACCTACATTCAACTAGCTGGGTTTTCCCCCAAATCTTGTTTTCTCCTATTTACACATTGATCGAAAACTTCAAAAAGCACAGCGGTGTATTCCCCGTGTCAGGGGGCCGACCGGTCAAGTAAGCCCTCCCTCCACCGACCAACCTTTCAGTAAATCCAACAGACTTTCTTTCTTGTCGGCGGCCTTTTTGTCCACCTGCTCGTTGAACACCATGTCTCCTGTAATACTGACCCGCCTCTCCGTGGGGCCGGTGATAGGGGGAAACAAGCTGGGTCTGTGAGAGACGGGGGGGAGGGGGGAGGTTGGAGAGGTGAGAAATGTGGGCGGAGCAAAGATGTTAAAATAGTATTAACCTAGATTACCTAGTCGCCCTGCGAGAACCAGCTCGCGGCGTCCCGGACGTGGAGAGCGAAAACAATGGCGGGTTGAGGTCAAGCTGTCCAAGCGGCGGCCTAGCAACGCTACTGTTTACCATAGGAAACACAAACCGTTTGCCTCGAATTTGATAGTAGGCCTACGATGTAGTACATGGTAAGCCGAGCGTGTTGTTTTACGTTGTCGAGAAAAGTAGATCTTGAGTGCTACAACAATCAGGAAAATGTCAGAGATTCTAGAATAAGAGAACATTGTAGGCCTACAATTGTTTTTAATACATGCATAAGGAGGTCTAGAAGAAGAAACTCAGAAGCTTGGGCCGATAGACTCGCAAATTCTTACTTCAACGTGTGTGTTAGAGAGAGAGAGAGAGAGAGAGAGAGAGGGAGAGAGAGAGAGAGAGAGAGAGAGAGAGAGAGGGAGAGAGGGGTATTATAAGACGTACCACCATAACAGCTACAAAATTGTAGGGGGACAAGGTGGTCTAGAGGCAAGGTGCTCGCCTCTCATGCCAAGGGTCCCGGGTTCTAAACCCGGGCAGTGCAGGCATGTTGGAAAGTGGATTTTTCTCATATTTTCAAGTCCCTGGTCCTATTGGGGGGTAGGATCGAGTAGTTCTTGGAAATTGGATTTTTCTCATATTTTCAAGTCCCTGGTCCTATTGGGGGGTAGGATCGAGTACCTAGTCTTCTCGGATAAGGACGAAAAAATTCGGAGGGCCCGTGTGCACGTTGCGCATGTTAAAGATACCTTGGCAGTTGGAAATCGTAAAGAGCAGGCCGAAAGGCCGCTGCCCGGGCAAAATTGAAATTAATAGATTAAAATTTATCCATATCATCTCCCCCCCCCCCCCCCCCGCCAAAACAAGAAATAATAAAACAAGTAAAGTGAGGTGTAAATGCCAAGGGCAGCGAACATCCTAAAATAGACCTCAAATCAGCTACAATATCAGAAAAAATGAAAGTAATCGACAACCTCACCCCCCCCCCCATCTAATAGAATAAACAGACGGATATCAAGATCCAGCAGAAGCTCAAGTGCATGGGCAGACACTCACTAGTAGCATGTGAGTGTGTGAGGGGGGGGGATAAGGCGCAAGCATGATAATGGCTACATAAAATCATAATTTGCTACGTCAACAGCAGCCTCCAACTACCTGTGACAGACACCCCCCCCCCCCCCAAAAAAGACAGAGAGAGAGAGAGGGAGAGAGAGAGAGAGAGAGAGAGGGAGAGAGAGAGAGAGAAAGAGAGAGAGAGAGAAGATAGGGGAGACAGACATGTAGAGGAGAGGGAGAGAGACGAAAAAAGCAACCACAGGGACAAGACACAGAGAGAGAGAGAGAGAAAAAGTAAACCAGGGTAACCGGAAGAGTTGTTTCTGACCTCAATGGCCGAAAGCGTTGAGGTACGGTCACGTGACCTCACCAGGGAATCTAGGTTAATACTATTTTAAGATCTTTGGGGCGGAGATACCACGGTAGCAGTTGTTAGGAGGATATAGTTATAGCGTTTTACATAGAAAGCTGTAGCTGGACAGTGAACACAGCTCAGTACATGTAATGTCTCGATTTGTATTTGTAATTAGTCTACCCTCCCCTCCCCCAAACAATGTCCTAACATAATACATGTTGGATGTTGTTAGGGGACCGTGGTATTTAACGTAGACAACTGTAGCTGAACAAGGAACATAACTCTGTATTTTCTCTATTTGGCTTTGTGAATGTTCCCCTACCAACAGCTAAATAAAGCAAATCTTGTTGTAGCACTGGGCCAGCCAATGTGGCGAGTAACACTGGGCCAGCCAGCCAACACGGCACAGATAAGATAAGAATCATCTTATTATCCATGAAGGAAATTCTCTTTGGCCGAGCGTTTAAGATAACTTACATGGTACACATTATCTTAGGCATCGTTACACGAACCCATCACACCTCAGTAAACTCAAGAACAGGTGGTCAGGTAAATATATGAAGTGACATGGATAGAGAGAATCTGTAGAGATGTAAACGCAGTAGAACTTTCACAGATAAAAGAGAGAAACTTGGGGAAGAGAGATGGGGTGGAAGTCAATGTAACTTAGGTGTAACTTATAACCCAATGACCTACCTCCTGCTGCTTGTGTTACTATGACTACCAAGAGACACAACGCTGCGTTTTCTGTGTCCTTGTGAAGAATTCAAACTATAGCGTCGCCCGTTATCCTCTGGCAGGCCCGAGTCTGGCGCCGGTATAACTGCACTGAAGTTGCTAGAAGGTTATACGTACAACACAAGAGATGGCGCTCATTTCTTTACTGTCTTCTTCTTCTTCTCCTCCTTCCTTTTCCTAATTTTTCCTCTTTCTCTATCATTACCCCTCTCCTCCTCGCTTTCCTGCTCCTCAGTCTCTCCATCTCTACCTCCTCTTCAGATGTTAGGGGCCAGTAATTTCTTCACAACCTTCTGCCCTTTTCTGGGTTCTACTTATATTTATTTATTTACTTATTTATGTATTCACTCATTGTCCATAGATTCATTTATTTGTTTGGTTGGTTAGTTAGTTAGTCAGTGAATTAATGAGTGGGTGAATGAGTGAGCGAATGAGTGAGTAAGTGAGTGCGTCAGTCAGTCAGTCAGTCAATTAGCCGGTCAGTTACTTAGTTGGTTAGACAATTGTCTAATCATTATTTCATTCGTAAAGCGTCATTCAAGGTTGTACTTTTTATATTAAATCTAGCTTTCTGAGAGGGATTGTTTCACCTTATTCTATACTGGATGACAATAACTAACTCCCAGTGACTTACGTAATATTGTCTGTTCCGGTATCGGATTTGACCACCACTTGACCCTCTTCCTCCAGCGGTTCAGCGATCTCGTCCTCAACCTGACCCCCAGCAAAGGTCACCACGGCTTTGTTCAAGGCCGCCTTCCGCTGACGACTTGAGATCAACTTCCGGGGGAAGAGCATGATGGGAAATGAGAAAAGAGCCGTGCCAGCCCCGAAAATGAGAAATGCCAGCCACCAGGCAGCCACAAAACGTCGATCCTTTGGGTCCATGTCGGTCTCTGTGCAGTAAACATAGACATTTGAACATTAAAAAAAAAAAAAAGTATAATATTTAATAATCACTAAAGAAACTGCAACGCCCGAAGGCAGGCCTAGAAAAGGAAAGAGAACGCATGGGTGCACGAGGCAGTTGCCCAGGGCCCCAAGGGTTCAGGGGGGGGGGGCATGCATACAAGTTCATGAGTAGTTACGTAGGGGGGGGGGCAGAGCCTGATGCTTTGCCCAGGGGTCCATAGTGATGTTAAGACGAGTCTGCCTGAGAGACGATGGAGAGATGACAGGTGGACAGGCATGGACACAGACCGTCGGGAACCAGAGAAGAATGGAGATCATTGGTGGAGTGAAGGGCTACATCCTGCAGTGGACGGACAAGGCCTAACAAGGCCTAACAAGAACAAGAACCACGAAACTGCAGTTGTTAACCAAGAAAATTCCAAGCAAATTTTAGTACGTGCATGCTCGAATTCGTGTACGTATGTACGTATGTGTATATGCGTGTATGTATGCATGTACAGTTACTATGTACTCCAATGGAACGAGGAATGTTGGGGCCCCAAAGAGACGTTACAAAGATACTCTCAAGCAATCACTGAAGGCCTTTGCCATTGATGTGAGTGAGTGGGAAAAAGCTCTCGCTTGATCGTGCAAATTGGAGGGCGGCCCTTACCAGAGGCAGCAAAGCATGGGAAGCTGACAGAGTCCAGCAGGCTATCAAAAAAAGAGAACGGCGCAAGAAAAGGCCCAGTGGTACTGAACCAACGGAGCACTCTTGTCATTTATGCGGAAGGGTCTGCAGGGCAAAAATAGGACTTATCAGTCACATGAGAAGCCATAAGTCATGAAAGAACAGTCTTTCCATTCTGTCCTCTGTGTCCTTTAGTTCTCTTTATTGTCCATGTGTTGAAATTCTCAACAATTTCTGTTCTTTATTCCTCTGGTGTTGTTAAGGACCTGATGGACGAACTATTATACAGTTACTATGGCTGCAGATACGCAGTCGTTTTCTTGAACTGAAATTTTCACGCAAATTTGTTCACGCACCCTCAGTTCTTTTTGCAATTCCCAATTATTTTTACTTTGACCTTCATTCACAGTTAATTCTGTTCTATACAAGGGGATAATATAAAAGGAAACAGGTTTGGAAAAGGTTAAGGACACTGCTTTAGACTCTTTGTTCAGATGCTGCAAACTTCTTAGGGCAGTGTCAAAAAGAAAAATATCTCAGCAGAAATTTCATTTCTGTTAGCTAAGACTGCAGTAACTCAAAAATTATAAAACACAATTTATATAATATTGAACTACATTCAAAACCGCGTCGAATGATGTTGGTACTAGATTCCTTGGCCGAAAAATAATCGAATACCGAACTATCAAAAATTCATCGTAGTTAGACCAGTTTGTGCTAAGGTGAAACTTTTTTGATTTTCCCGTAAAGTAACCAGAGCGGATCAATACAGTTTTAGGCTCGAACCGATGTCTATAATTATTTCGAAACATGTCGCCAACATCATAATAATAGTCTATATCTAAATGCGTCTAATGTCCCAACGAATTTCACTGACGCTAAAAGCGCACTGTGATTCTCGTCCTTGTGAATGTACAGGCAGACTAACACACAAATCACATTAGGACACAGCACAGGATAGGGAACGACCAGAAGCGAGAGAAGCCCACTATTCCTGACTACAGGAAGTATGCTCACCGCCATTTTGGATGAAATCTAATTTCTCTTGACTTGATCGGAGGTAAACAATACCCGTTTGTACATTTCCACGGGAGTAAGAGCTTACAAAAGGCTCTAAATAGTTTCAATCAACCCAAAAAATGAACAAACCATATTAAACAGATATGCACACTGTCTTTGGTGAAGACGGTCTCTTTCAATTCTTGTTACCGCCGTGACCTAGTTCCACGATTTGGTGGAAGTAAGATCTCGATCTCTCTCTCGATCTCTCTCTCTCTCTCTCTCTCTCTCTCTCTCTCTCTCTCTCTCTCTCTCTCTCTCTCTCTCTCTCTCTCTAAATACATACTCTCTGATGTCACATTAAACATCGTTGCACGCGTGCTTAGTTATGAACAACTGATCTCATCCAAAATGGCACAGAGTAATCAAAATTAATGACGTCTTCCTGCCCTGTGTCGCTTCTGGTAGTATCTCTGTTCTGTAGGACACAATGGTCGTACCTTTGAGATCTATGGGTACTTCAGTCAGGATGCCGTTGATCTGTTTGCCTATAGGAGATGCTAGTTCTCCAATAACGTGCATGATACCTGCAGTAAGACAAGACCAACTAGTTACGAGAGCGGAGAGAGACAGGGAAATTGGTGTGATTGTGGATTTGGTATCACTGGCGGATGATTGGTTGGTGAAGAACAAAACATAAATGTAGCATCTGCAAGCTATCCCTTGCCCTCCCCCGTTTTCTTGTTACACTGGTGAGCATGTGTTCATTTGACCACCGCGAGAGTGTGCTGTACTCCGTGACCTGACCTTCTTTTCTAGTGAGTAGTTTTTTTCCTCGCTCGCTTGTTGTCAGGTGTTTTGACTCGTTCAGTAAATATTAGTATGTTCCCGAATATTCGATAACGTGGTGGAAACGAATGTTTACGCCAGATTTGGCCTTGAGTGATGTAACCTGATGACGTATTGATGCGTGATTGGTTAGTTTGTGCGAGGGCAAAGGTAACGTTTATTTCGGGAACTTTCTGTAGGGATGTTTATATATATAGACCTGTGTGAGTGGTTGGTCGGGAGTGAGTAAGTGAGTTTAATTTTGTGTGGCGTAGATATTTAGTTTCGCTGGCGTCTTCCTAGTAATTTATTGTTCACTATACAGTTATTAAACTTTAGTATTATTTAATCTATCGTCGGATCTCGTGTTTATTTATTTTACAGCTGTAATAGTTTCGTTTTCTAAAGGGTTGTAGTTAGATCAACTAACTCCCCCCTACTATAACGTGCTAGAACAACCTCAGCTGTTACATATTGGGGGCTCGTCCGGGATCCGACCATATTCGAGCGGACCAGATCAAAATTACTAGATTTATTTACATAGTTTATTGTAGAATATCATCGACAAGCTATCTACAACATGTCGGAGGTTATTGGAAGGCTTAGCCAGGAAGCGGACGCTATGGAGCTCACTGGGCAGGAGAGACGGGACTACCTCCGTGAAGGCCTAGAAAGAGAAAGACAGCTGGAGGCTCAACGACAGGAGAAGGAGGCTGAACGACAGGCTCAGCTGGAAAGAGAAAAGATGAAGCACGAGCTGGAGATGGAGAGGATCCGCCATCAGGGTGGGGGCGAGTCGACGCAGGGGACCAGCGACCACGCCAGTTCTAAGAGACCCAAGCTACCTGCATTTCAGGACAAGAAAGACGATCTGGATAGCTGGTTGCTGCGGTTTGAGAGGTTTGCTGAGACAGCTGAATGGCCCAGATCCACCTGGACGACATCACTGTCTGCCCTGCTGACTGGGAGAGCTTTGGAGTGCTTCTGCAGACTACCGATCGACGAAGCCAAGGACTACGACAAGGTCAAGGAAGCGTTGCAGAAGAGGTACAACCTGTCAGAGGACGGATACCGACTCATGTTCAGACAAGGTAAGCCTGAAGATGGAGAAGATGTTGGAATGTTTTTGACCAGGATCAAGACCTATCTAGAGAGGTGGATAAAGCTGTCGAAGACGGAGGAGACCTACGAAGGAGTGAGAGATCTGTTCGTCAGAGAGCAATTCATGGATTCTTGCCCACCAGACCTTGCAACCCATGTGAGGGAGAGGAAACCAAAGACGCTACAGGACATCGCAGATTCAGCGGAGGCGTACCTGGTAGCGAGGAACCGGACACTCAGAGGGAGCGCCAGACTGCAGAGCCGGCCAGTGCGACAGAGGCCCAACGGAGACAGAAGCCCACAGGTCTGCCATAGGTGCCAGAGGCCGGGACACAAGGCGACGGAGTGTCGTGCAAAGTTAAACGACAAAGGTGAGTTGAAATGTTACCTTTGTGGAAAGCCAGGCCACGTTCGGAGGATGTGTCCAGCCCAGAAAGATATGGGACGAGGCAAGCCGAACAAGGCGGCGGCGGCCGTAGTGATAGCGGCGGACGAGTCGTCAAGACAAGATGTGACGACGGCTGACACCAGCATCAACGTTCAAGCGGTAATGAAGGACGGGAAGCTACAGTTAGCGGTGCCTGTTACGTGCGGAGGATGCAGTGACGGAAGGACCGTGGAGAAGCTGAAGTTACCAGTGATGAAGGGCTTGATTGGAAATCGAGCGGTAGATGTCCTAAGAGATACCGGCTGTGAAGGTGTAGTGGTGCGGCGAGCACTGGTGGACGACGGACAGCTCACCGGTGGGAAGAAACTTATCGCGAGGATCGATAACTCCTTGCTAGCGGCGGAGGAAGCCGTTATCGACGTGAAGACGCCTTACCTGACGGGCAAAGTGACGGCGCTGTGTCTCCCGGAGACCATCTGCGACCTAGTAGTCGGGAACGTGGACGGAGCGAAGGATCCGTACGACCCTGATACTGAGGTGATGGTAGGAGCGGTGACCACGAGGGCCCAGGAGAAGAGGAAGGACCGGTCTACGTCGCTGAAGGTGCCGAGGGCAGAACGGCACGCGGGAGTGGATAGAGAGGAACTTATCCGACTCCAAGAAGAAGACGAAGTCATTAGGAAGTTAGAGCAGAAGAAGATCCCAACTAATAGAGGCAATAAATCTGTTCATTTTGAGAAACATGGAGGAGTACTGTACCGGATCTACAAGGACCTGAGACAGGCGACGGTTATGAGGCAAGTGGTACTACCCGAGAAACTGAGAGAGTATGTATTGAGTGTAGCCCACGACTCGATCGTCGGAGGACACCTCGGCGTGAAGAAAACCAAAGACAGAGTTATGAGCAATTTTTATTGGCCTGGAATTGAAGGTGACGTCGCGAGATACTGCCGCTCATGCGACATATGCCAGAGGACGGTGAACAAAGGAGCGACCCCAAAGGTGCACCTGCAGAGTATGCCAGTAGTGGACGTACCATTTAGGCGAGTGGCCGTGGACTTAGTAGGACCTATCGACCCCCCAAGTGAAGGTGGACATCGGTATATCCTGGTGTACATAGACTACGCTACTCGTTACCCCGAAGCCACACCCTTGAAGAAGATCGACGCAGAAACGGTAGCAGAAGCCTTAGTGAACATCTACAGCCGTTTGGGTGTGCCCGAAGAGATCTTGTCGGACCAAGGGACCCAGTTTATGTCAGATGTCATGAAGGAAACGAATAGACTACTGGGAATTCGACAGTCGACCACTACAGTCTACCACCCTATGTGCAACGGGTTGGTGGAGCGATTCAACGGCACGCTGAAGAAAACATTGAGACGACTGTGCGCAGAGCAACCCAAGCAGTGGCACAGATACATCAACCCGCTGCTCTTCGCATATCGTGAAGTTCCCCAAGAGTCGACCAAGTTTGCCCCATTCGAGTTGCTGTATGGGAGAACTGTGAGAGGACCCATGCACATCTTACGACAACTATGGACCAAGGACGTAGAGGAGCCGGAAACGAAGACCAGTTACCAGTACGTCATGGAACTACGTGAGAGGCTGGAGGACACATGGAAGTTAGCGACGGAAGAACTCTCCAAGGCTCAAGGTAGACAGAAGACCTACTACGACCGGAAGGCGCGAGAGAGGAAGTTCCGCCCCGGAGATGAAGTGTTGGTGTTACTGCCGACGAATACTAACAAGCTCCTAGTCCAATGGAAGGGACCATATAAGGTAGTCTCAATTGTCGGTGTCAATGACTATAGAGTCAAGATGGGTGCAAAAGAAAAGACCTTGCACGCCAACCTCCTCAAGAGATACATTCCAAGGACGTCAAAAGCAGCAGCAGTGGCAATGGAACCGAGACCTGTTGTGACCGAGATGTGTGGGATGGACAACAGTAGGAGAGATACCACGCCTGAACATGTCAACGCCATAAAGGACGGCGGCGGTGATAGTGCTGAGACTGTACTGGCAGAGGACGACCTGATAGACAAGAGTCAACCCATGGAGTCAGCTGGCATGACAGTCATCGAGGACTGCGACCTGGAAGGCGACAACGGTGGAACGACGGAGGACCTTGCCGACCTAGGAAGCTGGGACCAGAAGGAAAGCTACAGAGATGTCCAGTATGGAACGCAACTGACATCGGAACAACGTCAAGAACTCTGCGATGTGGTGAAGAATTACCAGCACGTCTTCACCAATCTCCCTGGATGCTGCCAGTTGGGTGAACATCGCATCGACCTGACGACAGAAGTACCAGTTCGTCAACGACCATACCCGGTGCCCTACGCTATGCGCGACTCATTGAAGGAGGAGCTTAGCACCATGGAACGGCTGGGCATCATTCGAAGGAGCTCATCAGCTTATGCTTCACCTATTGTTGTCGTCAAGAAGAAGGACGGATCCAACCGAGTCTGCATCGACTACAGGAGGTTAAACAAGATCACAGTATTCGACCCTCATCCGACAGCAGCGCCATCAGAAGTGTTTCAGAGTCTCTCGAGAGGAAAATTATTCTCTCGGATTGACCTGAGCAAGGGATACTGGCAAGTGAAAGTTCGAGAACAAGACATTCCCAAGACGGCGTTCGTCACCATGGGCGAACACTATGAATTCATTCGGATGCCTTTTGGGATGATGAACTCAGGAGCCACGCTGAACAGGATCGTAAAGCCATTGATCCGTGGAATGAACAATGTGACAGCATACGTGGACGACCTGCTGATTCATACAGAGACATTCGTCGAGCATGTGAAGACTCTCAAGGACTTACTGCAGAGGATGGACCAAGCTGGATTAACTGCAAGACCATCGAAGTGTCTGATTGGAACGTTTGAAGTAGACTTTGTTGGACACTTAGTGGGAGAAGGTATGATTGGCCTGTTAGAAGAGAATGTATGTAAGGTACGAGACGCACCCAGACCCACCACTAAGAAGGAAGTGAAAGCATTCTTAGGATTAGTGGGATATTACCATGAATTTATTCCTAACTTTTCAGCGATTGCATCACCATTGTCTGATTTACTTAGAAAGGGTCAGCCCAATATAGTTCAGTGGGACGAAACGCAGGAGAAAGCGTACACCTCTTTGAAGAATGTCATTATCTCCAAACCCGTGTTATGTTTGCCAGATTTTTCCAAAGAGTTTGTCTTAGCAACTGATGCATCAGATCGCGGATTAGGCGCTAGTCTTATGCAGGAACACGAGGGAAAGTTGTACCCTGTGGCATATGCTAGTCGTAAGCTATTGCCTCGTGAGACAAAATATTCGGTCTCAGAGCGCGAATGTTTAGCTATTGTTTGGGCTGTAAAAAAGTTTACTTTGTATTTGTATGGAAAGGAGTTTGTGCTCCAAACTGACCATCGGTCATTAGAGTTTTTGAACTCTGCCAAGTTTGACAGTCCAAAGTTATTACGATGGAGTTTGTTTTTACAGTCTTATCGATTCAGGATTCACTACGTAAAAGGCAGAGAAAATGTCTGTGCCGATTTCCTGAGCAGGGTATTTTAAAGTAGTACACTATCAGTGAAATGCATTGTAACCCATACTTTTGCCTACTAGATGAATTTCTAGGACGGCAGTATTGTACTGTAATTGGGGACATAGTTCATCTGTGATTGAATACTGAATTGATGGCTGATAGAGAGTCATGATGTGTTAGTCACATTTTGATTTTATGCTATGTCATATTGGTTACCAATGGAACTTGGTGTAATTTTTGGAAAATGTAACCCAAATGGGGACTGCGAGCAAGCAGTGTTTGTGTTATATTGCATTGTTGTAACTTGTGTTGACCTAATATGATGAAGAAAAGACCCTAATCAGTGGTCGGTATGTATTGGTATTTTTGCCATTGTACGTATGAGTTATACATTTTGGAGATAACCATGTTATGTACAACAAGTTATATGCTATGATTCGTGCACGAAGCATTGTGGAAACGATGGGCCATCGTTTCACCTTATATGATTTGTGATAATATCGACCATTGTTTCACCACAGTGGTGGCGTTGTGTTATTTTGACCGGTAGGCCTAATATTGGGAAGCAATGACGGTATTGTATTAGTCATTGTATTAGTGATGCAAAGGATACTGCATTTGTATTGTATTTGTGATGACATTTGGGAAGGCACTGAAATTGTTAATAATCGTAATAGAATTAGCAACTACCTTTGTGAGATTGGGAGTACTGTAAGATTGTTATTTCAAGATATTGCAGACGCTGAATAATGTTTTGGAGTTGAAAAATATTCAACTTAAATTGGGGAGTTGTGTAGCATCTGCAAGCTATCCCTTGCCCTCCCCCGTTTTCTTGTTACACTGGTGAGCATGTGTTCATTTGACCACCGCGAGAGTGTGCTGTACTCCGTGACCTGACCTTCTTTTCTAGTGAGTAGTTTTTTTCCTCGCTCGCTTGTTGTCAGGTGTTTTGACTCGTTCAGTAAATATTAGTATGTTCCCGAATATTCGATAACGTGGTGGAAACGAATGTTTACGCCAGATTTGGCCTTGAGTGATGTAACCTGATGACGTATTGATGCGTGATTGGTTAGTTTGTGCGAGGGCAAAGGTAACGTTTATTTCGGGAACTTTCTGTAGGGATGTTTATATATATAGACCTGTGTGAGTGGTTGGTCGGGAGTGAGTAAGTGAGTTTCCTTTTGTGTGGCGTAGATATTTAGTTTCGCTGGCGTCTTCCTAGTAATTTATTGTTCACTATACAGTTATTAAACTTTAGTATTATTTAATCTATCGTCGGATCTCGTGTTTATTTATTTTACAGCTGTAATAGTTTCGTTTTCTAAAGGGTTGTAGTTAGATCAACTAACTCCCCCCTACTATAACGTGCTAGAACAACCTCAGCTGTTACAGAGATCTATGGGTACTTCAGTCAGGATGCCGTTGATCTGTTTGCCTATAGGAGATGCTAGTTCTCCAATAACGTGCATGATACCTGCAGTAAGACAAGACCAACTAGTTACGAGAGCGGAGAGAGACAGGGAAATTGGTGTGATTGTGGATTTGGTATCACTGGCGGATGATTGGTTGGTGAAGAACAAAACATAAATGTATGCCAGATAAAACAGAATTATAAGAGGCAACGAGAGAGAAAGAGAGACAGTGGAGAGAGAGAGAAAGAAAGAGAGAGAGAGAGGAGTGAGAAAGAGAGAGAGAGAAAGAGAGAGAGAGAAAGAGAGAGAGAGAGAGAGAGAGAGAGTGAGAAAGAGAGAGGGAGAGAAAGAGAAAGAGAGAGAGAGTGTAAGAGAGAGAGAGAGAAAGAGAGAGAGAGACAAAGAGAGAGAGAGAGAAAGAGAGAGAGACAGAAAGAGAGAGAGTGAGAAAGAGAGAGTGAGAAAGAGAGAGAGAGAGAAAGAGAGAGAGAGAGTGAGAAAGAGAGAGAGAGAGAGAGAGAAAGAGATAGAGAGAGAGAGAGTCAGGCAGACGGACAGACAGACAGAACTGAGACAAACAGACAGCTAGAGCGAGCGAGGATGTGGAGAACGGACACAAGAGAGTATGACAAAAGCAAAAAAAAAAAAAACAACAGCTGTCTTTTTCACGTGATAAATAAATAACAATTGAAATTTGGAAGGCAAAAAGCCAAGATTTGTTTGATGATAAATGCAGAGTAGAATATAAAGAGGAGAAGAAATCACTTACTTTTGAAAACAGGTGAAATAATGTCACAGAATAGTTCAGAGCACTGACACACATGAGGAGAAAAAATAAATTGAGGCTCGCCAATTCAATGATTTTCATAGATCGTTTTTTTTAAAAATTATTATTATTTATTTTCTTAATTATTATTATTTGCAGATTTTGTTTTTGAAGTGCGGCTTCTTAACAGTATGTTAATAACTCATATTAAGAGATATCGATACAGTGGGTAAATATTCAGAATGATAAAAAAATCGCTCGACTCACCCAGAAAGATACTCATTTTGGATTTGTCCAGTAGATTGTCATCTATGTACAGGGTGGGCAGGAAGCCGTTGTGGAAGGTGTCGGTGACACCTTTGGCGGCTTGTACCACCAGGATGACGATATAGGCCACACGATTGACCTGCCAATGTAAGCGATTGTCAATACTGGAGCGTCCCGTGACACAGAGAGACAGTTTTAGTCTTGGTTTATGCCCGATGAAATAATTATCTTAACTGACTGATCGATATTATTGATGAATTGTTGACTCGTTGTTTGGAAAGTTCATCTGTTGAATGTGTCTAAGTTAATATAGTCGTGTTAATTTAAATTTGGTTTCGTTACGGTACGTGGAATGGTCTCACAATATATCATGTCTTGTTTTTCCTCGGCACATCATTTTAAAAGCAGTGGTGGCCCTACAGTTTTGACACCCTGAAGCTTGAACTGTTATGGAGGTCCTTTCGCAACCAGCAACAACAGGGCAACATCCAAAATTCACTCATTGAAAAAAAAAAGTTTCTTCTGGACCCCTCCGGGATTAGGAGCCTGGAAGCTTAAGATTTGTTAGTTTCACAGTAGATCCGTCACTGCTTAAAAGTATGTTTCCCTAAAGGCAACAATTCCATGACAATGTTGATCTCCGGGAAACAAGTTTTGGCAAAGTGTTTCAAAAACCTACACAAAATCCCTGGGGGCGGGGGGGGGGGGGTCGCACTTAAGAAAAAAAAAAGAAATAATACTTTAAAACAAGGAAGTGTATATCCGTACAACACTTTGTATGGATATGGACGTGCATATCCGTACAACATGTTTACCAAAAGCGCCACTGGTGAAGATTTGCTGAAACAAAACTTGGTATGGTGTTCACGAATTTAAAGTGACAACACATGGAATAGTCAGATGGACCTGGGGGCGTGAGGGTCTAGCCAGTTTATATGAATGGGCGGTAGACAGATTGACTAATCAGGCGAAAAGGTGTTGGGGTAGCCATTGATGATCGACGTACACTCAAGTATATTATTAGCACAGATCAAGCAATATCCGAGCAGAAGTCGGATTGTTTTGCTACTAAGCGGATTCATATTTTAAAGAACTATGCAAATTAACAAGGCCAGTAATATAGTATTCCGGTGTGTGTTCTACGTCATCGAATTGTGTGCGTTGTACGGATATACATTAGCCATATCCGCACAACATATTGTACGTATATGCGCTTCCTTAAAATTATTCAGCATTTAGACACTTCATCTGTCACCGCTCTTCAGTTGGTTCCTGGCCAAGTTGATTGACACTGGAGATTAAGCAGCTGTCCAGTACATTTGACCACTGAGCAAGGTAGGGTCTGCTGGTGGCAGTGACTGTCAGATTTGTACCTTAATGAATCTCGGCTAGCTTATCAGTCAAGGTGACACGCCACATTGACCACGATAACAATGGTAATGAAGACGTGACTAATGTTGGTGAGGTCTAGACTCAGGGCTGCTCAACCAGTCCATCGCGATCTACCGGTCGATCTTCAAGTGCTTGGCAGTCCATCGCGATCTACCGGTCGATCTTCAAGTGCTTGGCAGTCCATCGCGATCTACCGGTCGATCTTCAAGTGCTTGGCAGTCCATCGCGATCTACCGGTCGATCTTCAAGTGCTTGGCAGTCCATCGCGATCTACCGGTCGATCTTCAAGTGCTTGGCAGTCAATCGCGGGATGAATGTAGGGCACACCCGCGAGGCATATGTAATATATATAAAATGTGTTATTAAAATAAAATAATTATGTTTCTGTTTCACTGCATTTTGTATCTCAGATTCTAAGTTGTAGGTTAAAGTGAATAATGCCGATAGGCACACCAGCATAGGTTCGGTGTCTTTTAGTTTTTGTTTCAGGGCTTGGCCAGACTGGTAGATCTCCAAGGGCTGGGAAAGGTAAAAGTAGATCCTATGTCAAGATTGAGCACCCCTGGTCTAGAGCAAATTAGAAAATGACGCCTCCACAAAATCTGATCTTGAAAAAGAATAAATTTTAAAAATCACAGAAAAGCTTTGATTGCGGTAGGACTGGCCACAAAATTAAGCTGTGAAACAAAACAAACAAACAAACAACAACAACAACAATAGCACAAACCTGCCACATCCTGGTTACGCCACTGGACGTCAACGACCACGTATGGTCGGGCATTGCCATATTGTTGTATGTGCATTTTTGCCATTTCGAGAAAATGACTACTGAAGTTTGGTCGGCAAAACGGCTAAAATGCATAAAACAAACACAGATCTGGAACAGTTTTTCACCGATTGGAATGACACCAATAACGCGGGTATAGACCCTTTTCACTTCCGCTTTACGGTTGTTTGCGGGGAGCCGCACGGCTTCGAAAAGCACCGTGTAGGGCAAAAACATCCACTTGTCTTAGTGATGGCATCTGAATATGTGCACAGTCTAAGCAAAGATGCATTTTTATGCTAGAACCAGCACGTAACCGGTCTGTACAGTTGGGTGCCTAACAAGAGGATGGCATCGTTCGACTGTTGTCCACCGCTTCCGCCCTACAAGTGGGGCACGCCGCCATTTTGTTTGCCAATCACGTGATATGGAGGACGGTAAATGAAAAGGGTCTATAGAGCAAAATTGTTGTATCTCCAGGTTTATGAATTGGGTTTCATAATGGCAATACTGTAGTAATGACAAACTGCTTCTTGCATTTTTTTCGTTATTCCACTATCTTTAACCAGTTCCAAGTTACAGAGAAGCAGTGTTGTTGTATCTCCCTTAAAAATCAGATCATTGAGACCAATATTGTGGTGTTTCCGAGTCAGCTCCCATTATTCATAAACCTGGAGATACAACAATTTTGCTCTATACCCGCGATATATAACAAAATTAGGAATGAGAAAACCCTTTTCATGAGAAAACCTCAAAATCGTCAAAATGTGACATACAACAATATATGGCAAATACCCCTCGTTTTAATCGCTTGATCTTCTCCCCTTAAATCATATCTATATAAAAAAAACAGCAAGGAAAAAAAAATCACTGCTGCGAGGAAGAAATGCCCACACCTGAAAAAATTACAAGTGAAAGATAGTTCTTTTTGCTACTATGTCTATTCCTTTGACATGAAAGCGAAGTATCGTAATTTTGTAATAAATGAAAATAGGCCTAAAAATATCGAATAATGCTTTCTCCTCAACAATGATGGCCTCCCTCCTGCTTTTGTTTTGTTTCGACTTCAAACTTCCGGTTACGTTTCAAAGTTTGAAGGCATGAGTTTCTGTGCCGTCTGCCTTATGCACGAGCCATGCGGGTGTTACTGTGCCAGTTGTGAGTTGTTTTCTTCCTAGATCTAGATAATCTGTGTGCCGATTGTGCGTGTTGTTTTCTATAACCCGTTCTTTGAATGGGTCCTTACACTAGTAAATTGAAAAAATCTCTAGAAAAACAAACAGTATTGATAATGCCCAATGTTTCTGACTGCTTTTGCTGCAATGCTGCTGATGAAATCACTGTGATGAAAATTGACCAAAAATGTCGTATACAAAATTATGGCAGATACCCCCTGGAAATGTTGTCTTACTTCTGTCTCATTATGCCGCGATGTCAGTGTGTCATTGGTGCCATTGGTGACAAGGGAGTGATGCTCACACAGGTACTTGGCGTTCTCTCCCAGGTCTGTAGAGTTGCTGGAATTTCCCCCTATCTTGGAGGATGTTCTGGTCAGTGGGAGTAGAAGAAAGGTAGAGAAGATGATAGGAATGAGAGAAAGGGGGGGGGGAGGGTAGTTGGAAAGGGGCGGGGCAGGAACCAGTAGTAACTGCTCTTGTCCACAACATCCGCTCCTTTATTTTTATGGACAATGACGTATGAAAAAATTCCTTTGCCTCCATAGCGGTGAGGAGCGGAGCGGAACGGATGCTGTGGACAAGTACACAGAGGCAAAGAGTGTTTTACGTCATTGTCCGTAAAAATAGCGGAGCGGAGCGGATGATATGGACAAGAGCAGAGAACCATAAAAATACGCA
>OZ007577.1:53522082-53619582 GCA_963931925.1 Onchidella celtica | reverse complement strand
TAGAACAGATTTTTAAAAAAGCAACAAAAAAAAAACGTACTAAAACAAGAAGTTGGCAGTGCTTGAGCCTTTATAGATGTGGTACAATGG
The DNA here is from genome assembly GCA_963931925.1 of Onchidella celtica. NCBI lineage: Eukaryota > Metazoa > Mollusca > Gastropoda > Systellommatophora > Onchidiidae > Onchidella > Onchidella celtica. The sequence goes on along the minus strand of OZ007577.1, from coordinate 53,619,492 downwards.
TCAACATTGAAGATGAGGAGAGCTGATTGTTGCAAGGAAAATACAAAAGTTGCAAAATAACAAGGAGAATAAAAAAAACAACAACAACAAACAAAAACGATTGCAGTTACACCGATATGATACATGTGGTATAAATGGTCTTGTCTACGGCATCCGCTATTGCACGGGAAAATGACGTATGAAAAACCCGCTTTGCCTGTCTAGCGGTGCGGAAGAAAGCGGAGCGGATGTTGTGGACAAGAACACTCACACTACTTTAGCCACATTCATCCAGCAAATACTAGGTATCTGATTCAAGATGTTTGTCATTGCTGGTGGGGATTAGAGCATTTCTAGCCCTGTTCGTAGTTTTGTCTTGAACATATTCATCTGTTTTACTAAGCTGTTTTATTTCAAGTCGTAGAATACAGTTGTAGAACGTTTTCATCTGCTTGGGAAATTTCATGAATCTAACAACAACAGTGGACAGTTTGAAGTTTCTTATGATGTGGCTGTGAAGAAGATGATGATGATGCTGATGGCGATGATAATGACGATGATGACCACCGACGACGGCCATGATGATGATAATGCTGGCGATTATGATAACCATTCCTGCGAAAATCGTTTGCGGGATTTCACCTCTTAGTCTTAGGCTATACTTTAAACTGTGAGACAGTTGTTCTAACACTTTATAAAGTTTAACTACGAAACTTTGATGAAGGTTTGTCTCAAAACTCGCTGATGTCGAGATGGAATTAGGGGTAGGGAGGATGAGAGGAGGGGGGGGGGTGTTATATCAAAGATATTAGACCCAATAAAAAGAGACATTCCCTTCTTTGCGCCTCTAAAGAAATCGTGCACACAGTTTGCCCTGATAGAGGGCGGGGCTCATGGTGCCTAGCATGAAAAGGATGCTTGGATGTAATGACAAAATAATTAATGATGCGGATTTGTTACAGTGGTACTTCGACTAGAAAAACAAATAGCCAGAGTTTTGTTACAGCGATTGAAGTTATACTCACAAAACATGTGGCTTCAATCAAGGCCTGCAGCAACAGCTGAACAGTGAACAAAATTCAATATTTTAACTATATTGACTTTTTAAATGTGCCATTGTTCATGACTTCCGCACATTCGCCGGAAGGTGGCGGTGCCAAATCTGTGCACGCCAAACACGCTAGCTGTCTCATCTTATTTCATCTAGTACCTTTGATCAGATCGTGCCCATAACGTCACAGCTAGTTACTGCCAGCAAAATGTACACCCAAGATATATTGACACAAGCTGACTGTGTCTGACAGGGCTTAGTATGATGGGGTCTTCCCGGATTTACTACGGAAACATAGAAAACTATGGTGTGCAGCATTCCTTGTCTGCCAGCAGCTGACTGTGTCTGACCAGGCCACAGACTGATAAATTAACCACACTGGAAACACGAGCTTCGGGCTGTGTCGTTTTTTTACGGAATTTCCCGAGCGGCGACCGTATAACCAACATGGTGGCGCTCGGGAAATTCCGATTCTAGTTCTATCTGCAGTAGAAATTTCTTTTTATTTGTCAAGATTGGTTGTACATGTATTAATTTCTTGGTGCGGAACCAAACTTCCGCGTTCAGTAGGCGCGTCAAAATGGTGTCATTCAACATTGTAACTATGCTGAAGCGTCGGTCGCTACCGTAAACCTGAAATGGCGGATGGTTCTTGACCTTTCGCTGTTTTGTGACGTCACACAATGGGATCATCCAATCTGGGTAGTTTATTAGTCTGTGCACCAGGCTTATTATGATAGGGTCTTCCCGGAGTTACTACGGTACGGAAATGTAGGAAATTATGGTGTCCACTCCTTGTCTGCCAGCAGCTGACTGTGTCTGACCAGGCTTAGTATAATACCCCTACCCCCTCCCCACCCCCTCTTAGACAGTAAGTAAGTGAGGCAATGACCAGTGCTAAAGTGACAAATGCAGCAAAAGTTGTGCAGGAATGAAATGGGAAAGAATAAAGGGACTCACCTTAATCTCTGGATGACCTTTCTCCTGCAGGTGTACCCGGCCCCAGCTTTTACCATTCTCATTTTCTTCACTCGAAGAGAAAGCAGAATTGTACCGACCTGTGGGGACTTTTTTGTCGTTTCCCTCCCTTGTCATGTTGTAAGACATATTTATTGGTTATTTCCCTTGTGAAGCAGGTCGTCTCCCTTCTCCCACACTAAAATAAAGTATATTTTATGATCACTCCTTTCCTGGGCGAAAGAAACAAGAAACTGGCAATTTGTGCAGTTTTACGCCAACATTCTGTCAAAGTTTAAAGAAAATAAAAAAAAAACGGGCATTTGCTATTTCATTGTCCAGCTGTTTAAAACGCGATTTCCCTCAAACTTGTGCATTTTAAAATAACCAGAAAGAAATCTATTAATCTATTACACAGAAAATGTTTAGAGAATTGTTCTATCCGAACTCCTAGTTCAGTCCGTAATGGAAACAATTATCTACACGATAGTCAAAACGGCACCAACTTTAAATAACCAGAACTGCTGCAGCCCCAGGGTATGAAAGATAACACCAGGCATGCCATCGATGCTCTTATCTGTTGTAATCAGATGTAATTAATTTAATTGCATTTTAAGATCTTAACCTTTTTAACCTTTTGTGTCACAAATCCCAGACTGGGAGATGTAATAGTTTATGACAGGACGACAATCACGAACAACAAGTGTAATACTTAACAAAACAGCCCATCAGACTCACACATTTATTAAACATAATTATACATATAATAGCGCAATTACATACATTATATTATTGGAATGACTGCCGTACAACGGCCTTATTCTCACACACACTCTCCCTCGGATCCACAATCCGGTAGTTACTCCTAAAGGCACTTCGGCCTCAGCCTCTCCCCTCAGGGTCTTAATAGCACATTAATAATTTACTGGCACCGCAGTCTCTCAATATCCCCTCCCTATTGTCATACACCTTAGCACTCCCCTAGCACCTCAGCAGGGCAATAACACATTATTATTTCCATAGCCATCAACATGGCAACAACATAGTATCAGTTCACTAGCCTATCAACATGGCAACAATATAGTATCTCATTCACTCTCATATCTACGTCCCTGTCCGTGGCCTGACTGCCACGACTTTATGTGCCGCTACTGTCCTGCCCCGACAGTCTCACTTCTGGCCTATGTCTGGCCTCCGGCCCTATGCTGGCCTATCACTTGTGCTCATCGAGGTGGCTCTTCGGCCCGTCCCCGACACCTACAAGAATAACATTACTTTGGTATAATACCCTACCATCTCTATTCACTCCACCTCTCCTTACAATCCATGAAGCGTACACACACTAGTTCACCTTTCACTCACCACACCTCTTACGGTAACACACCTCCATCGGAGTACACACTACTCACTCGCGCTACAAATCCATGAACTCACTTTCATCTATCGCTCATGGCGCACATTGCTATATCCAATATCAAGGACTTCCACATTCCTCACATATACTTATTCACACCATGGTAATAGACGAATATAATATAATACATCAATCATAATAATCAATCAACGTTCTACATACCAGTCATTACTGGAAAGACTCTTCCACTAGTCTTCTCGACTGCTCCCTTTCCGCCCGATGGGCTCTTATTCACAGGTCCGCTCCGTCGGACCTTCTAACTTGCAGTGATAGCTATACAGCGCTTTCGCCTCCTTCAGACCCCCCCACTACTCACAACAGCACGCTTAACTTGCTGTCTACTGTGAGCCCTTCTTACTCTACACCCGCTCTGTAGCAATCCCCTTAATTGCACTCACTCCACTCATGACAAATGAAGTGGGTGGTGTTTAAAATTAATGTAGATTGAAGATATAACGATAAGATGACAAAAGTCCAGTGGATCTTAATATTTTCTGACCCGCAGTCCTTCCTACTGGCATGTTTGGTGTTTGGGTCGTTATTTTAGGAGCTTCACTCCCATTGATATAAATTTGCACCTCAATTTTTTTTTTTTTATTATTATTATTTTGTCCTGTTGTGGTAGGAATTCGTTTTTTTTTTTTTTTTACAATTTTACTCGGGCAGCGCGGACTTGTACGGCCTGCTCTACTCGATTTCCAAACGCCAAAGTATCTTTAACGTGCCCAAAGTGGACACAGCTACCAGGCTCCCCGAGTTTGTTGTCCGTAGCTGAGAAGACTAGGTGCTCGATCCTACCTACCATAGGATCAGGGACAGGACTTGCCCCCCCCCCCCCCAAAAAAAATAAATCCAACATGCCTGCACAGACCGGGAATCGAACCCGGTACCTTTGGCATGAGAGGCGAGCACCTTGCCTCTAGTCCTACTTGCATGTCTTGTGGCTTTATTTACTCCACAAAAGTTACTGGAATTCATAGAATTTGGGCAGAAAAAGTTTATTTAGAGACATACGCCTCTTTCTATCTCTGTGTCTACTCTCTGATGCTCTGTCTGTCTGTCTGTCTGTCTGTCTGTCTGTCTGTCTGTCTGTCTGTCTGCCTCTTTCTCTCTCTCTCTTTCTGTCTGTCTCTCCCTCTCTCTCTCTCTCTCAGGAACTGCACAAAGCAGTACGGCAATAGAATACATACACAGGTAAGCCCAGAGTTCAGGATGACATAACTTACTACAAAGACAGACCTCGCCAAAGAAATGTTAATTCAATGTTCAGTACGACACTGCCTAACTGCCCTTGTCCACAGAATTCGCTCCCCTAGTTTGTACTGAAAAAGACGTATGAAAAACTCTCTTTGCCTCTATGACGGCGAGGAGAAGAGCTGAACGGAGCTGTGGACGAGTATACAGAGGCAAATAGTGTTTTGTTTTTTCACACGTAATTTTCCCTAAAAATAGCTGCGCGGGCCTTTGACTTGTGGTTTGGGACTTTGAGCAAGCTCAGCAAATTTCCACCATGAAATTCCAGTATTCCAGGGAAATTTATCCCAGGCTAAGAACCTCTGATGTAGCACAGTCAGGATTCAGTGTTGGGTTTTGTAGTTTCATGTGTTGCCAGTTTCATGAAATCTTGGCAAATATTATGGAAAAACATTCTTGCAGGACCACATGGACGCTCGGATTACTTTGCTGCAAAATTTTAATTAGGAATATGTCTAGAAGTTGAGTAAACATTGAACATTTCCGTGTCTATCGCAAGACATGAGTGCACTTAAGTATTGTCTCCATAGTCTGAAACATGTTTTTGTGTGTGGGATGAACACTCCTGTAAGCGCCACCTTCCAAGGTCGGTTGATATAGCTGTGTTTTGCTTTTTCCTCCTTCTTTTCTTCCTATGGAAAACGGTCGGAATTTTAGCCACAAACCAGTGTAATTGTCTTTTGTATAGATCTAGAGATGACGAGAATTCGTTTTTAATGCAGAACTTCATTTTACTATTCGCATCTTAAGGCATGTACGTTTTTACCAATGTGATAAAATTATGTGAAAGTATTCAATTCTATTGTTGAATTTAGAGCATAAAGAACTGCACACTCTTCTCAGCACTGCGAGAAACGTATTGGCCCAAACCCACCGACCTGAATATCAAACTCTATGATGCTCTGCCAGAACTGCAGAAAACCGTAGATTTTCTTAAACGAACAAATCTGCAGATTTAGATTGGTGAACGAAAGAAGAAGAAGAAGAAGAAGAAGAAGCTCTGAATATAAAACACAAATAAAGACAAATAGACCGTGACAGGCGCCAAAATGGCCGTTATCGTGAGGGACGCGCCGTAACACCCAGACTCTAACTCAGACGTGATGTTTAGAACTGGAGATGACTAACATATAAAATGGCAGGTTTGGCCAGCTCGAGGATAGAGCTTGGCCTGAAACTTTTCTGGAGGAGGTGGTCTTCCTCTGAACATCTCCCACACTCTCTGTCCCAAAGAGTTTTTGTTGTGTTTTTTTTCTCCTCGGCTCCATAGAAAATGTTGGCCCAGGTCCAGATGGCCCCCAAAATACGACAAACATAAAAGATGATAATTTTTTTGATTTGTTAAATTTAAACCAACCCTGGAACAATATTATGTGTGGTGTTGCTGTGTCAACAGAGCCTGCGTTTACGTAAACGTGCCAGTAGGATCTTCACACCCAATACCATCACAGATTTCAAGATTTGAAGTACCGGTGTGGTCGTCAAGAGCCATGATCAAGACTGATAAGGCATTCGTCTTGTCTTTGAAAAAATTCAAAATCCGGAACAAGAGTGTTTGCAAGTACATATTGACCAGGTGGCCGAAACCAGGACATTTTGTTACTTTGTTACTTGTTACTTTATCAAAATCATCAGAACATATTCAACCAGCACTCCAAAACCTTCATTGGTTGCCTGTTAGAGAGCGTATTCAGTTTAAGATTTTATGCATGTGTTTAAATGTCTCAATCAAAGTATCTTTCAGAGCTCATTGAAAAATATATTCCGATGAAAAAATTGAGATCAGCAGAAGCAAATTTATTAGTAGTGCCCAGATCAAGAACAATCATGGGAGAATGAGCATTTTCGGTGTGTGCACCTAAAATGTGGAACGACTTGACTGATCATGTGAAACATTCAAACAGCTTGATCCAATTCAAAAGAAAACTTAAAACAGCGTTGTTTACAAAAGCGTATACACAGGCTATGTAACATTCGTGAGACAGTGATTATGTATAGGTTGATGAAAATGTGTGTTGTGTGACTGTGAGAACTGTCAGGCGCTTTAGAGCACTCTTCTGTGGAATCAGCTGGCGCTATAATGATGACTTATTATTATTATTATTTTATTGATGTAGTTATGTTGGGCGCCACGTGCACCGGGCCATTTTGATGCATGGAGCCAGCCGGTAACCCTACAGATATCCTACGTGTAGGACTGACGGCAAGTTTTGCAAGTAGGAATGATAGAATTCCTTACGCAGATCAAGTGGTGGTGAAAACATCAGGTCGACCTAGGTTTGATGTAGGGAAGTCCCACCCCTTACCTAATCCTACGAACTCTTCGTATCTACGTCGGATTGACGTAAGGATCCTGGCTGGGAAAAACGTTTGGTTTCATTCATATTTTTTTTTATATTTCAGTTGTTGGATTATTTGAAAATCATATTTCCAGTGAAATAATCAATGAATGGTCTATGCTGGGTAAATGGTGGGGGGGGGGGGGTAGGTAAAAATAGGTAAATTTGAGCGTAGGCACTTGATGGGTTTGCTCCACTGCATCATCATCATCATTGCCTTTCTCACCCTGGATCAGGGTATAGGCCACCAACAAACACTTTCCATCCCTCTCTATCATGGGCCAGCCTCTTTACATTATTCCAAGTCTTTCCGCTTCGTTGCACATCATTTTCTCTGGCTCTTCTCCACGTTCCGCGCGGCCTTCCTCTTGATCTCTCGCTCCACTGCGATCCAGTATAAATTAATTCTAAAGAGTGAAACAGACCCAGGCTGGTGTAGGCGCCTTTATATCCCACTGATACAATAGAAATTGCCGGGTTCATCCCTCTAGGCTGCAGTGTGGGCAACGCCTAGTTTTTAGGTCTTTCTATCAGGCTGTGTCCTGGGCATGACGTTAAACTGCATCCTTCGAGTGGTCGGCGACTAAACCGGTTCACCCAACAAGTTCTATCAAGGGGGTAGTGGAACCCTGCAAGATTTAAAAACAAGACTTGTCAAAGGGCGGACGATCCCAGGAGGGACGACGGCCATCCATAGATCTCCACTGCCTTGTGGGTCAGTTCTCCAACAAAGGCGAGCGGGGAGACCGTAAAACAATGAGGCAGTCGGCAAGGGGAAACTACTGCCGTTTTTTCCCAAGAAAAAATCATGGAAGAAAACTCGGAAAAAGACGTGAAAAAAACCCAGAATGTGTGGTAATCTCAAAAAAAAAAAACAACAACAAAATAATCAACCAGAAATGTAATCTGGTCACCAAAGGAGAGCAAATCCAACAAGTTAGAAAGTTCAAATATGGAGGCTGTCAAGAACAGATTTGATTCATAAATGTTTCCACTGAGTAAATTTTTGTGAGAGAGCAGTGAGTAATTTTTACAAACGTAATTATTGTGCGAGCCAGCATAACTTGGTCTCGTAAACAAGTTGTTTTGAACAGTTTTTTTTATAATAGATAGACAGAAGGTGTGGGGAAGGATAGACGGACAGCGTAGGTGTGCATGACTGAGCACTTTTTATATCTCGTGTTTTGAACTAGGTTTAGTAGAGAGGGAAGGGGTGAGTAGGAATTAAATGTTGTTGAGACGTCGGTTGACGTACAGAAAATCCGTGATCCAGAGTAAAAGCTCGGGGTTTTGAACATGTTAAGAATTTATTGCTATAAAATTACATTTTATTGTCTTGAGTGATTCGACCTTTGATGTCGACCCAAGGTCGTTGCGTAGGGCTGTTACTTAAAATAACTCAGTTCGGCAGCTGAGCTAGAAGTGGTTGCACCAATCACAATCCAGGAATTAGACGGTAAGCTGCAGATGCAGTCCAGTATTTAAGGCCATACAGAACTTAGTTCTGGGCCACATGTAGACAATCCATTTACGAGGTGGACGGCGAGCTCTCAGCCAGATGAGAAGTCATAGAGACGCAGCGATTGAGCTGATATGTACAGTGATGGAGCATTGTCAGAAATCTACGCTCCTGAGCCCAAGCCTACTTGTTTGAGCATTAAACCCACAGCGCTAATATCAACAGCCCTCACATTGTGAGGGCCGAATGGTGAGCTAAAGATTTTAATTCCATGCTGAATTTACAGCCAGCTACACATGTAGACTGTTGACCAGTACTGCCAGACCACATGCATTTCCCGCGACCACGTGTGAACTACACCAGAGCGCTCCTGGCAGAGACGCTATATAAATATGTTTTAGTATGAAGAGAGATAGAACTTTAAACCTTACAGGATCCGTCGCCCTCGGGCGCGGATTCTTTTGAATGTAAATTTATTGTGACTTAGATAACTTCATATTACATTGCTTTAAGTACTTCATAGTTGCTCCTCAGCTTAGTTGAGCATTTTCAGTTGCTAGTGTATTCGTTATCTATTGTATATTTTATCTTTGAATTTGTTAGATATATAAACTTTGCAGTCTGTTACTCAAATTGATTTATTTAGTTTTTAGAGTGAAAGTTGTTTATTTGTTGTTGTTTTTTTGTGCTCGTGTGATTGGGAAGCGGACCTCTTGATCTATATTCCCCAAAATCCCGATCCGCGACAGAGGCTATTTGACAACATCAGATGGTTGGGGCATGAGTGAAATAAGGAAAAGAATAATAATGGCCAAAGATTCATTCCAAAAAATGAGACAAATATTAATGGACAGAAATATATCAATGACCACTAAAATCAGAGTTTTGAAAACAAATGTATGGCCAGTGCTTTTATACGGATGTGAATGTTGGACAATGAACAAAGAAATTGAGAGGAAACTAGAAGCAGCAGAGATGTGATTTATTAGAAGAATATTGAGAATATCATGGATAAAGAAAACATCAAATGATTCAGTGTTGAGAGCATCTAATCTGAAAAGATCATTAATTAAAACAGAGGCAACTGAAATTTCTAGGACACGTCTGTCACCTCAGGAGCCTCAAATACCTAGCAGTCACAGGGAAATTCGAAGGCAGGAAAAGCAGGAGTAGACAGAGAAAAACTTTCACAGAAAATCTTAATTCATGAACAACAAACAAACGTCACAACAACAGCTCCTTCTTGAGGTTGGCTGATGACAGATCCGAGTGGAGGGCCATAAACGCCAGTGTCTGTTCCAGTCAGGGCAACTGATGATGATGCCAGGAGGTTCGCTGCTCTGGGCATTCACTGGTCATTTCCACAGCATGTCTTCCTCTGTTTTCACGGACAATGACGTGTGAAAAACTCCCTTTGCCTCTATGACGATGAGGAGCGGAGCGGAACGGATGCTGTGGACAAGTATATAGAGGCAAAGATTGTACTACTTTGCCGTACATCATTGTCCGTAAAAATAGAGGAAGAGATGCTGTGGACAAGACCACTTTTACACATCACTGGTATAGGTAGAATGCGCATATCCGCCATCTTTAGTGTCCGGACCCCACGCATCACCATGGCGATTGTGGCATTGATTTTGATTCATTAGCTGATTTGCACAGCAAGCACGAGAAACGTCACGAGCCAACCGGCGGCGAACTAAAAGTAGTTCACTACAGAAAACAACGGCACGTGTGTACATGTTCAATGGGAGACGTTCGGTCTGTTCTTTCTCTTCGTTTCCCTTGTTTACACGGATGGTAGGGAATATGACCAGCTTGGATCCATCCTTTCCACCCCTGCCATAAGAATCAGCTACAATACAACCAGCAGGCATTTTAACCGCTCAGACATATCTCGAAGTTACACTCACCAGCTGATCCACCGGCCATCTTTAGTTTAGGAAAATCAAAACAAAAACACAATGTGACGTCATGCGCATTCTGCCTATTGTTTATATTTTTTTTTTACTGTGTTGTGTGTTTTTGTGGTAGGTTTTTTTTTTTTTTTTTAAAGAATTTTGCCCGGGCAGCGGCCTTGTCCGGCCTGCTCTTCTCGATTTCAAGTTCCAAGGTATGTTTAATGTGCCCAACGTGCAAAGGGGCCCTCCGAGTTGTTCTTCATTATCCGAGAAGACTAGGTGCTCGATGCTACCCACCATAAGATTGGGGACAGGAATTTCAAACAGCCACCCCCCTCATCCCATGCCTGTTTGAACCGGCTGGGATTCGAACCCGGTACCTTCGGCATGAGAGGCGAACACCTTGCCTCTAAACTAACGTGTCCCTCTAATAGGCAATGCCTAGTGTGTTAGTGAAGCAAAATTTGTGGGCGGCGAACCACCACTCTGGCGCCTACACCAGGCTCGGTGTGTTTCAGCCCTGACAGTTATTTTGCACAGCGTAACAGATAAGGAATGAGTCAACAGTTGGCCGGACATGAAACTGTGTCAATATGTTGTCACAAAGTGCCGGGTAGTGGGAGGTCAGGTACTTCCAGAAGGGTCTAGGACACCGTCAAGTGGACAGCACTCTGTGACCGCGTCTACCATAGCACATTTATTACTGCCCCCTAGCATCTGTCCTATCTGTGAGAGGCTAAGAATTACAAATTGATTTAATAACTTTTATATTCATTAATAAAACCTTTTCAGATCCATACAAAACAACTTACTGAGAAGTTTACCAATGCGATAAAATTATATGAAATTGGTTAATTCTATTTTTAAATTACGGAGCTCTGAATACGGAGCATAAATAAAGAACGTGTGCCCAAATTAGACTGTGGCAGGCGCAAAGTGGCCGTGCTCCTTTTTGCAGTATTTACTTATCCCCCCCCCCCGCTCTCATTTTCTCTCTCTCTCTCTCTCAGTGTCTTCTCAGTCTCTCTCCTCTCTCTCTCACTGTCTGTCTGTCTATCTTTCCCTGTCCATTCACAATAATGTTATTCTCCTTCATTCCGATGCAACCTCACCTTTCTCCTATTTTATGGCATCATTCTGTGTCCTCGCTACCTTTCCCTCTTCACACGCCTATTGTCTCCTCTACTCCACCCTCTCTCTACTCCAGCAAGTTTCCCGCCTTTACGTTCAGTTTCCAAAAGATTGCAGCCTGCAGAGAACATCCACGCTCGTGCCTAGGTGAGGCCCTACCACAGAACAGAGATACTATCACAGAACAGAGATACTATCACACAGAACAGAGATACCATCACAGAACAGAGATACCATCACAGAACAGAGATACCATCACAGAACAGAGATACCATCTGTCACAAATCCCAGACTGGGAGATGTAATAATTATAACAGGACAACAATCACGAACGAACACGTATAACACTTAACAGAACAACCCATCAGACTCACACATTTATTAAACATAAAGATAAAGATAAAGATGCAATTACATACATTATATTACTCAATTAACTGCCGTCCAACGGCCTTCTTCCCTCAAGCACTCTTCCTCGGGTCCACAACCCGGTAGTTACTTTTAACGGCACTTCGGCTTCAGCTTCTCCACTCAATGTCTTAACACATTTAGTATTTCTTTCGCACCGCAGTCTCTCAATAGCACCTCCCTATGGCAATAACACCTTAGCCTTCCAATAGCACCTCAACATGTCCATAGCACGTTAATAGTTCAATTCACATTAGTATCTCAATGGCACAGTATATTAATATCACATGTAATACATCTTAAGAGCACATTAACACTTCTATACACATCCCTGTCTGTGGCCAGACTACCACCACTCATGCGTTCCTCCTGTCCTGCTCGACAGCTTCACCCCACTGGCCTATGCGTAGCCTTCGGCCCTATGCTGGCCTATCCCCTGTGCTGCTCGCTCACCGCGGGTGGCTTCTCGGCCCGACCCCGGCACCTACAAGAAGAACATTACATTGGTATAATACCATACCATTTCTAACCACTTCACCCCTCATTACAAACCATGAAGCGTACACACAATAGTCCACCTTTCACTCACCACACATCTTACGGTAACACACCTCCACCGTACCACACAGCACTCACTCTCGCTACGAATCCATGAACCTAACTTACATCTATCGCTCATGGCGCACATTTCTATACACAGTAATCACTGACTTCCACATTCCTCACATATACTTATTTACATCATGGTCATAGGCGAATATAATACATCAATCATCATAATTATAAATCATAGTTCAACCTACCAGTCATCACTGGAAAACACACAACAATCTCCCAACTGCCTCTGATCTCACGTCTGTCCCCTGGGACTCCTTAACTTGCAGTGATTGTCAGTACAGCGCTCTCGCCTCATGCCGACCCCCCAACTCACAACATTTCACGCTTTAACGTTAACTAACAGAAGTCAATATAGGTGAGCAGCCTCACTATCCCGTGAGTCAATCCCTCACTTCCATGCCCCCGTAATCCTTGAAACCCGCTCACTCCACTCGTGACATCATACCCCACCCCAAAAAAATTAATGCAATTAATTTCCAAATCGCATCAAGATAAATGTCAACGAGTGAGCGTGAGCGATATTTACGTAAAAATGACCTACTCATGCCCCTAGCACATATGATACCTAAATCAGAGGAAAACCTGGCGATCAATTTGCCCTGCACTATGCATATATGTATCACATCATCAATACCTAACTAAAACATAATACCTAATACAGAATCAAAATCACTCAACCTATCAACCATTCCTCATATAATATTTATAATGTCAATATTTTATGATCGCAGAAACGTTCACACAGACCACTGTCAATGTTCATATGTTTCCCAATTTCCGCTGATATACGTTTCCAATTGTGCACAACCTGCGACTCTTCGTTGTTCTGTCTGTCGAATGTTCCTGTCCTCCGATGTGTAAGCTACTGAAATCTTCACCTAGGCTCGACTAAGGTAGTCGGCGATATGATTGCTGGTTCCTGGAATCGGTTGAATGACGAACGTATACGGCTGTAAAGCCAATGCCCATCTAGATAAGCGAGGGCTGGATGAACGATTCTTAGACAAAAACGTTAGTGGCTTGTGGTCTGTCTGGATACAGAATTCTCGACCCATCAGATAACGTCCCAATTTTTGGACGGACCAGACAATGGCAAGACACTCACGCTCTATCACAGAATACTTTCTTTCTCTCTGCAATAACTTCCCACTGACATAACATACAGGATGGAAACATTCGTTCTTCTCCTGTAGAAGACAAGCGCCGACACCAGAGTCCGACGCATCTGTTCTGAGGATAAATTTAGATCGAAAATCGGGTAATATCAGAATGGGTGACGATGATAATGCTGTCACCAATTTATGAAATGCTATCTGACACTCAGACGTCCACTGGACCTTATCGGGTTGTCCCTTCTTAGTAAGGTCAGTAAGAGAAGATGACAAGGAGGAAAAATTTGGAATGAACTTTCTGTAATAATTTAAAATTCCCACTAAGCTTCTGACTTGTTTCTTTGTTTTAGGGATTTGCAACCCTACTAATTTCTCAATTTTTGTTACTTCAGGTCTCTGAACACCTCTACCCACGATATGTCCTAAGAATACTATTTCTGGACATGCCAAATACATCTATGCGGGTTTAGCAGTTAACCCAAAATGACGCAATCGTTGAAAAATTACTGTTAGTGTCTGAATATGTTCAGACCATGACGACGTATGACACGCTATATCGTCAAAGAATGACACGACATTAGGTATGTCCTTTAATACCAGTCTCATTAATCTTGCAAACGTCGCTGGCGCGTTTACCAACCCAAATGGCATGACCTTAAATTGGAATAATCCAATGGGCGTCTGGAAAGCCGTGTATTGTTTAGACTCCTGAGCCAGAGGAATTTCCCAATAACCTTTCGTTAAATCTATCTTGGAAAACCACGTGGAACCAGCCAATGAAGCTATTAGTTCCTCTTGAAATGGAATAGGCTCCCTATCGCCTACCGTAATAGTGTTCAATTTTCGAAAATCAATACAGAACCGCACCGATCCATCAAGTTTTTTCACGAGGACGATGGGTGATGAATACGGCGATGTTGACGGTTCTATCACATCTAACTTCAACATTGACTCCACTTCTTTTATAACTTTATCTCTGGAAGAAAAAGGCAGCGGATATGGTCTAAGAGATACTGGCTTATCCGAAGTCAACTTTATTTGGTGCTGGATCACCGTAGTGCGACCCGGCAAATCTGTAATAACATCTGGGAATGACGACAACAGGGTCTTAAGTTCCCTACTCATAGAACTCGTAAGGTCAGGGTTAAATTTTACGTCCCTGTAACCTTGTGTTGGAGTTAACTCCGGCAATTGAATTTGTACCTCTTCCTGCGCCTCGGTGTCGCTTACGTCACTGTCTAACTGGTCTACGACCCCCGTACAAGCAATAGAGAAGACACTCTCCTCTGGTTTCGTTTGTGCACACAGATACTCTGGTCTCTCATAAAATCTCTGTAGCATATTAACATGGAATACCCTAATTGATCCATCAATCTGGATAGCGTAATCTACCTTCGAAACAACTCGCTCAATAGCATAAGGACCTTTCCATGTCATCAATAACTTATTATGATCCGTAGGCAATAACAATAGAACCTTGTCTCCTGGCTTAAAAATTCTCAGTTTGGATCCTCTATCTTTATAGTTTTTTGCTCTTTTTGAAGCGGTACTAGAAGCTTCTTCTGCCATAGTGCGCGCTGAAGATAATCTCTCTCTTAAATCAACCAGGTACTGAAACACTGAAATTTGCTCATCGTCTCCTGATGATGGCGACGTCATCATGTCCCGAAGAACACTGGTTGGACCCCTAGGACTACGACCATACAACATTTCAAACGGAGAGAATCCCGTTGACTCCTGCCGTACCTCCCTATACGCGAATAATACTGCAGGGATATATCTATCCCAATCTTTAGGGCGATCAGCAGCTACCTTACGCAGCATCGACTTTAGCGTCGAGTTCAATCTCTCGCACATGCCGTTAGCCTGCGGATGATATGGGGTGGTTGTGATGGGCTGTATGCTAAATAAGCGAAACAATTCCTTCATCATTTCCGAAGTAAATTGCGCGCCCCTATCAGACAAAATTTGTTCTGGTATTCCTACCCTAGCGAAAATTCCAAACAACGCTTCCGCGACTGCATCCGACGTAATGGTCCGAAGAGGAACCGCCTCTGGCCATCTCGTAGCATTACATATGACCGTTAAGAAAAATCGATTCCCCCTATCGGTAGCTGGGTGAATGGGCCCAACAAGGTCTATCGAAACCTTTTTAAACGGCTCCGAAACCGTGGGGATCTTTTGAAGAGGAGCCTGGGGTGTACGTCCCTTATGCGTCGTCTTTTGGCACGCACTGCACGTCTTACAATACACTCGTACATCTCTGTGGACGGATGGCCAATAAAAATTCTTAAGAACCCTTTCTTTGGTTCTAGCTATCCCCATATGACCCGCTAATGGGACATCATGTGCCAAATGCAATACTGTTGCAATTAGCAACGCTGGCACAACGACCTGCTTTAAAATGGAAGCCACCGTGACATACTTTCGGAACAGAATGCCCGCCTGGATAACAAAGGAAGATGAACCGTTCTTATATTTCCTCGTTTTCTCTGTTCGCGCTTCCCCAAAACATGGACTCAATGACGGATCCTCCTTTTGTAATCTCGCCAAGCGCTCTGGTGTGATATCCAGGTTGACCGCTGGCGTTGCCAAAGGTCTAATCTTACTCCTATCACCTACCTGTCGACGTGTCTCGACTGCGGCACAAAAGTCAATACCTTTTGACTGTGACCATGCCTGCACATTCTCTTCGGAAGGGGAAACTACCCGAGAAACATTACCAATGATGAGCTGGGCGCCTGGAAAAAAACCAACGACTGCTTCGACTTCCCCGCTAAGGAAAGGCGTATCAATCACTATCTTTGCCAATGGTAATTTCTCAATGGCCCCTGAAAATTGAATGCACGGGACAGTTTCACCTGTAAGCTGCGAATCCCGAATGCAGTCTCTATGTACCCCCACAACGGTAGATCCTGTATCCCGCAAAACCGAGACCGGTTCGTCCCCAACAAACCCCGGATAAACCCTAAGAGCACCTCCTGTATGACATGAATTTATAACGGGAATCTTTCTCCCACAAGGTAAAACACCAGAAGATAACAATTTCTCACAACTGGGACACTTAGAATACTGTCCGCCTCCGTTGTCCGATGTAATACACGCGGCCGCATGGTGAAATTTATTAGGGGAACATGGAGTGGAGCTACCGTGATTGCCATCCACGTTCGCCGCTATCCTACCTGCAGGACAATTGACGCTAATGTGATCTGCTCTTCCGCAGTTCCAACAATTCGCGGTCCTACAATCCCGTGAAAAATGACCTATGCGTCCGCAAGTCCAACATTCCGCTTCCCGTGTTCCGCTAGACCTGGGTCCCCGTGACCCATCGCGACCGGAACTAAAGTCCCTATGTCGTCGATGATCGGCAAAGGTTACAAACCGCCCTCGGCCATTACCGCGACCCAGCCCTCCTGCTCGGTCAAACTTACCGGCTCCATATGCAGATGATTAATAATACCCCCTAGGTTGAACCTGGGCTTGCCCATTATAGGCACCACGCTGACGTGACCTGTCTCTCTGTCCTGTCGGTGACCCCTCAACCACGGCGACGTAACCAGCATCCTGTACGTACGCCCTCGCGACTGGTTTGGACGGATGTGCCGTACGGTATGCTTCCGCCAACTTTGACGCCTCCTGCACCGTCGAGGGTTCGTTTTCTTTTAGAAAAGCCACTAAATCTTTATGGCACGACACGTACAGCTGGTCACGGATCATTAGGTCTTTCAATTTAGCAAAATCTGCGCCAACATGGGACAAGTCCAACCAGTTCGTAAAATACTCTGTCAGTCTCGCGACGAAGGCAGCAAAGTCCTCCCTGGTATCCGCACGTGCTCGCCTAAACTGCTCCCGGAAATATTCCTCCGTACGCGCAAATCGGCGAAGCAGCAAAGACTTCAGCTTATCGTAATCATGCACGTCTTCGCGCTGTAACTCTTTAAAGTACGTTAACGCTCGCCCCTGCAATAAGGATGCCAGGTACGTGGACCATAATTCCTTATTTTCCCCCCATTGCAGTTGTGCATTTAGCTCGAACCTGTAAAGGAAGGCGTCTATATCGTCCTTCCGGTCGTCGAACGTCGGCAGCTTAATTCTAACACCACTTTTGTTTTGCCCCTGCCGCTCAACTGTTTCCGTTGGCGCATTCTTCTTGATTTCCAACTCCGCAATCTTTACTTGCGCCTCTATCTCCTTTAACTTTAACTCCCTTTCCTGAGCCTCTTTTTCTCGCTCTCTATCTTTAGCACGCTCATCGCGCAATTCCGCCTGCTGCTCTTTAATCCAGCCGCGCAGCTCCTCTCCCTCAAGGCCAAGTTCCGTACCTACTTTCATGAGCTCACGGAGATCCGCCATTTCACGGATTTATTATGATACAATTTGAAATACAATAACTGTCTATGTACTTACTATAAGCTTATTATAACCGACGTATCCCGAGACCTGAAATTATGCCACTACAATAACAAGCACTATTTCCAAATGCAATTCAGAAACACACCTAACTGAACATTTTATAGTATACTCTCTCTAACTAATTCTATGTTTATAAAATGTACAGCACTATTAAATAACAAAAGAGAATAGAAAAGACAAAAATGAAGAAATTCAGAAGAAGGACCACAAGGACATCAAGGACAACGAACCAGACTAGGACAAAGACTTCTAAAAAAAAGCTATAATGGGAAAAAAAATGCAACCTAACTACGCCGAATACACTACAAGGTACGAACAAGAACAGAGCCTGAAAAAAAGAACGTATCTACAGATAGGTCAGAGAGGGGACAAGAGAATACGTCTTCCTGCAGAAACAGAGAAGATATCGACGCTACAACTAAACAATAACAGAGCCCTAAAGACTGTTCACCGTGATGAACGAAGTTCCAAGTTTACCACACCTTTTGAAAAGGATAAACTAAGTTCAAGACAGCAAACGAAAACAGCAAAAACAGAGAAAAAGACAGATTAAAGGAACAGCCCACAATCCAGGGCACAAAAATTTTGAATTTTACTTAACTTTTACTTCCTGATTTTACTTTTCCCTTTACTCGGAGCTCTGGCTGCTTGACTCCTTCAGGCTGCACGCACACACACTGTCTCTCTGAAAAGTTTAAGTACACATTAGTACATATTTGGGGCAATACATGCATCAATACATATTCATAAATATACATAAATTATACCATCATGAAATTTCCATTCATTCCACGAACAAGGACAACAGCACGAATTCCTAGCACAACAGAAAAACAACTAGATATGACGAATACACAATGTCAAAATGACCACAGGTAACTAAACGGACGAGTGTCACAACGGACGAGCCCCCAGTGTCACAACGGACGAGCCCCCAGTGTCACAAATCCCAGACTGGGAGATGTAATAATTATAACAGGACAACAATCACGAACGAACACGTATAACACTTAACAGAACAACCCATCAGACTCACACATTTATTAAACATAAAGATAAAGATAAAGATGCAATTACATACATTATATTACTCAATTAACTGCCGTCCAACGGCCTTCTTCCCTCAAGCACTCTTCCTCGGGTCCACAACCCGGTAGTTACTTTTAACGGCACTTCGGCTTCAGCCTCTCCACTCAATGTCTTAACACATTTAGTATTTCTTTCGCACCGCAGTCTCTCAATAGCACCTCCCTATGGCAATAACACCTTAGCCTTCCAATAGCACCTCAACATGTCCATAGCACGTTAATAGTTCAATTCACATTAGTATCTCAATGGCACAGTATATTAATATCACATGTAATACATCTTAAGAGCACATTAACACTTCTATACACATCCCTGTCTGTGGCCAGACTACCACGACTCATGCGTTCCTCCTGTCCTGCTCGACAGCTTCACCCCACTGGCCTATGCGTAGCCTTCGGCCCTATGCTGGCCTATCCCCTGTGCTGCTCGCTCACCGCGGGTGGCTTCTCGGCCCGACCCCGGCACCTACAAGAAGAACATTACATTGGTATAATACCATACCATTTCTAACCACTTCACCCCTCATTACAAACCATGAAGCGTACACACAATAGTCCACCTTTCACTCACCACACATCTTACGGTAACACACCTCCACCGTACCACACAGCACTCACTCTCGCTACGAATCCATGAACCTAACTTACATCTATCGCTCATGGCGCACATTTCTATACACAGTAATCACTGACTTCCACATTCCTCACATATACTTATTTACATCATGGTCATAGGCGAATATAATACATCAATCATCATAATTATAAATCATAGTTCAACCTACCAGTCATCACTGGAAAACACACAACAATCTCCCAACTGCCTCTGATCTCACGTCTGTCCCCTGGGACTCCTTAACTTGCAGTGATTGTCAGTACAGCGCTCTCGCCTCATGCCGACCCCCCAACTCACAACATTTCACGCTTTAACGTTAACTAACAGAAGTCAATATAGGTGAGCAGCCTCACTATCCCGTGAGTCAATCCCTCACTTCCATGCCCCCGTAATCCTTGAATCCCGCTCACTCCACTCGTGACACCATCACAGAACAGAGATACCATCACAGAACAGAGATACCATCACAGAACAGAGATACCATCACAAAACAGAGATACCATCACAGAACAGAGATACCATCACAGAACAGAGATACCATCAGAGAACAGAGATACCATCACAGAACAGAGAGACCACCACAGAACAGAGAGACCACCACAGAACAGAGTGTCACAAATCCCAGACTGGGAGATGTAATAAGTTATGACAGGACAACAATCACGAACAAACAAGTTAACACTTAACAGAACAATCCATCAGACTCACACATTTATTAAACATAATTATACATATAATAGCGCAATTACATATATTATATTATTGAATGACTGCCGTACAACGGCCTTATTCTCACACACACGCTCCCTCGGATCCACAATCCGGTAGTTACTCCTAAAGGCACTTCGGCCTCAGCCTCTCCCCTCAGGGTCTTAATAGTACATTAATAAGTTACTGGCCCCGCAGTCTCTCAATATCCCCTTCCTACTGTCATACCCCTTAACACTCCCCTAGCACCTCCGCAGGGCAATAACACATTATTATTTCCATAGCCATCAACATGGCAACAACATAGTATCAGTTCACTAGCCTATCAACATGGCAACAATATAGTCTCTCATTCACTCTCATATCTACGTCCCTGTCCGTGGCCTGACTGCCACGACTTTATGTGCCTCTACTGTCCTGCACTGACAGCCTCACTTCTGGCCTATGTGTGGCCTCCGGCCCTATGCTGGCCTATCCCCTGTGCTCATCGAGGTGGCTCTGCGGCCCGTCCCCGACACCTACAAGAATAACATTACATTGGTATAATACCCTACCATTTCTATTCACTCCACCTCTCCTTACAACCCATGAAACGTACACACACTAGTTCACCTTTCACTCACCACACATCTTACGGTAACACACTTCCAGCGGAGTACACACTACTCACTCGCGCTACAAATCCATGAACTCACTTTCATCTATCGCTCATGGCGCACATTGCTATATCCAATATCACGGACTTCCACATTCCTCACATATACTTATTCACATCATGGTAATAGACGAATATAATATAATACATCAATCATAATAATCAATCAACATTCTACATACCAGTCATAACTGGAAAGACTCTCACTAGTCTTCTCGACTGCTTCCCCTTTATGTCCGCCCGATGGGCTTTTATTCACACGTCCGATCCCTAGGACCTTCTAACTTGCAGTGATAGTTATACAGCGCTTTCGCCTCCTTCAGACCCCGCCCCACTACTACTCACAACAGCACGCTTAACTTGCTGTCTACTGTGAGTCCTTACTCTACACCCGCTCTGTCGCAATCCCCTTAATTGCACTCACTCCACTCGTGACATCATCCCCCACCCCAAAAAAATTAATGCAATTAATTTCAAATCGCATCAAGATGACTGTCAACGAGTGAGCGCGAGCAATACCTACACTAGAAGAATGACCTAGCAGTTCCCCTAGCATGTAAAATACCGAAATCAGGGGAAAATATGGGGATCAATATGGCCTGCAATATGCATATATGTGTCACACCATGAATAGCTAACTAAACACAATATCTAATACAGAATCAAAAACCATTCAACCTATCAACCATTCTTCATATCATATTTATAATGTCAATATTTTAAAGTCGACTTATTCACACAGATCCTGTCAATGTTCCTGTCCTCCGATGTATAAGCTCCTGAACTCTTCCCCTAGGCTCGACTAAGGTAGTCGGCGATATGATTGCTGGTTCCTGGAATTGGTTGAATAACGAAGGTGTACGGCTGTAAAGCCAATGCCCATCTAGACAAGCGTGGGCTGGACGAACGATTCTTCGACAAAAATGTCAGTGGCTTGTGGTCCGTCTGGATACAAAATTCTCGTCCCATGAGATAACGTCCTAGTTTCTGGACGGACCAGACAATGGCAAGACACTCACGCTCTATCACAGAATACTTTCTTTCTCTCTGCAATAACTTCCTACTGACATAACATACAGGATGGAGACATTCGTTCTTCTCCTGTAGAAGACAAGCGCCGACACCAGAGTCCGACGCATCCGTTCTGAGGATAAAATTAGATCGAAAATCGGGTAATATCAGAATGGGTGACGATGATAACGCTGTCACCAAATTATCAAATGCTGTCTGACATTCAGACGTCCACTGGACCTTATCGGGTTGTCCCTTCTTAGTAAGGTCAGTAAGAGAAGATGACAAGGAGGAAAAATTTGGAATGAACTTTCTGTAATAATTTAAAATTCCCACTAAGCTTCTGACTTGTTTCTTTGTTTTAGGGATTTGCAACCCTACTAACTTGTCAATTTTTGTTTCTTCAGGTCTCTGAACACCTCTACCCACAATATGTCCTAAGAATATTATCTCTGGACATGCCAAATCCATCTTTGCGGGTTTAGCAGTTAACCCAAAATGGCGTAATCGTTGAAAAATTACTGTTAGTGTCTGAATATGATCAGACCATGTCGACGTATGGCATGCTATATCATCAAAGAATGACACGACATTAGGTATGTCCTTCAACACCAATCTCATTAATCGTGCAAACGTCGCTGGTGCGTTTACCAACCCAAATGGCATGACCTTAAATTGGAATAATCCAATGGGCGTTTGGAACGCCGTGTATTGTTTAGACTCCTCAGTAAGCGGGATTTCCCAATACCCTTTCGTCAAATCTATCTTGGAAAACCACGTGGACCCGGCCAATGAAGCTATTAATTCCTCCTGAAACGGAATAGGCTCCCTATCGCCTACCGTAATAGTGTTCAATCTTCGAAAATCAATACAGAACCGCACCGATCCATCGAGTTTTTTCACGAGGACGATGGGTGATGAATACGGCGATGTTGATGGTTCTATCACATCTAACTTCAGCATTGACTCCACTTCCTTTATGACTCTATCTCTCGAAGAAAAAGGCAGCGGGTACGGTCTAAGAAATACTGGCTTATCCGAAGTCAACTTTATTTGGTGCTGGATCACCGTAGTGCGACCCGGCAAATCCGTAACAACATCCGGAAATGACGCTAACAGGGTCTCAAGTTCCCTACTCCTTGAACTCGTAAGGTCAGGGTTAATTTTTTACGTCCCTGTAACCTTGTGTCGGAGTTAACTCCGGCAATTGAATTTGTAACTCCTCCTGCGCCTCGGTGTCGCTTACGTCACAGTCCAACTGGTCTACGACCCCCGTACAAGCAATAGAGAAGACAGTCTCCTCTGGTCTTGTCTGTGCACACAGATACTGTGGTCTCTCATAAAATCTCTGTAGCATGTTAACATGGAAAACCTTACTCGCTCCATCAATGTGGATAGCGTAATCTACCTTTGAAACAACTCGCTCAATAACATAAGGACCTTTCCATGTCATCAATAATTTATTATGGTCCGTAGGTAACAACAACAGAACCTTGTCTCCTGGCTTAAAAATTCTCAGTTTGGACCCTCTATCTTTATAGTCTTTTGCTCTTTTCGAAGCGATACCCGAAGCTTCTTCCGCTATAGTGCGCGCAGAAGATAGTCTTTCTCTTAAATCAACAAGGTACTGAAACCTTTTTAAACGGTTCCGAAACCGTGGGGATCTTTTGAAGAGGGGCCTGGGGTGTACGACCCTTATGCGTCGTCTTTTGGCACGCACTGCACGTCTTACAATATAACCGCACATCTCTATGTATCGATGGCCAATAAAAATCTTTCAGAACTCTCTCCTTGGTTCTAGCACTTCCCATATGACCCGCTAATGGAACATCATGGGCCAGACGCAATACTGTAGCAATTAACGACCGTGGCACGACGACCTGCTTTTGAACGGAAGCCACTGTGACGTACATACGGAACAGAATGCCCCCCTGCACAAAAAAAGAAGATGACCCGTTCTTATATCTCCTCGTTTTCTCGGTTCGCGCTTCCCCAAAGCATGGGTTTAATGATGGGTCCTCCCTTTGTAATTTCGCCAAGCGCTCCGGCGTGATGTCTAGGTTGACCGCTGGCGTAGCCAAAGGTCTAATCTTGTCTTTATCCGCTACCCGTCGGCGTGTTTCGACCGCGGCGCAAAAGTCAATACCTTTTGATTGCGACCATGCTTGCACGTTCTCATCGGAAGGGGAAACCACCCGTGACACATTCCCAATGATGAGCTGGGCGCCTGGAAAACAACCAACGACTGCTTCGACTTCCCCGCTAAGGAAAGGTGTATCTATCACTATTCTTGCCATGGGTAACTTCTCAATGGCCCCCGAAAATTGGATGCACGGGACAGTCTCACCTGTAAGCTGTGAATCCCGAATGCAATCCCTATGCACTCCCACAACAGTAGATCCTGTATCTCGTAAAACCGAGACCGGTTCGTCCCCAACAAACCCCGGATAAACCCTAAGACCACCTCCTGTATGACATGAATTTATAACGGGGATCTTTCTCCCACAAGGTAAAACACCGGAAGATAATAACTTCTCACAACTGGGACACTTAGAATACTGTCCGCCTCCGTTGTCCGATGTAACACACGCAGCCGCATGATGAAATTTATTTGGGGAACATGGACTGGAGCTACTGTCCACGTTCGCGGCTATCCTACCTGCAGGGCAGTTCACGCTGATGTGATCTGCTCTTCCGCAGTTCCAACACTTCGCGGCCCTACACTCGCGCGAAAAGTGACCCACGCGTCCGCAAGTCCAACACTCCGCTCCCTGTGCTGCTCTAGGCCTGGGTCCCCGTGACCCCTCGCGACCGGAACTAGAGTCCCTATGCCGTCGGTCATCGGCAAAGGTCACAACTCGCCCCCGGCCATTACCGCGACCTAGCCCTCCTGCTCGGTCAAACTTACCGGATCCATATGCCGGTGATTGGTGATAGCCCCTACGCTGCCCCTGGGCTTGCCCGCTATAGGCACCACGCTGACGCGACCTGTCCCTAAGTCCTGCCGGCGACCCCTCGACAACGGCGACGTAGCCAGCATCTTGGACGTACGCCCTGGCGACTGGTTTGGACGGATGCGCCGTACGGTATGCCTCCGCCAACTTAGACGCCTCCTGCACCGTCGCGGGTTCGTTCTCTTTCAGGAAAGCCACCAGATCCTTGTGGCACGACGCGTACAGCTGGTCACGGATCATTAGGTCTTTCAGTTTAGCGAAATCCGTGCCCACATGCGCCAGGTCTACCCAGTTCGCGAAATACTCCGTTAGTCTCGCGACGAAGGCAGCAAAGTCCTCCCTGGTGTCTGCACGTGCTCGCCTAAACTGCTCCCGGAAATATTCCTCGGTACGCGCAAATCGGCGAAGCAGCAAAGCCTTCAGCTTATCGTAGTCTTGCACGTCTTCGCGCTGTAGCTCTTTAAAGTAGGTTAACGCTCGCCCCTGCAATAGCGATGCCAGGTACGTGGCCCATAATTCCTTATTTTCCCCCCATTGCAATTGTGCGTTCAGCTCGAACCTGTAAAGGAAGGCGTCTATGTCGTCCTTCCGGTCGTCGAACGTAGGGAGCTTAATCCTAACGCCACCTTTATTGTGTACCTGCCGCTCAACTGTTTCTGTTGGTGCATTCTTTTTGATTTCCAACTCGGCGATCTTCACTTGCGCCTCTATCTCCTTTAACCTTATCTCCCTTTCCTGCTCCCTATCCTGTCTCTCCTGTCGCTGAGCTTCTAACTCCTTTAACTTAAACTCCCTTTCCTGTTGCTGAGCCTCTAACTCCTTCAACTTAAACTCTCTTTCCTCTTCCTTATCCTTAGCCTCTCTCTCCTGTTGCTGAGCCTTAGCCTCTCTTTCCTCTTCTCTCTGTCGCTCTTGAGCCTCTTTTTCTCGCTCTCTATCCTTAGCACGCTCATCGCGCAAATCCGCCTGCTGTTCTTTAATCCAGCCGCGTAGCTCCTCTCCCTCCAGGCCAAGTTCCTTACCCAACTTCATTAGTTGTTGGAGTTCCGCCATTTCACAGATTTATGGTTATGGTATGTATTTAAAAAAACGGCTAACCTGTCGGTATGATAACTAACGACACGACCAGAGACCTGAGATCACACCAGATATAACAATACCCAATTGTCCCAAATACAATTCAGAAATTTACCTTTACAGCACAACTAATTCCATATCTATAAAATGCATAGCACTATTACTTATAAAAGAAAATAGAAATGACAAGAACGAAGAAATACAATAGAAGGACCACAAGTACGTCAAGGACAACGAACCAGACTAGGACAAAGCTTCTACAAAAAAAAACTATAATGGAAAAAAAAATGCAACCTACTACGCCGATTACACAACACGGTACGAACAAGAACAGAGTCTGAAAAAAAAGAACGTATCTACAGAAAGGTAGAAGAGGGACAAGAGAAACGTCTTCCTAAAACAACGAGGAAGATAGAACGCTACAATCTAAACAAAAATACAGGTCCCTACAGAACTGGTCACTGTGATGAACGAAGTTCCAAAGTTTACCACACCTTTTTAAAAGGATAAACTAAGTTCAACACAGCAAACCCGCGCCACCGCCCGTATAACCTATAACGACAACAAAAACAGCAAAAACAGGGAAAAAGACAGATTAAAGGAACAGCCCACAATCCAGGGCACAAAACTTTGACTCTCACTTAACTTTCAAAATTTTGAGTAAAACTCCTCCCTTTAATCGGAGCTCTGGCTGCTCGTCTCCTCAGGCTGCACGCACACACTCTGGAAAGTTTAAATACAAATTAATACCTACTCATAGCAATACATGCATCAATATACATTCATTATTATACATAAATCCTATCATGAAATGTCCATTCATCCAACGGACAAGACAGCACAATTACCTACTAACTAACTACAACTAAATATTACGAAAATGGACGAGTCACAATGGACGAGCCCCCAATGTCACAAATCCCAGACTGGGAGATGTAATAAGTTATGACAGGACAACAATCACGAACAAACAAGTTAACACTTAACAGAACAATCCATCAGACTCACACATTTATTAAACATAATTATACATATAATAGCGCAATTACATATATTATATTATTGAATGACTGCCGTACAACGGCCTTATTCTCACACACACGCTCCCTCGGATCCACAATCCGGTAGTTACTCCTAAAGGCACTTCGGCCTCAGCCTCTCCCCTCAGGGTCTTAATAGTACATTAATAAGTTACTGGCCCCGCAGTCTCTCAATATCCCCTTCCTACTGTCATACCCCTTAACACTCCCCTAGCACCTCCGCAGGGCAATAACACATTATTATTTCCATAGCCATCAACATGGCAACAACATAGTATCAGTTCACTAGCCTATCAACATGGCAACAATATAGTCTCTCATTCACTCTCATATCTACGTCCCTGTCCGTGGCCTGACTGCCACGACTTTATGTGCCTCTACTGTCCTGCACTGACAGCCTCACTTCTGGCCTATGTGTGGCCTCCGGCCCTATGCTGGCCTATCCCCTGTGCTCATCGAGGTGGCTCTGCGGCCCGTCCCCGACACCTACAAGAATAACATTACATTGGTATAATACCCTACCATTTCTATTCACTCCACCTCTCCTTACAACCCATGAAACGTACACACACTAGTTCACCTTTCACTCACCACACATCTTACGGTAACACACTTCCAGCGGAGTACACACTACTCACTCGCGCTACAAATCCATGAACTCACTTTCATCTATCGCTCAT
This sequence comes from Onchidella celtica, assembly GCA_963931925.1. Taxonomy (NCBI): domain Eukaryota; kingdom Metazoa; phylum Mollusca; class Gastropoda; order Systellommatophora; family Onchidiidae; genus Onchidella; species Onchidella celtica. Next base: position 53,591,627 of record OZ007577.1, on the reverse strand, counting down.
GGCGCACATTGCTATATCCAATATCACGGACTTCCACATTCCTCACATATACTTATTCACATCATGGTAATAGACGAATATAATATAATACATCAATCATAATAATCAATCAACATTCTACATACCAGTCATAACTGGAAAGACTCTCACTAGTCTTCTCGACTGCTTCCCCTTTATGTCCGCCCGATGGGCTTTTATTCACACGTCCGATCCCTAGGACCTTCTAACTTGCAGTGATAGTTATACAGCGCTTTCGCCTCCTTCAGACCCCGCCCCACTACTACTCACAACAGCACGCTTAACTTGCTGTCTACTGTGAGTCCTTACTCTACACCCGCTCTGTCGCAATCCCCTTAATTGCACTCACTCCACTCGTGACACAGAGAGACCACCACAGAACAGAGAGACCACCACAGAACAGAGATACCACCACAGAACAGAGACACCACCACAGAACAGAGACACCACCACAGAACAGAGACACCACCACAGAACAGAGACACCACCACAGAACAGAGACACCACCACAGAACAGAGACACCACCACAGAATAGAGATATTACCACAGAATAGAGATAATACCACAGAATAGAGCTACTACCACAGAATAGAAATACTACCACAAGCGGCACAAGGCGGGAATAAGCATCAATTTTAACTACTGTAAGTTATCTTGGATGAAATAATTTATTCGTAACTAAGCACTCGTGCAACGATGTTTAATGTAACATCAGAGAGTATGTATTTAGAGAGAGAGAGAGAGAGAGAGAGAGAGAGGTCTCACTTCCGCCAAATCTCGAAACTAGCTCAAGGCAGTAACAAGAATAGAAAGAGACCGTCTTCACCAAAGAAAATGTGCGTATCTGTTCTTTGTTGTTTATTCATATTTTTGGGCGGATTGAAACTATTTAGAGCCGTTTGTAAGCTCTTACGCTCCGTGGAAATGCACAAACGGGTATAGTTCACCGCTGATCCAGTAAAGTGAAGTTGCATTTCATCCAAAATGGCGGTGCCCATACTTACGTAGTCATGAAAAGTGGACTTCTCTCGCTTCTGGTCGTTCTCTATTCTGTGGCCCTGCAGCATCCTCCCTATATATTATTGTAAATTAGTTAAATACCGACAGAATTTATCGTCTCAGGTTCTGATCCACGTCCTAAGAGTTTCAGTTTCAATATTTCGCGACTTAGTTCTTGTTTGTTCCAACTCCATTTTTTGCACAACTGAAAAATTCGCCGTTAAACATTATTTTGCAGCTTTAGTTGTTATGACAAAGGAATTAGGATGAATGGGAGCTGTGAAACAGCATGATAAGTGACACGACGCATTTTAAACAAGACAGTGTCAAAGTGTGCAGTTTGTTAAAATCAGGCTGTAGATTGAGCATGTCTCAAAATTCTGCATACCGAGTACCGTATCCACGTAAGCTTATTTCTTCAATTTCACTATCAAGTAGTGTTTTCTCTCTTTGACACTTACGTTCGGTTTCTCGAAAATTTGTGTATTGAAATATAATATGTAGTTTCAGAGTCAAGATGATTGCAGAATTAATCCTGCCAGTTATATGCTGCACAAAAGTATCACAGTATCGAGCTGGCGTTTTACACCATTACATTATATTCATCTCCCGATAGGTCCTAAAATGGTTACAGGCTCAAATTCATCATAACTGAACCAACTCGAGCATGTCGGGGCCAGTTTTAAGAAAATTCAGCAATGAATGGATGAATCAAGGAATTAATTCTGTTCACTGTGACTTTGATAAGCTTTCGATGCCTATTGCTGTATCATGAAGCTTAATTTGGCCTCATCTATTAAAGAGGGGGGGGGGGGGATTTCTGCGATTTGTGGCGTCTTGTGAGAACTTGGCATTTATGGCAGTCTCTTCTTTTTCTTGTTCTGGGAGGACTGCCATAGTATGTGACATGTGTTTTGATATTTGTCTGGACATTGAAACTTTTCTAGGCAAACAAATGTAAATTTAAAAGGGGAAACGGGCAAATTCGGGACAGTTTTTTTTCTATAACAGCAGTTTAAATTCAGAAAAAAAGTTTCTAATGAATATCACTTATGTAAATTCAGCCCCGTGGTGCAGGTCTTTTTTTTTTTTTTTAAATGTAAATGGAATGTAAGATGATGTTCTAGACCTACGCCAATTTATGCACCGTATACTGCAAATCAAAATAATAACAGCGATAAAAATGATAATAAATTATTTAATTGTGCGTCTGGACTAAATTAAACAGAATCAGTTTGCCTGGTATTTGAAATGAAAATTTTGAAGATGTTGTGCATCTTACCATGGACCATACTATTTTACCGCTTCAAGATTCTGCCGTAACGTCCATAAGATTTACTAACAAATTACGCTGGTCATCATCATCATCATCATTGCCTTTCTCACCCTGGATCAGGGTATAGGCCACCAGCAAACACTTTCCATCCCTCTCTATCATGGGCCAGCCTCTTTACATTATTCCAAGTCTTTCAGCTTCGTTGCACATCATTTTCTCTGGCTCTTCTCCACGTTCCGCGCGGCCTTCCTCTTGATCTCTTGCCCTGGGGATTCCAATCCAATACCTTCTTCGTGATGCTGTTTCCTGGCCTCCTGAGAGTGTGGCCGATCCATCTCCATCGCCTCCTACCAATTTCCTCTCTGACTGGGCTCTGTCTTGTTCTTTTCCAAACAATTTCATTGCTGACCTTGTCTGTCCATCTGATCTTAAGTAGCTTCCTCAAACATCTGTTGATGAAAACTTGGATTCTCTTTATGCAGGCCTGGGACGCATTCCAAGTCTCACATCCATACAACAGGACTGACTTCACGTTCGAGTTGAATATCCTCAGCTTTGTTTTTAGAGATATATCCTTGGTTCTCCAAATCTTGCTTAAGGACGTGAAAGCTGCCTGTGCCTTTACATTTCGTGCTTTGACTTCTGCCTCTGTTCCTCCCTTATTGTCAATGATACTACCAAGATAGCAGAGGAAGTTCACTATCAGTTGGGAGTTCCACTCTAGCGACTGCTCTACTATGATTCTCAGCGTGGCGATCTGGTCGGTGGTTGATCGATTACTCCTGAAACCAGCTTGCTCCTCACGAAGTTTTGGGTCTGTTGCATTCTGTATTCGCTTGAGAATAATCCGATTGAAAACCTTTCCTGGGCTGGAGAGAAATGTGATTCCTCTGTAGTTACTACAATTGCTGAGGTCCCCTTTTTTTTGGAAGCTTCACGAGCCTTCCTTCCTTCCAGTCCTTTGGAAACTTGCCTCCGATCCAAATCCTCGAGAATAATGAGTGCAGACCCTCTGCAGCCCCAGCAGCATCTGCCTTCAGCGCCTCTGGTGGGATCTGGTCTGGTCCAGCTGCCTTGCCTCGATTTAACTGCTTTTTGGCATCATTAATCTCTGCTTTAGTGGGAGGGGCGCAACTGATCGGTAAATCATTTCTTGCGGGTAGAATGTCGGGTGGGTTGCTTGGTGGAGGTCTGTTCAAGAGGCTGTTAAAATTGTCACAAATCCCAGACTGAGAGATGTAATAATTATAACAAGACAACAATCACGAACGAACAAGTATAACACTTAACAGAACAACCCATCAGACTCACACATTTATTATACATAAACATGAAGATAATAGCGCAACTACATACATTATATTATTCACGCTACTGCCGTCCAACGGCCTTATTCCCACATGCACTCTTCCTCGGGTCCACAACCCGGTAGTTACTTTCTAAAGACACTTCGGTCTCAGCTTCTCCTCTCCATGTCTTAATAGCACATTAATATTTCACTGGCACCGCAGTCTCCCAATAGCCCCTTCCTATTGCCATAAAACATTAGCATTCCAATAGCACATCAACATGGCAATAGCACATTAGCATTTCAATAGCACATCAACATGGCAATAGCACATTAGCATTTCAATAGCACATCAACATGGCAATAGCACATTAGCATTTCAATAGCACATTCACGATCACATATACGTCCCTGTCGGTGGCCAGACTGCCACGACTTATGTGCTTCTACTGTCCTGCCCCGACAGCTTCCTTCCTGGCCTATGTGTGGCCTCCGGCCCTATGCTGGCCTATCCCCTGTGCTCACCGTAGGCGGCTCTTCGGCCCGTCCCCGGCACCTACAAGAATAACATTACATTGGTATAATACCATACCATTCCTATTCACTTCACCCCTCATTACAACTCATGAAGCGTACACACAATAGTCCACCTTTCACTCACCAAACATCTTACGGTAACACACCTCCACTGTAGTACACAATACTCACTCTCGCTACAAATCCATGAACTCAACTTTCATCTATCGCTCATGGCGCACATTGCTATATACAGTATCAAGGACTTCCACATTCCTCACATATACTTATTTACATCATGGTCATAGACGAATATAATACATCAATCATAACTATTATCAATCATCGTTTCACCTACCAGTCATCACTGGAAAAACACTACTCCCAAGTCTTCCGACTGCTCTCCTTATGTTCGCCCTCTGGGGCTTTCTCCTGCGTCCGCTTTCTTAGACGTCTTAGTGTGCAGTGATAGTAATACAGCGCTCTCGCCTCATTCAGACCCCCACCTACTCACAACATGCACGCTTTCCCCTTACCCCGTGGCCCGTGGGTTAACTTTATTCTAACCCTCTTCTCGTAACTACTGATCCTCGCTCACTCGCTCGTGACAAAAATGTTCCATCTAAATTACGCTGGTAGATCTACAATATTATGTCGGTTTATTGTTTGGTATGATTTTAATATCATAGAAGCGAAATATTCAAGTACAATTCAGGCCTTTTGTTGTCGCACAACGCTGGCCTAGCGGAAAAGACCGAAGGCATACGCCCTGGAAGATCTTTTGTTTCTCGGGGGCCTCAGCCGAAGGCAGTTCGCCCCATAATTAATGGACAATTTTTATCCGCTGTCATACGATACAGTGGCATAGCCTAAACCAATAGAATAGCCAAACCAATAGAAAAGCTAAACCAATAGGATAGCTAAACCAGTAGGCAATGAGCTGTAGCTTACCATCGATGAACGGGCCTGCATGGACGACGTAAATGTCCATCATTGTTCATGAGCGTGACCAAAATACCCAACAACTTCAAACGACGTCATCGCCCCCACCGTGCTTGATCTTTTCGAACCTCTCTCCACTGTCCAATTAAACAACAAAGAGATCGGCCCGAGGATAAAGGGCCGGTGGCGAATAAAGCTTCAGTATCACGGGGAGGAAAGTCTGGGGTGGGGGCAGGGTGGGGGGAGGGGTGTAATAGAAATTATCGATTTACCTTTTCTATTACAATATGTTCTTTTTGTATGATTTACAATGACTATGAATATTTCTTCACATTCGACATTCATTTCATAATCACTGTCTATAAAGGGGAGCATTATTTCAAATGAACATCGGTCATTTCAATTTACATGGATGGTAAAGAGCATTAACTATGGAAAAGTGGAAATCATTTCAGATGAACATCAAATATCTCAAGATGAGCGATTTTCATACGGCCATCGCAGTCAGTAACATGAGAAATCTTTCAAATGAACATCAAAGATCTCGGTATGCACGGAATTCACACTACCGCCGCCGTGAGGACTGGGGAAGTAATTTCAAATGAACATCGGACATCTGGACACCCGTTGTTCACATGACACAGATTCTCTGTATACGGGGAATGATTTCAGATGAAGATCGTGTATCTGCGACATACCTTTTTCTTTTGCGTTGTTCTCAGTAACTAAAACCGAGGGCTCTGCAAAAACCGTAGATCAGTTGTAGAAATGGACGGCGCTCCCTTTGATGTATCACTGCACTGAATCCTTTACACCACCGTCGGCCGGAGTTACGCGCTTTCAAAGCCTTTAAACGGCCACATCTCGAAACCGCGTGGGAGCGACATATAGTTACGAAGTTCATTCTACAGACATGATTTTATCATTGTCTAGATGTCAACTTTCCATTATTCATGGACCCAGTAGCCGACCTTTCAATATGCCATTTCGTCGAGCCTCAGAGATCCCATGGGATAGAAAGCATTAAAGGTTTATCAAATCATCAGCTCACGTTCTCAAATAACCAATAATACGATCGGCATAAAAAGTGAGTTCTTTGAGAGCTAAAATATTACCTTCAACTGGCAGTTCCAGTGGCAACATCTCCTACTGTTGCATCCATACCTAACTTTACCGGGATTTCATTCCGTTCTGATCCTATGACTACTCTTACCATAGTTCCGGTTTACTTTCTAGGCACTTAACAAAACCAACCTCTACCACTGAACTGTTTGGGCTGCGTGTGCAACCTCTAGACTACAACCACGATACAGCTGTTATTTGTGTGTGATTTCTCTATTTGAGTTTTACGTCATCATTTCAGAATATATCACAGCAAATCTGGCACAAATGTCATGTTGAACTCTGCAGTTTCCAGAAAGAGATCAAACCATTAGTGTAGGCTTTCTGCCGGCACTGTGGGGTCAGTTGAACTGCTGCTACAACTAGCACAGTCATGTGATATTGTGTCCACCATTTACTGCCATGTAACACACAAGGTTGTACCCTTACATCTACAGCACCAGATGTGTTGAAGGAGCCATGGCTTTCTCTACACCAGTCAGACAACGCACCGGCTTTTGGCTGCTTGTAGTTTTAGACTGTGTACTAGGCGGACTGAGCCAGAGGATCAGACCTTTCCCACTAGAACCTGAGGAATGCCAGCAACAAGACATTGACCTCTTGCTTGTCGCAGATGCCAGGGGAAACCTCTCAGTTGCTTCTCAAGAACTGCCAACGCAAGTGTTATTTTTTCAAGAACTCGTGGATCTGTTTCTCGCCGACCCAGAGGAGCCAGTGGGCAGATTACAAGTGGCTGTAGCCGCCAATACCAACTCGGCTCCGCTAATGCAAATTTCCTTTGGAGAGTACCGTGACTGGTGGGAATTTCACAGTCTCGTGTCGAATTTGACCATTTCTGACGATATCTCTGGCCATCCTGGAAATAAAAGTAATGACATTGTTGAGTTTGTGCTGCAGTCATTTGATTCTTTGCCCAAGAACAGAAAAAATGCTACAGACCGTGTGATAATGGTGCTGGCGGGTGATATTTCCACTGACCTCGTGCGTGACATCGGACAATTCCATCAACACTGGGATGTCGGTATCTTTGTGGCCATGGTCGGGTCTGGGACAGCTCTGGAGAAGAGAAATGTTGCATCAATCAGACATAAGGTTATGGTTACATCTTTCGACGATCTTCTGGAGAATCCATATGTTCCCATGGCTATTTGCAAACGGTGTCGTGGTCAACAGTTTCACGAGCAACTGTTACTAAGTGATGGGTTTGAAGGCCGGTCCGACTACAGCTGTTATGAACTGTATCGTTTAGAGACAAAAGTGACTTGGTCCGAAGCTTCACAATGGTGTCTGAAGAGGAAAGCTGAGCTGGCTGCATTTGAAACGATCAGTAAACATGAGTTTGTTGATAAGTTCTTAAAACGCTGGAAGTCAGATGTTCCTGTCGATTCAGGCGAGTTTGTGTACATTGGCCTAAATCTAAAGACAGATTCACTGGGTCAAGGTTTTCGATGGGTGAATAGACGACCTGTATTCGAAAATCAAATTTTCCTTCTAAGTCGGCCAGGGTGGAATGGGGAATATTAGTGTTGCTAGGCAGCTGTCCTGGATGGCAATAACCAACGTTCTGGGTTGGCTGTTCATAGGAATCAAGGGATGCCTGTCACTGATTGGACGAGAGATCGGCTCTGATGCCATCGCCTGGTCCACTGTTATCCTGGTACCCATTCATTCTGTGCTTAATCCCATCATTCAGCTTCTACCCATCATCCGGGACAAATGGGAGGCATTTAAACATGGGACGTCTTCCTAACCTTCTCGTTTTACCGTCCCCACGACAGGGTAAAATGCCAGCAGACTATTACATTTTCTTCCAATGAAGTTTAAGCTCATTTCTTCAACTTGTCTGGGTCTATATCGCTTGACTTTTATAGTCATTTCTTTGATTGAAGAGGAATATCACAATTGTACATCCCAAACTCAATCAGATATGCCCGAGATGAGTTATCGTACGTGTTGTGTCAGACAAACCGAGACTTGTCGTGTATTCAAGAGGGCGGGGATCCGGAAGTTCATGACAATTTGGTCATTTCATCGGAGCAACAAAAACATTTGACCCAGAAGGAGAATTATTGTGAGTTCCAGCCATGATTTTGTGTCCAAGACATCCAAGTACAATCGACATGACTCCTTCACGTCCGTCCCGGAGAATCTTTTCCCCTTCTTGGATGTACTAATGTATGGAAAGTTCAGTTAAAAGTGTTTGGTGCAGGGATGAAGAAAAATCAAAAGAAAAGCCAAACAACAACTTGGAGGAACAAAGATTGTCTACACTTCTGTATAAATGTCAGTCTCAAGAAAATGTTACAAAATTGCAAAGAAAACAAAACTGAAGTGTCTAAGTTTCTTTTCTCCACACAGAACAAATAAGTAGCGTAAATTCATCAAGTTAGATCTAAGGTAGACATAAATATAGATCTAATGAATTGATTTGATTTCAGTTCTTCAAGTTCCCGTGTAACATTACATTTGGACTAAAATGGTTGTGGATCTCCGGTACAAATACTACAGTACAGAAGTACCCGCTGTCGAAATGTAATGTTACAGAAGTATCCACGGACCAAATTTCAATTAACAATGGACTCGCATCAGTGGATTTGGAGACATCCCCCTCCCCCACCAAAATAACAACAATTAAACAAACAAAGTAACTAACAAAACAAACAAACAAACAAGAAAAGAACAAACCACAACGTATTAAAACTTTGTAAATTTATTGTAACTAAAAAAATAATTTGTAAATTTCACCAAGATTCCAAGCTGCTCGATGTTTTTTCCTTTTTTTTTGTCCCATGCTCGTTCATATTCTAGAAGCTTCATTGTTAGTACTTACCTAGTATTGTGCCAAGCCTTACAATACAATATGATATAATAATGGCCTATTGTGTAACCTGGTGTAAGTTAGCAGAGAATGATTAGTTGGTTATCTGGTATTTCCTTATGCTTTGATTTCCACTCCAGATGGGAGTCTAGTCGCCACCAATAAGGCCAGAATTATTGTCCACGTTGTCTCGTACTAGGGTGGCTTCGTTAATAAAAAGACCTATCCTAAGGATACAGAGATAGAGGATGTTTTGTGTAAATGTGCGTTTTTTTATCATTTCGTGTTTTAATTTCATAAGTATAATGTCTTTCCAAAATGTGTCTGTGATATTCCATGTGTGTAAAAGGCGGGGATCCCCGAGATGTCCGCTCTCAGACCCGCCGCGTGATGAAGCCACCCGCTTCTTGGAGTGGCGTACCCTCGCGGCAGGGAGGGCGGGGCTAGACCCTCTTACCTCCAGCTTTCCTCCCGAGGGTCCTCTGTTGCCAAATTTTAAATGCTGATTAACAAACCCAAAGGCTTTGGCTTTCATGACTTTTGTAATTATGTATAGTTTCTGTAGGAAGATGTGTTATTGGTAGTGTTAAAATACTACATCAGGACGGAGATAGGGTGCAGTTGTTAGTTACTAGCGAGACACGTGATCTTTTTCCCAAATAGCGTCTAATGAACAATCTACTCTATCTATATCTTATCTCAGATATAACCTAATAAATAAGGCTAGAAAACAATGACATATATATAATTTAGAGATACATACATAACTGCTAGTCTTCACCAATGACATTATTGATTTCTCACTACATGTATTTTGCTGCGATTGCTGCTTTATATAGGGGTAATCCTATTTGGGTGGGATACCTAGAGATTTCTAAGGTAAATCTATTTTTCTCAGTGAGATTTCTCTGTTGAATATGTCAATGTTTTGATTTTTTACCATACTTGAATTTGGAAATAGAGAGCTTGCCTATTTATACTATCGTATTAATAATTGATAGTAATTCTTTATGACAGTGTTTGTTTTTCTCTGTTAGTCCCAGCATAACCACTTCTTCACTCAGAGATACATGTGTATTATAATGTATATTTACTCTGCTCTCAATGTCCTGCCACATTCTTTGTACATTTGTGCAGGTAAAAAAGAAATGTTTTAAGAAGTCGGTGGTTCCACATTCTTCACAGTTTTTTTGTATCTTTGATGCCCATTTTATTTAATAGAATATTTGTTGGATAAATATTATGCAGGGTTTTCCACTGCAAAGCCCTAAGTCTTGTTTCCTTTGTGCTATTATGGCAGATTTCCCAATTTTGTTCTGTCACTTGTATTCCATATTTGTTCTGCCAGATGTTTTTAGTGTGGAAATCTTCTTCTGTATACAGTAATTCATACAATGTTTTTCTTGAAATGTGTTCTATCTCGGATCCTCTAAATTTTATTACTTTCATCTGTTGCAGATTAATGTTTACTCCAACATTAAGTCCTCGACTCTTTAGAGCATTTGTAATAATATTATAGTCTAGGTAGCATCTTGTGTTGGTTCCATATAACTCCTGAAATGCTTCAAGGCTCATTATATCCCCTGAACATGTCTTTAACTCTTAAAATGCCTTTCGAGATGCACTTCGGAAAAAATAGATGTTTGCTTTTGTACGTGAAACTTTTATTGTTAAACAGGGGTTCGTTCCAACTTGGATTTTCTTCCCTTTCGTTTACCTGAAGAGATATCAACATCGTCAACACTCTACGCCAGAAGGAACTATCAATTAGGTCTATTCCGGTGAACAGCTTCAACGACACTGATTCTACAAAGGCATATTTCCCGCCAAGGGGTTGCAGAAAGTGTAACGGAATCTCTTTCCATTCTTGATGTTCTGTAGATAGTAGCTTTTTTGCCCAATTCAGTATCATGGAATTCTGCATATTGGTGATGCAAATCATATTGAATCCTCCATTGCTATACTTATTGCATAACACCTTACGTTTGACCTTTTCAAATGCTCTTTTATTTGTATAACCTTTTTTCCAAAGAAAATTGTAAAATATCTGTGTAATTTTTTGAAGAGCTGCTACTGGCAGGGTTATGCTTTCCGTGATATGAACAAATTGGCTAATTCCGAATGTTTTAACAATAATGTGTCTGTGATATTCCATGTGTGTAAAAATATTATGAATGTTCCCAATTATTGAAAAATCTAGTTGTGACCAATTTTCCAAATAGTTCTTGAACTTTGTGAATTCTCGGTGCCCAATTTTCCTCTATTTCGTCTGCTGACTTTTTGGCATTAAAATAATTATATGCCTAGAATTTTTAGATTACCGTGTCCTACTATTTCTATTCCACAGATTCATATCTTCTCTTTCACCAGTACCGGGGATCAGAATTTTGGACTTTGTCTTGTTTAGTTTCAATCCAGAAAAGATTGAGAATTCTTTAATCCTAGATAATACTTCTCTATAGTCAATCCTGTCCCTTAGAAACATTGTAGTGCCATCCGCGTATTGCTTTATAAACTGATACTATGGGATGCGTTTGGGATACTGATTCCTTTGATATTTTCATCTTGTTTTATTTTCAACGCAAAAATTTCTACTGCCAAAATGAAAATGAATGGCAACAGCGGACATCCTTGTCTTACTCTTCTATCCATATGGAAGACTGACGAGATGTATCCTGCATTCTTGACACATGCTATTCTATTGGTCAGTAAAACCTGAATCCATTTGATAAAGTTGGTGCCAAATCCATACTTTGACAAAGCTCTTAGAATGAACTGTACATTTATGGTATAGAATGTTTTTTCGTAGTCGATACTAAAAACGATACCCTGTGAATTTCTTTGCCTTTCCAAACTGATAACATCGTCGATTTCCCTAATTATGCTGGATACATTTCTTCCTTTAATAAATCCTACCTGTTGATGCCCGATAATCTCATTTAGGATTAGTCTTAATCTTATAGCTAAAGCTTTCGTTAAAATTTTATAATCGGTATTAGTTAAGGAGATCGGGCGCCAATTAGATAGATTATCTTTGCTTAAATCTTTACCTTTGTGCCAAAGAGTTATCAGTCCAGTATGTAACGACCAAGGTAAGATTCCTTTTTCAAGAGTGAGATTAAAATACTCCAAAAGTGAAGCTTAATTTGATTCCAGAATACTTTGTAAAATTCGAAAGGTATTCCATCCAGTCCTGGCGCAGACCCGTTCTTCATCGACTTCAGAGGGTTTAAAAGTTCTGCATCAGTTACTGGGCTATCACATTCTTCCCTTTGGTTTTGATTTATTTGGGGTATCTGTAATTCTGTCATAAATTCTTCTGCGCAGTTCACCACTTCCTCTGCTTTCTTATCCTCCTTATATAATGTTGCATAAAATGTTCGAATATTATGTAAAATCTCATCTTTTCCCATGATTTCTGCAGCCATTGTACTTTTCAGCTGATAATAATATTTAGTTGAGGTTTTACCTCTGCTTTTTTACAGAGAAAGAAAGAAAGAATGTGCAATTCTCACCTTCTTCTATCCAGCGTATGTTTGATCTGAGCTGTGCTCCTCGTGCCGCCTCCATCTGGTGTATTTCCATCTCTGTCTTGACCTTGGACATTTCTTGCCTCAATTTCCTGTTCTGTAGATCTGACGCTAGGCGGGATTCTAGGTTATTAAGTTAGTCACATATTATGGTATATCTATTTTTGTTATTGCTTTTTCTAAATCTGCTATATTCTCTGGATAATTCTTTCACTTCAACTTTCAACATTTCCCACCTCAGGTGCGGATCTAATTCTTTTTGTTCTTAAATAGTTTTGGATATCTTGTTTTTCATCAGTTCCGCATATTTACTGTCCGTAAGCAGAAACGTATTCATTTTATAATGCCCACTTCCATTCTTGAAAGGAGCCAATGACATGGTGAAAATGACAGCTCTGTGATCACTGTAGCCTAAACTTTTTATTTGACAGTCGCTTGCTAAGTTAAGGATAACATCACCTACCATGACGTAATCCAGCCTGCGGGCTATCACCGGGTCCTCTCTGCTCCATGTGTACATCTTTTCATGTGGGTGTTGCAGTCTCCAGAGGTCGGTTAGTCCTAGGTCTGCCATGCATTCGTTGAAGTTTTCTAGTTGTTGTTGTGTGTTTAAGTCCTGAAATAATATCTATATCGTTGTTAATTACAATGTTAAAATCGCCCATTAGTATAACATTGTCTGTAATATTTCCTTCCACATTATTTTTTTATCACAGTATTTAATTTTAGTAAGAACTGTTTCTTCTTTTTCTCTATGCACAGGGCGTGTAATTATGTTTTTGATATAAATTGTTTCATCATTAACATGTGCTTTAGACATTAGTATACGTTCGTCATGATAGATTAATGTGACATTTTCAAATTGTAAATTTGTATTAAATAATGTGCATAAACCCTTGCTCCTGTTTGTGCCTTCACTGTGATGGATAATTCCTCCCCACTGTTTCCTTACTTCTTCTATCTCATTATTTTCAATATTTGTCTCTTGCAGTACAACAATATTAATACGTTCATCTTTTAATGTTTTAAAGACAGCTTTTCTTGTCTTTATTAGCTTTATGCCATGCACATTAAATGTGGCTATTTTAAGTGTATTCATGAGTTGTTTTTTTTCTTGGGTGTGACTTAAGAGTGACTTTACTTCCTTTAGATCTTTTCTTTCCCCTCCTCACTCCCTATTCTTGGTCTCTGTCTGGGTTGATCTTCCTCAGGACCTGGGGAAAAAACTTACAATGGATGGTTTAATACTGACAGACCTTGCTCTGTGCAGAAATCTTGTCATTTGACTCTGGTCTTTTATTGCCGTTCAGCCTATGTTGGTCTGTCCTGCCTCCTCGTTTGTCATACCGCCCATTTTTCTCGGGCTGTGCCGCTGCTCTAGCCGTTTAGACAGCTGGCGAGACTGCTGCTGCTGCTACTGGAGCTGCATGTGCTGCAGCTGCTGCTGCCGAGGTGTCGATTGCTGCGGCTGCTGATCTCTTTGCCATTGCATCGCATTTTTCTGTCTTTTATTTTTCTTCCTCTTATCCTTTTGTGGTTGTTCTCTGTCACCTGACTCCCTTCCCTCCTCTGTCTCCATTTCTCTCCCCCTCTCCACCTTCTCTTTCTCCTCCACACTGGTTGGGCTGTCCTCCGCACTGGTTGGGCTGTCCTCCTCACTGGTTGGGCTGTCCTCCTCACTGGTTGGGCTGTCCTCCTCACTGGTTGGGCTGTCCTCCTCACTGGTTGGGCTGTCCTCCTCACTGGTTGGGCTGTCCTCCTCACTGGTTGGGCTGTCCTCCCCACTGGTTGGGCTGTCCTCCTCACTGGTTGGGCTGTCCTCCTCACTGGTTGGGCTGTCCTCCTCACTGGTTGGGCTGTCCTCCTCACTGGTTGGGCTGTCCTCCTCACTGGTTGGGCTGTCCTCCTCACTGGTTGGGCTGTCCTCCTCACTGGTTGGGCTGTCCTCCTCACTGGTTGGGCTGACCTCCTCACTGGATGGGCTGTCCTCCTCACTGGTTGGGCTGTCCTCCTCACTGGTTGGGCTGTCCTCCTCACTGGTTGGGCTGTCCTCCTCACTGGATGGGCTGTCCTCCTCACTGGTTGGGCTGTCCTCCTCACTGGTTGGGCTGTCCTCCTCACTGGTTGGGCTGTCCTCCTCACTGGTTGGGCTGTCCTCCCCACTGGTTGGGCTGTCCTCCTCACTGGATGGGCTGTGCTCCTCACTGGTTGGGCTGTCCTCCCCACTGGTTGGGCTGTCCTCCCCACTGGTTGGGCTGTCCTCCCCACTGGTTGGGCTGTCCTCCTCACTGGTTGGGCTGTCCTCCTTACTGGTTGGGCTGTCCTCCCCACTGGTTGGGCTGTCCTCCTTACTGGTTGGGCTGTCCTCCCCACTGGTTGGGCTGTCCTCCTCACTGGTTGGGCTGTCCTCCTCACTGGTTGGGCTGTCCTCCTCACTGGTTGGGCTGTCCTCCTCACTGGTTGGGCTGTCCTCCCCACTGGTTGGGCTGTCCTCCCCACTGGTTGGGCTGTCCTTCTCACTGGTTGGGCTGTCCTCCTCACTGTTTGGGCTGTCCTCCCCACTGGTTGGGCTGTCCTCTGTGTCAGTTGCTTTTTTCTCATTGAACTGCCCACACTTCCCCTCTCCTCTTCGATGCCCCGCTTTTTGCATTCTAAGCATACCTCCTGATTGGGGCATACTGCGGCCATATAGCCTTTCTGTAGGCATTTCTTGCATGTTATTATTTTTACTGCCTCTCTCATCTCTCTATAATAAATGTTTGCCCTAAAGATGGCCATCATTATGGTCCTGGGTGGTGGGGGAGCTTGGTAGATCAATCCAGATCACCCTTCTCCCCGTCAGCCACTCTGTTAAAAAAGCCTCTGGATCTAATTTTTATCCCTGCTTTTAGCAAGTGTTTTTTAATCTCTTTATAATCATAACATAATAGGATATCGCTCACCGTAAGCTTTGTGGCCTGGATTTCCATACCAACCCCGTTCCTTATGGCAAATGGGTTGCTCGATCTTGATTCTTCCATTGAATTTCTCTTTTGTGGATGGTGGTAGTTTGTGTTTTCTTTTCTTTTCTGTCCCATTTGAGATGTCCAGGTTTTAATCAATAACTGACCAACAAACCAACCAACCAACCAACCAACCAACCAACCAACCAACCAACCAACCAACCAACCAACCAACCAACCAACCAACCAACCAACCAACCAACCAACCAGGGAGAGAGAAGAGAAAGAGAGAGGGAGAGAGAGAGAGGGAGAGAGAAGAGAAAGAGAGAGGGAGAGAGAAGAGAAAGAGAGAGGGAGAGAGAAGAGAAAGAGAGAGGGAGAGAGAGAGAGAGGGAGAGAGAAGAGAAAGAGAGAGGGAGAGAGAGAGAGAGGGAAGAGAAAGAGAGAGGGAGAGAGAGAGATAGACACCACTCCAATACCATTTCTACTATACCACTACTGCAATACCATTTCTACTATACCACTACTGCAATACCATTTCTACTATACCACTACTGCAATACCATTTCTACTATACCACTTCTCCAATATCATTTCTACTATACCGCTACTGCAATACCATTTCTACTATACCACCACTCCAATACCATTTCTACTATACCACCACTCCAATACCATTTCTACTATACAACCACTCCAATACCATTTCTACTATACAACCACTCCAATACCATTTCTACTATACCACCACTCCAATACCATTTCTACTATACAACCACTCCAATACCATTTCTACTATACAACCACTCCAATACCATTTCTACTATACCACCACTCCAATACCATTTCTACTATACCACCACTCCAATACCATTTCTACTATACCACCACTCCAATACCATTTCTACTATACAACCACTCCAATACCATTTCTACTATACAACCACTCCAATACCATTTCTACTATACAACCACTCCAATACCATTTCTACTATACAACCACTCCAATACCATTTCTACTATACAACCACTCCAGTACCATTTCTACTATACAACCACTCCAATACCATTTCTACTATACAACCACTCCAATACCATTTCTACTATACCACTTCTCGAAGCTGCAACAAACGTGAGAAAATCCAAGAATTTCCATTGATCTTAAAAAAAACACAAAAAACTGACATCAGCAATGCCAAACAAAATTGGCTGACGTATGACAGACTTTGTGTCTTATCAAATGGCTTTGAATGGCCTTAGTAGATAAATATAAACATGATGACACTGAGAACGATTCCTGATCATTCGATACATAAATATTTCTGTCATGCTTTTATTTTAACTTTCAATTATGTGAGACCAGTGTTCAAGTGTGATTGATTTTGAAATGCCACAAATTTAAGTGCTGAGATCCTATCAATGGAGGTCAACTATTTATAGATCTGATGGCTGACGGGAGATTTAACTTTCCTGTTTATTTACAATCTATTCCTTCGTCACCATTGTCACCTCACGTACACACTGATGACGTCAGAATTGTCAACACAAACATACCTATCAATGATTTGTCAGGCTGATCGTCACCGTGGACACCAATAAACAAGTCAGTGCAGATTGGACTAAGATATGAGAAAATATGAGCTCCAAAGGGGGAACATACAATTTAATAAAATGCTCTAGAACTTTTTATCAGCCATTAGCCATGACCTTGACCCACATTCAGTACATTATCTAACTTGCACTGAATTTTGAAAGACAGACAGACAGACAGACAGACAGGCAGGCAGGCAGGCAGGCAAGAAGGCAGGCAGACAGACAGACAGACAGACAGACAGACAGACACAGACACACAGACAGACACACAGACATACAGACACACAGACAGACACAAAGACAGACACACAGACAGACACACAGACATACAGACACACAGACAGACAGACACACAGATAGACAGACAGACACACACAGACAGACACACAGGGACAGACAGACACAGACAGAGAGACAGACACAGACAGACAGACACACACAGACCGACAGACAGACAGACACACACAGACAGACACACACACACAGACAGACACACACACAAAAACACACACACACCCACACAGAGACACACACAGAGACACACACACACACAGACACACACACGCAGACACACACACACACAGACACACACACACACACATACTTACATGGCATGACATGCGAGGACCTAGAAATGTTACATGACACGTGAGGACTATTCTTTTTTGTGGTGCTAGAAGCAAAATCAATGGTGCATGGGCTCTTACTGGCCCTTTTACATATTGCTAGGGGTCAAGTATTGCTTAATTTCTTTTATTCCCGATTTTATGGTCAATCATTTTAGCTTGAAAGGAGCCATACATTGTCAGGACACTAAGTGAGGACGTTGGTTCAAACCCTTATTTTGGGGGACTTACACAGGTTTTATACTATTTATGCGGCATGAGGACTTACACAGGTTTCTTATTATTTATGCGGCATGAGGACTTACACAGGTTTCTTATTATTTATGCGGCATGAGGACTTACACAGTGTGCACTTTTTACATTCTCTTTGAGGTCTTCCAGTTATTTTTTACTCAGCCATTTTTAAAATATGTGTATACAAAACCGTCACTGGAAGGTGAATAGAATAGGAAACAGAAGAAAACAGTTATGTGTAGGCCTACAATAATGTGTACAACGACAAATTTGGCAGTGGATCCGCCAAATTCACAATTCAAGGCAGACGGCGAATTCTAACACATGGAGTCACAAGACCCCAAAAAATATAATAATAACAAACGTGCCGAAAGCATAATACTGATCCACTCTGCATTCCCACTTCCCACAAGCAAATTACAGACGTCTTGTGACTCTGACATGTTAATTTGCCATCCACTTTGGATCGTGAATTTGGCGGATCCACTCTGTTCAAGACCTAAGTACATGTTATCTTTTTAAAAGCATGATTGACAAGAATGGAATTTAAAAAATGTTCTAATAATACAAAAAAAAAAAAGATGACGTTTCAATTGTGCGAAGGAATTTTATTCTGAGCATAGTATAAAGTTTAAAACAAGCCGAAGATACAGAAACATAGAGACATATATATTAAATTCAAAGCAGAAGAGCGCAGGTGATCTAAAATTAAATGACAACGAGACTTGATTCTGCCCATGCAAAAGATAAAAAAAACAACCCAAAAAATAAAAATAATAATAAAAACTGACACCTATTTTTTCTTTCAGCTCTAACAGTCTGCAGTTACATGCATTAAAATTAAGGTTCTTGAATCAATTTCATTTTTTTATCACATTTTCAGATTAAAATCAATAAAATAATAGACATAGACGTAAAACGCTTTCCTCTTGCAGTATTTTTTTTTTTATTACAAAAATATTATTAGCTGCAATAATAAATACAAAGAAATGCTGACAGTGTTTTTCACCCTCCACTAAATGTCAAAGTTTATCATCAATATTCATGCAATAATAAAAACAATCATACAGAAACATAGTGACATACTTATTAAATTCAAAGCAGCAGAGCACAGGTGATCTAATAAAAACAAAGGTACAGAAACATAGTGACACACTTATTATTCAAAGCAGAGGAGCAGGTGATCTAAAATTAAATGACCACCAAAACTTGATTCTAGATATCTCTGACATCTTGTAAGTAAATTGTCTATACAAAACAAAACAAAAATAAAAACAAAACAAAAACCACATAAAAACTGACTCCTATTTTTTTCCTTTCAGCTCTAACACTAGTAGGCTCTAGTAGTAACACTAGTACAGTAGTAGGCTCTAGTAGTAACACTAGTACAGTAGTAGGCTCTAGTAGTAACACTAGTACAGTAGTAGGCTCTAGTAGTAACACTAGTACAGTAGTAGGCTCTAGTAGTAACACTAGTACAGTAGTAGGCTCTAGTAGTAACACTAGTACAGTAGTAGGCTCTAGTAGTAACACTAGTACAGTAGTAGGCTCTAGTAGTAACACTAGTACAGTAGTAGGCTCTAGTAGTAACACTAGTACAGTAGTAGGCTCTAGTAGTAACACTAGTACAGTAGTAGGCTCTAGTAGTAACACTAGTACAGTAGTAGGCTCTAGTAGTAACACTAGTACAGTAGTAGGCTCTAGTAGTAACACTAGTACAGTAGTAGGCTCTAGTAGTAACACTAGTACAGTAGTAGGCTCTAGTAGTAACACTAGTACAGTAGTAGGCTCTAGTAGTAACACTAGTACAGTAGTAGGCTCTAGTAGTAACACTAGTACAGTAGTAGGCTCTAGTAGTAACACTAGTACAGTAGTAGGCTCTAGTAGTAACACTAGTACAGTAGTAGGCTCTAGTAGTAACACTAGTACAGTAGTAGGCTCTAGTAGTAACACTAGTACAGTAGTAGGCTCTAGTAGTAACACTAGTACAGTAGTAGGCTCTAGTAGTAACACTAGTACAGTAGTAGGCTCTAGTAGTAACACTAGTACAGTAGTAGGCTCTAGTAGTAACACTAGTACAGTAGTAGGCTCTAGTAGTAACACTAGTACAGTAGTAGGCTCTAGTAGTAACACTAGTACAGTAGTAGGCTCTAGTAGTAACACTAGTACAGTAGTAGGC
This sequence comes from Onchidella celtica, assembly GCA_963931925.1. Taxonomy (NCBI): domain Eukaryota; kingdom Metazoa; phylum Mollusca; class Gastropoda; order Systellommatophora; family Onchidiidae; genus Onchidella; species Onchidella celtica. Next base: position 53,571,543 of record OZ007577.1, on the reverse strand, counting down.
TCTAGTAGTAACACTAGTACAGTAGTAGGCTCTAGTAGTAACACTAGTACAGTAGTAGGCTCTAGTAGTAACACTAGTACAGTAGTAGGCTCTAGTAGTAACACTAGTACAGTAGTAGGCTCTAGTAGTAACACTAGTACAGTAGTAGGCTCTAGTAGTAACACTAGTACAGTAGTAGGCTCTAGTAGTAACACTAGTACAGTAGTAGGCTCTAGTAGTAACACTAGTACACTAGTAGGCTCTAGTAGTAACACTAGTACAGTAGTAGGCTCTAGTAGTAACACTAGTACAGTAGTAGGCTCTAGTAGTAACACTAGTACAGTAGTAGGCTCTAGTAGTAACACTAGTACAGTAGTAGGCTCTAGTAGTAACACTAGTACACTAGTAGGCTCTAGTAGTAACACTAGTACAGTAGTAGGCTCTAGTAGTAACACTAGTACAGTAGTAGGCTATAGTAGTAACACTAGTACAGTAGTAGGCTCTAGTAGTAACACTAGTACAGTAGTAGGCTATAGTAGTAACACTAGTACAGTAGTAGGCTCTAGTAGTAACACTAGTACAGTAGTAGGCTATAGTAGTAACACTAGTACAGTAGTAGGCTCTAGTAGTAACACTAGTACAGTAGTAGGCTCTAGTAGTAACACTAGTACAGTAGTAGGCTCTAGTAGTAACACTAGTACAGTAGTAGGCTCTAGTAGTAACACTAGTACAGTAGTAGGCTCTAGTAGTAACACTAGTACAGTAGTAGGCTCTAGTAGTAACACTAGTACAGTAGTAGGCTCTAGTAGTAACACTAGTACAGTAGTAGGCTCTAGTAGTAACACTAGTACAGTAGTAGGCTCTAGTAGTAGTAACACTAGTACAGTAGTAGGCTCTAGTAGTAACACTAGTACAGTAGTAGGCTCTAGTAGTAACACTAGTACAGTAGTAGGCTCTAGTAGTAGTAACACTAGTACAGTAGTAGGCTCTAGTAGTAGTAACACTAGTACAGTAGTAGGCTCTAGTAATAACACTAGTACAGTAGTAGGCTCTAGTAGTAACACTAGTACAGTAGTAGGCTCTAGTAGTAACACTAGTACAGTAGTAGGCTCTAGTAGTAACACTAGTACAGTAGTAGGCTCTAGTAGTAACACTAGTACAGTAGTAGGCTCTAGTAGTAACACTAGTACAGTAGTAGGCTCTAGTAATAACACTAGTACAGTAGCAGGCTCTAGTAGTAACACTAGTACAGTAGTAGGCTCTAGTAGTAACACTAGTACAGTAGTAGGCTATAGTAGTAGTAACACTAGTACAGTAGTAGGCTCTAGTAGTAACACTAGTACAGTAGTAGGCTATAGTAGTAACACTAGTACAGTAGTAGGCTCTAGTAGTAACACTAGTACAGTAGTAGGCTATAGTAGTAACACTAGTACAGTAGTAGGCTCTAGTAGTAACACTAGTACAGTAGTAGGCTCTAGTAGTAACACTAGTACAGTAGTAGGCTCTAGTAGTAACACTAGTACAGTAGTAGGCTCTAGTAGTAACACTAGTACAGTAGTAGGCTCTAGTAGTAACACTAGTACAGTAGTAGGCTCTAGTAGTAACACTAGTACAGTAGTAGGCTCTAGTAGTAGTAACACTAGTACAGTAGTAGGCTCTAGTAGTAACACTAGTACAGTAGTAGGCTCTAGTAGTAACACTAGTACAGTAGTAGGCTCTAGTAGTAGTAACACTAGTACAGTAGTAGGCTCTAGTAGTAGTAACACTAGTACAGTAGTAGGCTCTAGTAATAACACTAGTACAGTAGTAGGCTCTAGTAGTAACACTAGTACAGTAGTAGGCTCTAGTAGTAACACTAGTACAGTAGTAGGCTCTAGTAGTAACACTAGTACAGTAGTAGGCTCTAGTAGTAACACTAGTACAGTAGTAGGCTCTAGTAGTAACACTAGTACAGTAGTAGGCTCTAGTAATAACACTAGTACAGTAGCAGGCTCTAGTAGTAACACTAGTACAGTAGTAGGCTCTAGTAGTAACACTAGTACAGTAGTAGGCTATAGTAGTAGTAACACTAGTACAGTAGTAGGCTCTAGTAGTAACACTAGTACAGTAGTAGGCTCTAGTAGTAACACTAGTACAGTAGTAGGCTCTAGTAGTAACACTAGTACAGTAGTAGGCCATAGTAGTAACACTAGTACAGTAGTAGGCTCTAGTAGTAGTAACAGTCCTCAGTTATTAAAATTAAAGTTCTTGAACCAATTTCATTTTTTCTCACATTTTCAGATTAAATTCAGTAAAATAAATATATGCATAGACATCTACATCTATGTAGAAAACTTTCCTCTTGCAGCATCACACAATAATGGAGCTAGGGCGAAAAAGTTACACTGGGTAAACTCAAAAACTGTAGGACTAAGAACTGTGAAAATTGGCACGGAGGTTTGTTTTTCCCTGACACATTACATGGGCATAATAATTTTTTTCCCAGCTAAAGGTCTATTTTTAAAAATAATTGCAAAAAAAAAATAGACTAATTAATTAATCAAAAACTGCGAATTGGAACCGGAAATTTAATTTACAAAGCTGGATGAGCCCATGAATAGGCAGATTGGGCATTTAAAGTAAAACTACAACTGGAAATTGAAATACATGGCGACATGTTTAAAGACAAGTTATATTTTCTGATTTCAACCAATAAGAATTTAGGGTTTAGGAGTTATTAACATACATGTAATTTTTTTAGGATCAGGATCAAGTTTAGGCTCAGATTTAAGTCATTAGGGTTTGGTTTAGGTGTAGGATAAAGTTTAGGATTAGATTTTTTAAAATATTTTTTTTTATGTTGGGTTAGGAGTTGTTTATGACTTGCAATTAAAACATAATTAATAAAAGAGGTTCACAAGGCCATGAACAGACAGAAGCATTTCTCACCTTTGTAGAGTGGGCAGATATCTGGGTTTTTTTTTTATTACAAAAATACATTTTGAGCCAAAATTATGTTAACACTTGTATGGGAGAAATCATCTATTCAGCATAATTTACTGAACAGTCTCAACCTGGTCACCAGCATGATCAATATACAAAAACCATCGATGAACAGTACAATTTGACACACATTTCACGGGGAATATTAATATGATACTTTGTATTCTGTCCTTCAGTTCATAGATGACTCTAAACTTTTTTGCTATACACGCACTCCTTTATCATGCCCTATAACCAGAAGTCACTGGGTGTCAGACTAGGGGATTGTGCAGGCCATGACAGTGGTCCACCGCGACCTATCCAACGATTTGGAAATGTTTGATCAAGAAAACCAGGAACAGTACGAACAAAATGAGGCGGTGCACCATCCTGTTGGAAATACCCTGACCATCTGATTTGTAGGGGTATTTCAATGGCAAACTCCTGCAGCATTTGTAAGTAGGCATTTGAAGTCACTGTTGGAGTGTCAAAGAAATAGGGTCCAATTATGGCAGTAGCGGTCATGGCACACCACACATTTACTTTTGGAGAGGCCCGTTCATGCTCTTGAATGAGACGTGGATTTTCAGTATCCCAGAAAATCGCGTTATGTCGGTTGACATGACCACTTGTATGAAAAGTGGCTTTATCACTGAATATCATTTGACTTACAATGTCCGGTTGGATATTTGTCATTTCAGCTAGAATCTGACAGCATTCCACACAAAACTGTTTTTGCTGAGCTGTCAAAGCTCGGACAACTTGTATGAGATATGGTCCCATACCAAAGTCTTTGGATAGGATTCGGCACACTGTTCTCTGTAGAATCCCTGTTTCCAGACTGCATTATCTTGTCAATTTGGATGGACTCTGGAGTATGGCCTGCTGCACAGCAGCAATGTTCAAGGTACTTCTGCCTGTTTTGGGCCGGCCCCCATTCCCTTGATAGTTGTCCATTACTGATCCAGTCGATACAAACTTTTCATAGATACAATAAATTGTTAAAAGACTTGATGGATCACGATCTGGAAATCGTTCAGCAAACTTTTGACGCACTGTTGTTGGCGAGCCAAACACTTCCATCAAGCTTGCAACCGCACCCTTCTTTGCTCCAATGTGAGTCCGTCAGCCATGGGGAACATCTATTGGTGACAGAACAGAAAAGTATTAACTTAATTTTGACTCATACATTTCTCCCATACTAGTGTTAACATACAGTTTTTGATTCACCCTGTATTGTTAGATGCAATAATAAAAACAAACAATAGCTGACAGTATTTTTCACCCAACATGAAATGAAAAAGCTTATCATCAATACACACTAAAGTACAAAAAAATTGAAATTTAGCAAACGACTATCCTGCAGCTATAGATTACCACTACTTCTTGTCACATTATTGTGTTTATTTTTTTGCAAATTGAGTAGCCAGCCTAATTTCTTAACCCCTTCAACCCCATAGTGACGTACCTGGTACGTCACAAAATTGTGCAATTTTTGCCGGTGTGCCGTACCAAGTACGTCACGGAAGTTGCGATACTCTGGGTTCCCCAATACCATGTAGACGTACCAGGTACGGCATACTAAAACTGCTCTACAAATGCTTTGTATTCAAAGCTATGGGCGAGTACTGGCGAAATTCTGAATCAGCATTGAATTTTACGCATACTCGATTCCAGTTTTTGGAAATTTCTTTATTTCGATAAGTTGCGTTCCTCTCATCACTGTCGATTTGATCATAACTTTGTGACCTTGTATATTGCTTGAGATGAAAAAACATGGCATATTTAGAAACTGCATTCAGTTTCCTTTCAGAAAATGTATATTTTTGGGGGTCAACTGTACAAATAAACTGATCACAGTCAGTTTTAAAACATAGTCTTAACAACTACCCGCGCGCTGTCGTACTGGCTAACCAAAGTAGCTAAAAAAACCTGTCGTACACAGGAATGCAAAACGCGTCGTTGCGAAGGGGTTAATATTATTATAACACTTTTGATTCTCTGACTTGGGCATTTTTTTAATACAATATATGATTTGTTTCCGACCATGACAAACCAAAGCTCCTTCTTTACCTTTGCCGTCTTCAATTTCATGCTTTCCTGGTAATCTTTTCAGGAGGAAATACTTTCCAAACTGTCTTCTTACAGCCTCTTTTTCCTCCTTAGACCAAACATGTCTGGTTTTCATATTTGACTTTGCAGAAATAGTCTTCTGTTTGGAAGATGTCTGAAAGTTTTATCTGGCAGCCATTCATCATCTGATTTATCATCAAAGTCAGACCATACATCTTCATCACTTTCATTCAACTCACATCCATTTTCGACCATGTCGGTCGCGAAACAAACCTTCAGTCTGTTTTTCACCTTGAGTTTCCAATTGCCCATCATCTTAGTAATCTTACTGAATTAACTGCTGACAGTTCTGAAACTCTGTGACAGTGATTACAGGTGCAACTCCTGAAATATGAGAAAAGGAGATTAAAGAAGTTATTTCAGATGATTTAATTTTTGCAAGGTTTCATGTCTTCATTTCAACAAGCGAGTTATTGTTTAGGCTTTTAGTTAATTACTGTGTAGCCACAGTAGTTAATAGACAATGTAACAGTTGATGCAAATTTCAGCACGTTATGATGGGGAGAGTCAGATGAACTGATCGTCTACCCCTTAAAAACGAAACTATGTAGCCACAGTAGTTAATAGACAATAATATTAATAATATGCTGTTAACCTTGCCGTATAGTCTCTAAATGCCACCTTTTCCCAGAAGTCATGGGTCGCTGAGTACCCCACATTTTGTGCAGCACAAGTCATTTATTGTTATATGAATGTGGGGTCATCCCATGACGTAGGCCAAAGGGTGGTAAAAATGCAAGCTCATTAGGAGTCACATAAATGCCCTGTGCTTACTGGGAAGGAATGAGGTCAAGATTGCCACATGACAGAAGAATATGTATGTAGTTTCTGTCACAAATCCCAGACTGGGAGATGTAATAGTTTATGACAGGACGACAATCACGAACAAACAAGTTTAACACTTAACAAAACAACCCATCAGACTCACACATTTATTAAACATAATTATACATATAATAGCGCAATTACATACATTATATTATTGAAATGAACTGCCGTACAACGGCCTTATTCTCACACACACTCTCCCTCGGATCCACAATCCGGTAGTTACTCCTAAAGGCACTTCGGCCTCAGCCTCTCCCCTCAGGGTCTTAATAGCACATTAGTAATTCACTGGCACCGCAGTCTCTCAATATCACCTTCCTATGGTCATACACCTTAGCATTCCCCTAGCACCTCAGCAGGGCCATAACACCTTATCATTTCAATAGTACATTCTCCCCTCAACATGGCAATAGTGCATTATCACATTCACGCTCATATCTACGTCCCTGTCCGTGGCCTGACTGCCACGACTTTATGTGCCTCTACTGTCCTGCACTGACAGCCTCACTTCTGGCCTATGTGTGGCCTCCGGCCCTATGCTGGCCTATCCCCTGTGCTCATCGAGGTGGCTCTGCGGCCCGTCCTCGACACCTACAAGAATAACATTACATTGGTATAATACCCTACCATTTCTATTCACTCCACCTCTCCTTACAATCCATGAAGCGTACACACACTAGTTCACCTTTCACTCACCACACATCTTACGGTAACACACCTCCATCGGAGTACACACTACTCACTCGCGCTACAAATCCATGAACTCACTTTCATCTATCGCTCGTGGCGCACATTGCTATATCCAATATCAAGGACTTCCACATTCCTCACATATACTTATTTACATCATGGTAATAGACGAATATAATATAATACATCAATCATAATAATCAATCAACGTTCTACGTACCAGTCATTACTGGAAAGACTCTCTCACTAGTCTTCTCGACTGCTCCCTTTATGTCCGCCCGATGGGCTCTTATTCACAGGTCCGCTCCGTAGGACCTTCTAACTTGCAGTGATAGTAATACCGCGCTTTCGCCTCATTCAGACCTCCCCCACTACTCACAACAGCACGCTTAACTTGCTGTCTACTGTGAGCCCTTCTTACTCTACACCCGCTCTGTAGCAATCCCCTTAATTGCACTCACTCCACTCGTGACATCATCCCCCACCCCAAAAAAATTAATGCAATTAATTTCAAATCGCATCAAGATGACTGTCAACGAGTGAGCGTGAGCAATACCTACACTAAAAAAAATGACCTAGCAGTTCCCCTAGTATATAAAATACCGAAATCAGGGGAAAATATGGGGATCAATATGGCCTGCAATATGCATATATGTGTCACATCATGAATAGCTAGCTAACCACAATACTTAATACAGAATCAAAAACCACTCAACCTATCAACCATTCTTCATATCATATATATAATGTCAATATTTTAAAGTCGACTCATTCACACAGATCCTGTCAATGTTCCTGTCCTCCGATGTATAAGCCGCTGAACTCTTCCCCTAGGCTCGACTAAGGTAGTCGGCGATATGATTGCTGGTTCCTGGAATTGGTTGAATAACGAAGGTATACGGCTGCAAAGCCAATGCCCATCTAGACAAGCGTGGGCTGGACGAACGATTCTTCGACAAAAATGTCAGTGGCTTGTGGTCTGTCTGGATACAAAATTCTCGTCCCATGAGATAACGTCCTAGTTTCTGGACGGACCAGACAATGGCAAGACACTCACGCTCTAGCACAGAATACTTTCTTTCTCTCTGCAATAACTTCCTACTGACATAACATACAGGATGGAGACATTCGTTCTTCTCCAGTAGAAGACAAGCGCCGACACCAGAGTCCGACGCATCCGTTCTGAGGATAAAATTAGATCGAAAATCGGGTAATATCAGAATGGGTGACGATGATAACGCTGTCACCAAATTATCAAATGCTGTCTGACATTCAGACGTCCACTGGACCTTATCGGGTTGTCCCTTCTTAGTAAGGTCAGTAAGAGAAGATGACAAGGAGGAAAAATTTGGAATGAACTTTCTGTAATAATTTAAAATTCCCACTAAGCTTCTGACTTGTTTCTTTGTTTTAGGGATTTGCAACCCTGCTAACTTGTCAATTTTTGTTACTTCAGGTCTCTGAACACCTCTACCCACAATATGTCCTAAGAATATTATCTCTGGACATGCCAAATCCATCTTTGCGGGTTTAGCAGTTAACCCAAAATGACGTAATCGTTGAAAAATTACTGTTAGTGTCTGAATATGATCAGACCATGTCGACGTATGGCATGCTATATCATCAAAGAATGACACGACATTAGGTATGTCCTTCAACACTAGTCTCATTAATCGTGCAAACGTCGCTGGCGCGTTTACCAACCCAAATGGCATGACCTTAAATTGGAATAATCCAATGGGCGTTTGGAACGCCGTGTATTGTTTAGACTCCTCAGTAAGCGGGATTTCCCAATACCCTTTCGTCAAATCTATCTTGGAAAACCACGTGGACCCGGCCAATGAAGCTATTAATTCCTCCTGAAACGGAATAGGCTCCCTATCGCCTACCGTAATAGTGTTCAGTCTTCGAAAATCAATACAGAACCGCACCGATCCATCAAGTTTTTTCACGAGGACGATGGGTGATGAATACGGCGATGTTGATGGTTCTATCACATCTAACTTCAACATTGACTCAACTTCCTTTATGACTCTATCTCTCGAAGAAAAAGGCAGCGGATACGGTCTAAGAAATACTGGCTTATCCGAAGTCAACTTTATTTGGTGCTGGATCACCGTAGTGCGACCCGGCAAATCCGTAACAACGTCCGGGAATGACGCTAACAGGGTCTCAAGTTCCCTACTCCTTGAACTCGTAAGGTCAGGGTTAATTTTTACGTCCCTGTAACCTTGTGTCGCAGTTAACTCCGGCAATTGAATTTGTAACTCTTCCTGCGCCTCGGTGTCGCTTACGTCACAGTCCAACTGGTCTACGACCCCCGTACAAGCAGTAGAGAAGACAGTCTCCTCTGGTCTTGTCTGTGCACACAGATACTGTGGTCTCTCATAAAATCTCTCTAGCATATTAACATGGAAAACCTTACTCGTTCCATCAATGTGGATAGCGTAATCTACCTTTGAAACAACTCGCTCAATAACATAAGGGCCTTTCCATGTCATCAATAACTTATTATGGTCCGTAGGTAACAACAATAGGACCTTGTCTCCTGGCTTAAAAATTCTCAGTTTGGAACCTCTATCTTTATAGTCTTTTGCTCTTTTCGAAGCGATACCAGAAGCTTCTTCTGCTATAGTGCGCGCTGAAGATAGTCTTTCTCTTAAATCAACAAGGTACTGAAACACCGAAATCTGCTCATCGTCTCCCGATGATGGCGACGTCATCATGTCCCGAAGAACATCAGTTGGGCCCCTAGGACTACGACCGTACATCATTTCGAACGGCGAGAATCCCGTTGACTCCTGCCGTACCTCTCTGTACGCGAATAACACTGCAGGGATATATCTATCCCAATCTTTAGGGCGATCAGCAGCTACCTTACGCAGCATCGACTTTAACGTCGAGTTCAATCTCTCGCACATGCCATTAGCCTGCGGATGATAAGGGGTGGTAGTGATGGGTTGTGTGCTGAATAAGCGGAACAATTCCTTCATCATCTGCGACGTAAATTGCGCGCCCCTATCAGACAGAATTTGCTCTGGTATTCCTACCCTAGCGAAAATTGCAAACAACGCTTCCGCGACTGCCTCAGACGTTATGGTCCGCAGAGGAACCGCCTCTGGCCATCTCGTAGCATTACATTTGACCGTTAAGAAAAATCGATTCCCCCTATCGGTCGCTGGGTGAATGGGGCCAACAAGGTCTATCGAGACCTTTTTAAACGGTTCCGAGACCGTGGGGATCTTCTGAAGAGGAGCCTGGGGTGTACGACCCTTATGCGTCGTCTTTTGGCACGCACTGCACGTCTTACAATAGACCTGCACATCTCTGTGGATCGATGGCCAGTAAAAATTTTTAAGAACCCTTTCTTTGGTTCTAGCTATCCCCATATGACCCGCTAATGGGACATCATGTGCCAAATGCAATACTGTTGCGATCAGCAACGCTGGCACAACGACCTGCTTTAAAATGGAGGACACCGTTACATACTTACGGAACAGAATGCCCGCCTGAACAATAAAGGAGGACGACCCGTTCTTATATCTCCTCGTTTTCTCGGTTCGCGCTTCCCCAAAACATGGGTTTAATGATGGGTCCTCCCTTTGTAATCTCGCCAAGCGCTCTGGCGTGATATCTAGGTTGACCGCTGGCGTCGCCAAAGGTCTAATCTTATCTTTATCAGCTACCCGTCGACGTGTTTCGACCGCGGCGCAAAAGTCAATACCTTTTGATTGCGACCATGCTTGCACGTTCTCATCGGAAGGGGAAACCACCCGTGATACATTCCCAATGATGAGCTGGGCGCCTGGAAAACAACCAACGACTGCTTCGACTTCCCCGCTAAGGAAAGGTGTATCTATCACTATTCTTGCCATGGGTAATTTCTCAATGGCCCCCGAAAATTGGATGCACGGGACAGTCTCACCTGTAAGCTGTGAATCCCGAATGCAATCCCTATGCACTCCCACAACGGTAGATCCTGTATCTCGTAAAACCGAGACCGGTTCGTCCCCAACAAACCCCGGATAAACCCTAAGACCACCTCCTGTATGACATGAATTTATAACGGGGATCTTTCTCCCACAAGGTAAAACACCGGAAGATAATAACTTCTCACAACTGGGACACTTAGAATACTGTCCGCCTCCGTTGTCCGATGTAACACACGCAGCCGCATGATGAAATTTATTTGGGGAACATGGACTGGAGCTACTGTCCACGTTCGCCGCTATCCTACCTGCAGGGCAGTTCACGCTGATGTGATCTGCTCTTCCGCAGTTCCAACACTTCGCGGCCCTACACTCGCGTGAAAAGTGACCCACGCGTCCGCAAGTCCAACACTCCGCTCCCTGTGCTGTACTAGGCCTGGGTCCCCGTGACCCATCGCGACCGGAACTAGAGTCCCTATGCCGTCGGTCATCGGCAAAGGTCACAATTCGTCCCCGGCCATTACCGCGACCTAGCCCTCCTGCTCGGTCAAACTTACCGGATCCATATGCCGGTGATTGGTGATAGCCCCTACGCTTCCCCTGGGCTTGCCCGCTATAGGCACCACGCTGACGCGACCTGTCCCCAAGTCCTGCCGGCGACCCCTCGACAACGGCGACGTACCCAGCATCTTGGACGTACGCCCTGGCGACTGGTTTGGACGGATGCGCCGTACGGTATGCCTCCGCCAACTTAGACGCCTCCTGCACCGTCGCGGGTTCGTTCTCTTTCAGGAAAGCCACCAGATCTTTGTGGCACGACGCGTACAGCTGGTCACGGATCATTAAGTCTTTCAGTTTAGCAAAATCCGCGCCCACATGCGCCAAGTCTACCCAGTTCGCGAAATACTCCGTTAGTCTCGCGACGAAGGCAGCAAAGTCCTCCCTGGTATCCGCACGTGCTCGCCTAAACTGCTCCCGGAAATATTCCTCGGTACGCGCAAATCGGCGAAGCAGCAAAGCCTTCAGCTTATCGTAATCTTGCACGTCTTCGCGCTGTAGCTCTTTAAAGTAGGTTAACGCTCGCCCCTGCAATAGAGACGCCAGGTACGTGGCCCATAATTCCTTATTTTCCCCCCATTGCAATTGTGCGTTCAGTTCGAACCTGTAAAGGAAGGCGTCTATGTCGTCCTTCCGGTCGTCGAACGTAGGGAGCTTAATCCTAACGCCACCTTTATTGTGTACCTGCCGCTCAACCGTTTCCGTTGGCGTATTCTTTTTGCTTTCTAATTCCGCAATCTTTACTTGCGCCTCTATCTCCTTTAACTTTAACTCCCTCTCCTGAGCCTGTTTCTCCTGTTGCTGATGCAACTCCTTTAACTTAAACTCCCTTTCCTGTTGCTGAGCCTCTAACTCCTTCAACTTAAACTCTCTTTCCTCTTCCTTATCCTTAGCCTCTCTCTCCTGCTCCTGAGCCTTAGCCTCTTTTTCTCGCTCTCTATCCTTAGCACGCTCATCGCGCAAATCCGCCTGCTGTTCTTTAATCCAGCCGCGTAACTCCTCTCCCTCCAGGCCAAGTTCCTTACCCAACTTCATTAGTTGTTGGAGTTCCGCCATTTCACAGATTTATGGTTATGGTATCTATTATAAGACGACCAACCTGTCGGTATGATCACTAACGATACGACCAGAGACCTGAGATCACAACAGATATAACAATACCCAGTTGTCTCAAATACAATTCAGAAATTTACCTTTACAGCACAACTAATTCTATATCTATAAAATGTATAGCACTACTAATTATAAAAGAAAATAGAAACGACAAGAATGAAGAAATACAGTAGAAGGACCACAAGTACGTCAAGGACAACGAACCAGACTAGGACAAAGACCTAAAAAAGAAAATATAATGGAAAAAAGAATGCAACCTAACTACGCCGATTACACTACACGGTACGAACAAGAACAGAGTCTGAAAAAAAAGAACGTATCTATAGATAGGTAGAAAGAGGGACAAGAGAATACGTCTTCCTGCGGAACAGAGAAGATATCGACGCTACAACTAAACACTAGCAAAGCCCTACAGAATGTTCACCGTGATGAACGAAGTTCCAAGTTTATCACACCTTTTTTTTAAAGGATAAACTAGGTTCAACACAGCAAACGAAAACAGCAAAAACAGAGAAAAAGACAGATTAAAGGAACAGCCCCCGATCCAGGGTACAAAATTTCAGTTTCACTTAACTTCGAATTTTGAGTTTAACTCCTCCCCTTAATCGGAGCTCTGGCCGCTTGACTCCTCAGGCTGGCACACACACTCTGCAGAAATTTAAGTACACATTAATACATATTCATCAAAATACATGCATCAATACATATTATTATTTATAACCATACATAAATCATACCATCATGACATTTCCATTCATCCCACGAACAAAGACAACAGCACGAATTCCTAGCACAACAGAAAAACAACTAGATATAATGAATACACAATGTCAAAATGACCACAGGTAAACAGGACGAGCCCCCAGTGTCACAAATCCCAGACTGGGAGATGTAATAGTTTATGACAGGACGACAATCACGAACAAACAAGTTTAACACTTAACAAAACAACCCATCAGACTCACACATTTATTAAACATAATTATACATATAATAGCGCAATTACATACATTATATTATTCAAATTCTCAAGATCAAGTGGCAAGACAGGATCTCAAATATCGAAGTTCTGAGCCGAGCCAACATTCCATCAACTCAGGCTCTCCTAGGCAAAAAAAGACTGCGGTGGCTTGGACATCTCCACCGTATGGAAAATGATCGCATCCCCAGACAAATTCTCTACGGGGAACTTGCTACTGGCAACCGACCCAGAGGTAGGCCACATCTGCGATTCAAAGACACTTGCAAGGTCACGATGAAAGGATTCAGCATCGACCCCAATGAATGGGAGAACCTTGCAAATGATCGAAGCAGATGGAGACAAAAATTGCGCAGTGGCACGCTCGCAATAGACTTCAAGGCAAAAGAAACATACCTGACAAAACGACAGAGGCGGAATGAAAACACTCGCCAAAGTGAACCCAAAAGACTGACCTGCAATCACTGCCATCGCACTCTCGGGTCAAACATTGGTAGAATAAGCCACGAGAGAAGCTGTCAGTCAAAGTGAAAGTGAATATTCTAGCTGCTAAGACCGTCTGTAAAGACGCTAAAGGCCATATATATTATTGAAATGAACTGCCGTACAACGGCCTTATTCTCACACACACTCTCCCTCGGATCCACAATCCGGTAGTTACTCCTAAAGGCACTTCGGCCTCAGCCTCTCCCCTCAGGGTCTTAATAGCACATTAGTAATTCACTGGCACCGCAGTCTCTCAATATCACCTTCCTATGGTCATACACCTTAGCATTCCCCTAGCACCTCAGCAGGGCCATAACACCTTATCATTTCAATAGTACATTCTCCCCTCAACATGGCAATAGTGCATTATCACATTCACGCTCATATCTACGTCCCTGTCCGTGGCCTGACTGCCACGACTTTATGTGCCTCTACTGTCCTGCACTGACAGCCTCACTTCTGGCCTATGTGTGGCCTCCGGCCCTATGCTGGCCTATCCCCTGTGCTCATCGAGGTGGCTCTGCGGCCCGTCCTCGACACCTACAAGAATAACATTACATTGGTATAATACCCTACCATTTCTATTCACTCCACCTCTCCTTACAATCCATGAAGCGTACACACACTAGTTCACCTTTCACTCACCACACATCTTACGGTAACACACCTCCATCGGAGTACACACTACTCACTCGCGCTACAAATCCATGAACTCACTTTCATCTATCGCTCGTGGCGCACATTGCTATATCCAATATCAAGGACTTCCACATTCCTCACATATACTTATTTACATCGTGGTAATAGACGAATATAATATAATACATCAATCATAATAATCAATCAACGTTCTACGTACCAGTCATTACTGGAAAGACTCTCTCACTAGTCTTCTCGACTGCTCCCTTTATGTCCGCCCGATGGGCTCTTATTCACAGGTCCGCTCCGTAGGACCTTCTAACTTGCAGTGATAGTAATACCGCGCTTTCGCCTCATTCAGACCTCCCCCACTACTCACAACAGCACGCTTCACTTGCTGTCTACTGTGAGCCCTTCTTACTCTACACCCGCTCTGTAGCAATCCCCTTAATTGCACTCACTCCACTCGTGACAGTTTCATTACTGTAATCCAAAAGTCAAATGATCTACAGACTTGAAAAGATCATTTTGGGGTCTATTGACTACAATATATGAGGAGGGTTGATTGTGATTTAAGAGGCTTTCCCCATCATTACACCCCAAGGAGAGAGGAACTGTCAGGGGAGAATTTGAAGCACAAGCTTAAAGTTTAGTGCTGGGACCACTTGGCCAAGGACGAAAAAATTCGGAGGGCCCGTGTGCACGTTGCGCACGTTAAAGATACCTTGGCAGTTGGAAATCGTAAAGAGCAGGCCGAAAGGCCGCTGCCCGGGCAAAATTGAAATTAATAGATTAAAAATTTATCCATATCATCTCCCCCCCCCCCCCCTCCCCCGCCAGAACAAGAAATAATAAAACAAGTAAAGTGAGGTGTAAATGCCAAGGGCAGCGAACCTCCTAAAATAAAGACCTCAAATGACTTGGCCAAATGCGGGCCAATAAATTACAAAGGGAAAAATATTTTTGTTGTTTGACAATCGTGTTCCAGGTTATTTAATATTATTTTCCTTTGTTATATTAATAACCTAATTAATAATTGTTCATAAAAGCCACGGCATATTTGAATAACCGCCAACTTCTGAGATATTTAATGGCCAATTCGTGGTGATAAACAGCCTTTTTAAAGTTAAAACAATAAAAGAACAGTATACTATAATAATAATGAATGAATTCAAAGTGAGGAAGACATTGCACGAAGACAATGACAAATCTTTGTACCATATCAGCGATTATTATTTTATCTATCATGCATTAAAAAAAAATGTATTGTAACTTATAAACTCTAATGTAGCTCACCTTTGTCTTTCAGTTTCGGTAGTCATTTTTCAGTGAAGCAAATGCTTGTGTTGCTGTCCAAATGACTCTCTGTAAGAGAGAACAAAAATATGTGCATCACTTTACTTGACGTTTCACATACTCGATAAAAATGATCCTGACAAGCCAAATTTTTCCAAGTTTTTTAACATGACACTCTACTTTTATAAAAAAGACACTGATTTATAAAAACTTAAATGTACTACTTTGTTTTAGTATCTCAAAACTTAACATGGAAAAAAACGAAGTGATTCTACTTCCACTTCCAGATAGACAGTTCTAAGTAATTGCAATCCAGAATTTCCAGGTCTGAGATCGCAATGACTTTCGTGCTTGCACATTTCTATACTTACTGGCACTTACATTCTAGCAGCACGATGGGCTACACACTTCAGTTAACATGAACCAATCTAGATGAATAAAAACTACCAGTCCACCAATTCTTGTTTCTGTTACACTAGTTACAGATTAAGATCAGGTTAAGGGTCAGGTTTTGGATCAGCAGTTGTCTCTATCCCGATCTCTATCAGCCAGATGATAAGTGCTAGAAATGCGTTTGCGCTAATCCATCGTGACTTCAAACACGGTCTGTAACGGAAGGCTAATTGAACAACTGTGATTACACGTACTGCACTCTCTATCTGAGGCTCCCCCCTCCCCCCCCCAAAAAGTTTCTATAGCTAGATCTAGTATAACATTTATATGATCTAGATCTAGATCTAGATCTAGATTAGATGTATTTTAATTTACCAAAAAAAAAGTTTAAAAGTGTAATACATACACTAGGCAAGCTTCTATCTTTAGCCCTTTTGTCTACAATAGGTCTAAACAGTAGTCCCCCTACATGTCCTCTGTGGAAATTTGTACCGAACCTAAAACTGAAGGCTAGATAGTGGGAGAGTCTTGATAGTCCGGCCAAACCCCCACCCTGCCTTACTCATCACTAACTAAAACTGTATGCATTCATTTGAGTTTGCAGCTGAAATATTTTATTTTCTGCACTCCCTGCTGGCAGTCTATAGGCCTAGATCTAGATCTAGATCTAGAATAGATCTAGTGGTTCAGTTCTATAATTTCATTGCCGTTGACAGAGACAAAACGACTAAAGTTTCAAACCAGTTAGAGTTAACCCCAAATAGATCTGTCCAGACATCTAGATCTAGCTGGCTCGGTGGCTGACAGACTAGACTGTAGACAAGGTTCAGCCTTGACAAGTAAACTAGAGATTCTACTTCTAACTTCTACTGTCTTTTAGATCTTAGACCGTCTTACTCTTCGTCTTTAAAGAGGCTAATAGAATCTAGATCTAGAATCTCTAGATCTATGTATATATCTAGATCTAGGTCAAGATAGAGCACTTCCGGTCGAGGAGACGACGCTTTATCTGAGAGCTCCAAATTTACACCCCCCTTTTGATGAATTTACCAATTTTTAATACGTATATTATACCAACAGTGTTTTCACTGTACTTTTATATGAATTGGAAGTGAATGGGAATTATAATTTGACTAAATTTTTAATCTCTTGGTCCCAGATTGTGATTATAACTGGAAGGTAAGGGTGGACTGAAAAGTTCCAATATGGCGACCGCTTGTGCCGGTGGGAAGTCCACGTCTTGTGCCATTATCAAGAATGAGACAGTGAGATCTCTCCTCTTAATGTTGATAAGTTTATTGTTCACCGTTTTAGTATATAGATCTAGACCAGAACTGTATTCACTTGGATGTAGATGGGATATAATTAGATCTAGATCTAAACATTAGGCTAATTATAACAACTGGAAATTTAGTGTTGTCAACTCGCCTAAATCCAGGACCTCATTAATAAACATCTGGTCTGTCCTCGGACAGAAAAGTAGATATAGATCTAGAACCAGTCCGAAATTTAGGCTAAATAGTTCTTCAAATACAATGAACATCTCTCTGGTATTGTTCTTACTACTGTCATTATCGGGTGACGTGGAGCTCAACCCTGGACCCCAGACTAGATTCCTCCCTTGCCCCGTTTGCCTTAAAAAATGTACCTGGAAAACGAGGGCCATCGCATGTGATAGTTGTGACCGCTGGTACCACATCGACTGTATGGGAATAAACTCAGTAATGTATGAAACACTGGGCAATAGCAGTGCCGCATGGGAATGTATCCAGTGTGGCATGCCAAATTTTAGTTCCAGCTTATTCACTGATTTTCAATTAAACTTAGACTGTAGTAGATCAAGATCCCACAATAGTTTTGATATCTTACAACATTTAGATACTAATAAAAGTAACACAGAAATACCAATCTTTGAACCAAAATATTCGTCAACCCCACACCCCAAATCCAAGAAAAAAGAGCCAGCCAAAGAGAGAACTACGTTCAGAACCCAGGTTATAAATTTTCAAAGCATTTGGAACAAGAAAGAAGAACTCAGCTCATTTTTGAACGAAACTAAACCTGACGTAATCATCGGAACAGAAACATGGCTAAACGAAAATATAAAAACCAGTGAAATTTCGATTAACGATGATTATGAAATCTACAGAAATGATAGGAAGAAGAGAAGGGGAGGTGGGGTCTTGATAGCAGTGAAGAAGAATTTAGTTAGTGAAAAAATACCTAGTGAGGAAGCAGGAGAAACTGTTTTCTGTAAGATTAGAGTGCAGGGTAAACCTCCTCTTGTTGTGGGTGCAGTCTATCGACCTCCTGGTAGTGACTTGGAAACTAGTAAGAACATTTGTAATGAACTTCTCAGTGCCTACCAAAAGAACAAAAAGGCTACCATCTGGATAGGAGGAGACTTCAATTTACCTGATATAAACTGGGAAGAAGGAAATGTGAAGAGTTGCCAAAACTTAAGAGAAATAAATGACCTATTTTTAGACAGTGCTGCGGATATAGGCCTAGAGCAAGCAGTAAAAGAGACCACTCGAGGAGATGCACTGTTAGACCTATTCTTTACTAATTTCCCTAACCTTACAAGAGAGATCAAAATTCTTCCTGGACTAGGGGACCATGACATAGTCCAGATTGATTCAGAACTGAAACCCTTTAAGAAAAGACCTATTAGGCGACAGATTTACCTATGGAATCAGACAGACGAAAATAATTTGAAAAGGGAGGCAGCAACTTTTGGCACTTTTTTCATGAAATACCACTCTTCAAAAACTGACGCAAACAAACTCTGGGACTGTATCAAGTTAAATTTGAACATGATCATGGAAAATGTCCCAACAAAAATGTCATCCACAAAAATTCACCAACCCTGGATAAATACTTTAACGAAAAGATTAGTTCGGAAAAAATGTAAATGGTTCAAAAAAATGAAACAGTGCAACTCCGAACGAGTGAAAAACAAATATCTAGAAATTAAAAGATTGACACAGAAAGAATGCCGGAAAGCTCATAATAATTATATCCATGAGATGATAAGTGATTCATCTGATAACAGTAAAAAACTTTGGAGATATGTGAAAAGTAAAAATAAAGAAAACTTAGGAGTAGCCGCACTGAACGATGAGAGAGGGCACCCACAGCAAGATGCCCAAAAAAGAGCCAATATCTTAAATACTCAATTTTGTAAGGTCTTTTCCGACCCAGGGGGAGTCTTCTCGGGAGAGCTGAGTGATGCCAAACTGCCGGATATGGATGAAATATTTGTCACAGAAAATGGAGTACTGAAACTTTTGGAAAACCTTAACGAAAATAAAGCTACAGGGCCTGATGGAATTCCCGCCAAATTACTGAAACTCTGTGCCAAGGAAATTGCCCCTGTTTACACTTTGTTATTTAGAGCTTCAATTGAACAAGGAAAAATACCGGAAGACTGGAAAAAAGCAAATGTAGTACCCATTTTTAAGAAAGGAAATAGAGCTAGTCCTGAAAATTATAGACCAGTCTCCCTGACATCAATATCTTGTAAACTTTTAGAGCATATCTTGCATACCAGCATCATGAAGCATCTCGAGAAACACTCAGTTTTAACACATGTACAGCATGGTTTTAGAAAACACAGGTCGTGTGAGTCCCAGCTGGTCACAACTTGCAATGATTTTGTTAATAACTTGAATAACAACAGGCAGACTGATACCATCTTATTAGATTTCAGTAAAGCCTTCGATAAAGTGCACCATGCTAGTCTCTTGACTAAACTAAACCATTATGGAGTTAGAAACAGTACTTTGAAGTGGATTAAGTCTTTCTTAGAAAATAGAACACAGATAGTCGTCGTTGATGGAAAGTCATCCAATCCTGCAGCTGTTCTCTCGGGAGTACCCCAGGGTACTGTAATGGGCCCCTTACTATTCCTAGTTTATATTAACGATATGCCAAGTAAGATCTCTCCAGGCACTAAATTACGACTGTTTGCTGATGATAGCCTCCTCTATAGAACAATAAACTCAAAAGAAGATACGGAAATTTTACAGAAAGATCTAGACAGTCTACAAAAATGGGAGAGGGACTGGCGTATGGAATTCCACCCCAATAAATGCCAAGTCCTGAGAATTTCAAATAAAAAACACATCACCTCAGACTACTTTATACACGACGAAAAATTGAGCGAAACACATGAGGCTAAATATTTGGGAGTTACATTGGACAGAAAACTTACATGGAACCAACACATTAATAACACATGTAACAAAGCAAACGGTATACTAGCATTTCTAAAAAGGAACATCTCTAACTGCGATAGGAAAGTAAAAGAAAAATGCTATAACACCTTTGTGAGGCCCTCCCTAGAGTATGGCTGCAGTGGCTGGGACCCCCACTGTCGAATAAACATAGACCAACTGGAAAGGGTCCAGAGGAGAGCTGCCCGCTTTGTGACAAATGACTATACTAGAAGTAGTAGTGTAAATAAAATGATGAGAGACCTCGAGTGGACACCATTAGAAGAGAGGAGAGCAAAAAACAAAGTAAAAATATTTTATAAAGGCAGGGAAGGAAATATCCATATCCCACTGAACCACCTCACCATTAATACCAGAGGCAACAGAAGGAATAATATAAAATATAACATCCCAAGCTCACGGGTTAACAGCCATCTTTATTCTTTTTACCCTAATGTCATCAGGATGTGGAACAACCTCCCGGCAGAAGTCCAAACACTATCGTCTGCAACGACTTTCGACAATGAATTTAAGAACATTATTATCCGTTGCAGCTACCATTGTAACTAAAGTGCGGGTTGTATTTCTGTGCACAATCTGGAAACCAAGAGATATTTATACCAGAGTTATATATACAAAAGACTTTATACAACTAATATATTTTTAAATGGTCTTAACATCTATGTAAGGTTTTACCCTGCTTTTAGCCTCAGAGGAGCGACGTTGAGTCGCATATATAGTAGTGCAGTTGGGGAATCGTCTTCTAGACGGACCAACTATAAAAGAAGAAGAAGAAGAAGAAGATATTTAGTGGGAAAAGTAATTTAACATAAACTTACCTCTTTTTGTTTCTGAAAGCTCCACATTGGATGATACATTTCCGAAGCGTAAATGAAACTGAGAGTTCGCCTCAGGCTGAGAAAGTGAAAGTGAAGCCCTCACGATCCGCCATTACTTTGACTTTCTCATTCTTCTAAACAGAAGAACAAACATGCCAGGTACGATTTCTCGAGGACCAAAATGATAAAACGGTCGTAAAAATTACGCCATGTGTTGTCTTTTTATACATTAGAAACATCAGATTAGATCTGCATTGGGAATTCTTTATGCATTGATATTTATCAACTTTCTCATTATGTAAAATGTTCGAGTGATTGTGGAACCAAACAGGACCAATGTGATGAGTCAATGGCCTCGACATGCCATCATTAATACGTCAAAAATGATTGGGCTATGGCACAGCTTAACTGGCAATATTTCCTCCACCAATGACATTGTGCCTATTTTTAGCCCAGGCCCCTACGGACATGACTGGGTGTTAGAATTTCACACATACATTGTAAAATGTGTATCAGGTGTGTGTGAAAAGTCATATTGACCCCAATCTGAGGACTTCCGCCAAATTTGGCGGGAACGTCAGGGTCCTCAAAATGAAGGATTTAAATCAATATCATTTCGAGGACCTGAGTGTAAGTCCTGACACTGTCATCAGGTCCTTGGATGGTTGGTGTGTATTCAAGTTTATGTCCTCGTTTGTAATGCTGTGCTAACGCAGACACACACACACAGACACACACACAGACACACACACAGACACACACACACAGACACACACACACAGACACGCATACACACAGACACATACACACACAGAAACACACACAGACACACACACAGACACACACACACAGACACGCACACACACAGACAAACACACCCACACAGACACAGACAAACACAGACACACACACAGACACACACAGACACACACACACACAGACACACACACACAGACACACACACACAGACACGCAGACACACCCCCACTGAATAACACAGACACACAGACACAGACACGCACACACACAGACACACACAGACACACACACACACTCACACACACAGATGCCCCCACACACACACACACAGACACACACACACAGACACACACAGACACACACACAGACACACACACACACCACACAGACACACACACAAACACCGACACACACACACCCACACACTAACACACAGACACACACTCACTCACACACACAGAGACACACAGACACACACTCACTCACACACACAGACACACACACCACACAGACACACACACAAACACCGACACACACACACCCACACACTCACACACAGACACACACACACCCACACACACACACAGACACACACGGACACAGACACACAAACACACACACACACAGACACACACACACAGACACCCACTCACACACACAGACACACACGGACACACACAGACACACACTGACACACACTCACAGACACACACACAGACACCCACCCACAGACACTCACACACAGACACATACAGACACCCACACACAGACACAGACACACACACACAGACACTCACACACAGACACACACACAGACACCCACACCCAAACACACACACACAGACACACACACACGTACACACACACCCTGAGACACACACAGACACACACACATAGACACACACACACACACAGACACACACACAGACACACACCCAGACACACCCACACACACAGACACACAGATAGATAGACAGATAGATGGATAGATAGATAGATAGATAGATAGATAGATAGATAGGTAGATAGATAGATAGATAGATAGATAGATAGATAGATAGATAGACAGATAGATAGACAGATAGATAGATAGATAGATAGATAGATAGATAGATAGATAGATAGATAGATAGATAGATAGATAGATAGATAGATAGATAGATAGATAGATAGATCAAACAAGGAGAACGGGAAAGGAGTCTTTAAAAAATCAGAAAGAAATATTACACTTATTTACTAACCCCTTTTCTCCCTGGACCTGACTAGATCAGAAATCATTCAATAAAAGCTGTATGGAAAGACAGACGTTACATATATCTACAACTTATCATAGATCATGGTTCAATGTTGAGTACTATGGAGCATATGCGCCTTTCTACCTGTCTGTCATCTTGCCATTCCGAACACCCGAGTACCCCAACCGCCCGCCCCCCCCCTCCCCCCGGCCGCACCACCGCTCATCTCTATAGCCCCCACCCCACCCCACCCCCTCCCGCGTAGATAAAAATTAATAAGATCCAGTGTAAGAGTCTCTCACCAACACGTTCTTCAAAATGGCGCATAGTCAGACATGAACCCCTTTTCAAATTTGGCTTCAAATTTAAATTCCAAACGATAATAACAAATAACATTCCTTTAAAACTGTATTTTCCTTGAGGTTTCATTTTAAGTAGCCTACATAAAACGAAAAATTGTATGTAGCGAAGCCCTGGGTGAAAAATAAAACCCAAACGATACAAAGCAAACTAAAGAGAAGACAGAAAATACACAAAATTTTCTTTGTATCGTTTGGGTTTTATTTCTCACGCAAGGCATCGCAACATACAACATTTTTCTTTTTGCCCAATTTTGACTTTGCTTATAGCCCTGCTGCGACCCCACAGTCTTTCTGTGGTTTTTATGATATTTCGTCAGTTGCATAAAACGAATGTAACATTATCTGGCACATTTTTTATATAGGTGCCCCAATTAGGTTTTGACCCTCCGCCCCCGGATGGGGGCAAGTTGCGGGGGGGGGGGGAGGGTTGAAATCCTAATGCTTCTCTTTTAGTAGTATAGGTAATGATCGCATAACATTTACAAGGAATCTGAATACATAGTGGAACATACACTTGGCGGCACGACTGGTGTCCTTGAAATTCTGGCAACGACCGTTGTAAGATCCAATCCCAACCAGAGGGAGGTGGCACTGGCAGAATGCAGAATTTGAAGGCACTGGGAAAAAGTGGCTAGGGACTGCCAATAAGAGGCAATTAAAACAAAAAATGAAGACTGTAAAATTATCATACTGTATTTTTCTGTACGTTTGCTATGTGCTAGTTGTTATGCAAACTTGATGTCAATCCTACATCATTCCTAAGTTGTATTTAAGTCGGAACAGAGTAGTATTTTGATCAGATTGCCAACCTCGAAACGATGCCATTCCTACATGCAATCTTGATGTCAATCTTATTTAGAACGCCGGCATAAGACTGGTGTAAAAAAAATTATATCATTCTGAGGTTGGATTTAAGCCCCAACAAAAAAAAATTACTCTGATGGATTGCCAAAGTCGAAATGATTCCATTCTGATGTGCAAACTTGTCAGTCCTATGTAGAATTCGGACATCGGACTGATCTGGGAAAAATGACACTTAAGTCGGAACAAAGCAGTTTTCTGATCAGATTGCCAACACCAGAACGATGTCATTGCAGCATAGAATTTTAATGGGAACAAGATTGGTTTTTGAGCATTTTTCCAATGTCTGGTTTCTACATTGGAACGATGCCATTTCGACGGGCAAACTTGAGGGCAATCCGATGTAGAAATCCAACGTCGGACTGATATTGGCTTGCTGGATGGGCGAGTATATTCGCGGTGGAAGTATCAGAGAGGGGCTTTGCCAGTTCAACAATAATGCTCTCTTCTGTAGAAACTCAATCTAGGTGGCAGGAATATTAAAAGTATCCTTAAGAAAAAGCAACAAGCCTGAAAAATTCTTGTTGCTGGATTTGGTGTAAAAGTGTGAACACTAATTTCATATAGACAAAATTTATATTATATAACCAGTGGCAGAATATTGGCAGAATGGATAAATGGACACGGTGATCTAGAAGCAAGGTGCTCGCGTCTCATGCCGAAGGTACCAGGTTCGATCACCTGTCGGTGCAGGTCTGTTGGAATCTTTTTTATCTGGGGAAAAAATCCTGTCCCTGATCCTATGGTAGGTAGGATCGATCACCTAGTCGTCTCGGAAAAAATCAGAGGGCCCTCGTGTGCACGCTGCCCGCGTTAATGATGCCCTGCCAGTTAAAAGTGGAGAAGAGCAGGCCGAACAAGGCCGCTGCCGGGCAAAACGCTAAAAAACTCATCCCTACCACAAAACACACAGAAAGAAGAACAAGAAAAGTGAGATGTAAATGCCCATGGCAGCGAAACTCCTAAAACAAAGACTTAAACACGCAGAATGGATAAGACATCTGCACCAAAACCTGACAGCACTGGTTCAAACCCAGAGTCTTAGAGACGAAAAGCAAAAAAAAAAAAAGGCATGAACTCGGAGTGGACGGGGTTCTAGAAGATGTCAGGAAGTTGAAAAGTTGAAGGCTGAAACATCTAATGAAAGAATCCACTCTTCCTCTGAAGATCGTCAACTGCCGCGCTCCATCTCATGAGTCTCTTACCCCTCACGTAAAGACACCAAAACTCAGATCTGGATCCTGAAGATATGAATATTTATTGCACTTTATTTTTTTGTTTTTCTTCTTTGTCAGTACTTCCTCTGACTAATTTCTGTCCACTTAGATTATAATACATGACATTGTTTGTAACAATTGTAGCAAGAAATGTGAGGAATTGATGATGTAATAAAAGTAAACTTGGCGGTTTTACTTTGACAGAGAGGAAGAAATTTGAACTGAACTTTTTACAGGTGACAAGAGAACCAACTCAGCTGCTGAGTGACGTCCTGAAGTCAATAATAGTTGTTACGAATCTGGTCTGGGTGATAGTGCCCTCCAGTGTTAGGGTTCTGGACTAAAGTCGCCTCTAGGTGTTATGAAGAGGGTCTTCTCAATGATGGTATTATGACTGCATTTAAATCGAGAGGTATTTAGTATTCAATCTTTCGTACCATGCCACACACTAAGAACAATCTGAATAAGTTTCATAAACAGACCTGCAGGGCCACAAATTTAATTACATTAATTACCCTAACAATTTTGTCTAGATCTATTACATAGTAACGACAACATCAGCAGCATCCAATCTAAATTCAATAATATGTCACTAGAAGTCTTCTCTAGATTCCTATAATATTATGATAATTCTGACTCACTAACAATTTAAGTACTAATTATCTATCTCTCAGATATAGTCTGCCTACTATATATCAATCAATATACTAATATGAGCTCTGGCGACGATGTCATCTCAGCTATTTGTGCCTACCGCTTATAATGAATCGAGCCCGTCAATATAAACTGACGTAGCTAAGTCTAGAGATCTACTCTAGGATGGGCTGGCAATTCCCAGCCTCATCCAGACAAATCAATCCCAATTCACAGATGTGTATGCTATACATTCATACTAGTTGCAAGTCAATATAAATCTTTGTCTTGCATTCTTGGGCAGCATTCCTAGTATATGCGGCAATTCTGTCCTAGTGGATAACTTATGTTCAGCTCCTCGTTCATTGTTGAGTCATCAATGGACAAACACTTACGCTTGGTCCCTGGTGTTAGAAAACCAGGGAACAGTGGACAATAGCAGTGGGCATATCTCATTCAAGCATATGGCTTCATCTCAATGTCTATAGTGGACTAGACATGATATCGAACAGACTTAGGATTCTTCAGGCAGAATCGTGCCGACGCCTGCACAGATTGGAGTTTTCTGTATGGAGTAATGGACATAGGTATGGCTACGCTTTTATACTGTGCAGCCACCTGCAAATTACCGTCCAAATCCCTAGATTTGATTGGTGCATCCATGCGAGCTCATCTCGCAGTATTAATATATTCTACGTGGGAGTTGGTCACGGCCTTGTACTAAAACAGACAAGGTCAATTTAAAATGTCAAAACAATTACTGAAATCTTTAAACCCTCGTGCTTTCTACATTTTATGTACGAATTTCTGAACGCGACTAAGCGTCTTAAACTATCTATCCTTATTCACCCCTTCTCTTCCCTTCTAAGTGTTCATCAAAATCACGGGGTCGAGAATTGCACTGTCACTCCTAACTTATCCATTTATTCTATCTCGCCCCACTTTCTTTCCATCTCTAAGAAAAAGTGTTTCAAAAACAAACTGTTCACGAGAACAGTTCAAGGACAAAATTACGCTGGTTATAATCAACGAGACCGTGAAAAATCAACTCCTTGCGAGTCGTGACCCAGCACGGCAATTATAGTACTTAACCCATGACATCCCCCACCCCAGTGGAAATTTTAAGAAAAATTTACACGATAGGATCCAAGAAACCATAAAGTTGTTGTGGTGGGGGCTCAAGTAGTACTGTAGAAAAGTCAGCCTTAAGCTTGAGAACAAAAAATTTAACTAAGAACGTGCATATTTAATGGACAAAAAGCATACAATTATTGATGCCACGTTCTGTAGAATCTAGTCTATCGAAACATTCTCACTCCACACAATCAAACTTCTCACGAACATTTATAATAACAATGAGTATATCACTGTATACTGCTGAATTAAAGTATAACTACTATCAAACAATCAGGCTGTAGCATCTGCAAGCTATCCCTTGCCCTCCCCCGTTTTCGTGTTACACTGGTGAGCATGTGTTCATTTCTGTTTTCATTTTATTGTTGACAACCGTACTCCGTGACCTGACCTTCTTCTCCTAGTGAGTAGTTTTTTCCTCGCCCGCTTGTTGTCAGGTGTTTTGACTCGTTCAGTAAATATTAGTATGTTCCCGAATATTCGATAACGTTGTGGAAACGAATGTTTACGCCAGATTTGGCCCTGAGTGATGTAACCTGATGACGTATTGATGCGTGATTGGTTAGTTTGTGCGAGGGCAAAGGTAACGTTTATTTCGGGAACTTTCTGTAGGAATGTTTATATATATAGACCTGTGTGAGTGGTTGGGGGGGGGGTGAGTAAGTGAGTTTCCTTTTGTGTGGCGTAGATATTTAGTTTCGCTGGCGTCTTCCTAGTAATTTATTGTTCACTATACAGTTATTAAACTTTAGTATTATTTGATCTATCGTCGGATCTCGTGTTTATTTATTTTACAGCTGTAATAGTTTCGTTTTCTAAAGGGTTGTAGTTAGATCAACTAACTCCCCCCTACTATAACGTGCTAGAACAACCTCAGCTGTTACATATTGGGGGCTCGTCCGGGATCCGACCATATTCGAACGGACCAGATCTAAATTACTAGATTTATTTACATAGTTTACAGTAGAATATCATCGACAAGCTATCTACAACATGTCGGAGGTTATTGGAAGGCTTAGCCAGGAAGCGGACGCTATGGAGCTCACTGGGCAGGAGAGACGGGACTACCTCCGTGAAGGCCTAGAAAGAGAAAGACAGCTGGAGGCTCAACGACAGGAGAAGGAGGCTGAACGACAGGCTCGGGAGAAGGAGGCTCAACGACAGGAGAAGGGGGCTGAGCGACAGGCTCGGGAGAAGGAGGCTGAACGACAGGCTCGGGAGAAGGAGATGAACCACGAGTTGGAGATGGAGAAGATCCGCCAGCAACGTGGAGGCAACGACTCAGCGCAGAAGACCGACGACCACGACAGTTCCAAGAGACCCAAGCTACCTGCATTTCAGGATAAGAAGGACGATCTGGATAGCTGGTTGCTGCGGTTTGAGAGGTTTGCCGAGACAGCTGAATGGCCCAGATCCACCTGGACGACATCACTGTCTGCCCTGCTGACCGGGAGAGCTTTGGAGTGCTTCTGCAGACTACCGATCGACGAAGCCAAGGACTACGACAAGGTCAAGGAAGCGTTGCAGAAGAGGTACAACCTGTCAGAGGACGGATACAGACTCATGTTCAGACAAGGTAAGCCTGAAGATGGAGAAGATGTTGGAATGTTTTTGACCAGGATCAAGACCTATTTAGAGAGGTGGATAAAGCTGTCGAAGACGGAGGAGACCTACGAAGGAGTGAGAGATCTGTTCGTCAGAGAGCAATTCATGGATGCCTGCCCACCAGACCTTGCAACCCATGTGAGGGAGAGGAAACCAAAGACGCTACAGGACATCGCAGATTCAGCGGAGGCGTACCTGGTAGCGAGGAACCGGACGCTCATCGGGAGCGCCAGACTGCAGAGCAGGCCAGTGCGACAGAGGCCCAACGGAGACAGAAGCCCACAGGTCTGCCATAGGTGCCAGAGGCCGGGACACAAGGCGACGGAGTGTCGTGCAAAGTTAAACGACAAAGGTGAGTTGAAATGTTACCTTTGTGGAAAGCCAGGCCACGTTCGGAGGATGTGTCCAGCCCAGAAGGATATGGGACGAGGCAAGCCGAACAAGGCGGCGGCGGCCGTAGTTATAGCGGCGGACGAGTCGTCAAGACAAGATGTGACGACGGCTGACACCAGCATCAACGTTCAAGCGGTAATGAAGGACGGGAAGCTACAGTTAGCGGTGCCTGTTACGTTCGGAGGATGCAGTGACGGAAGGACCGTGGAGAAACTGAAGTTACCAGTGATGAAGGGCTTGATTGGAAATCGAGCGGTAGATGTCCTAAGAGATACCGGCTGTGAAGGTGTAGTGGTGCGGCGAGCACTGGTGGACGACGGACAGCTCACCGGTGGGAAGAAACTTATCGCGAGGATCGATAACTCCTTGCTAGCGGCGGAGGAAGCCGTTATCGACGTGAAGACGCCTTACCTGACGGGCAAAGTGACGGCGCTGTGTCTCCCGGAGACCATCTGCGACCTAGTAGTCGGGAACGTGGACGGAGCGAAGGATCCGTACGATCCTGATACTGAGGTGATGGTAGGAGCGGTGACCACGAGGGCCCAGGAGAAGAGGAAGGACCGGTCTACGTCGCTGAAGGTGCCGAGGGCAGAACGGCACGCGGGAGTGGATAGAGAGGAACTTACCCGACTCCAAGAAGAAGACGAAGTCATTAGGAAGTTAGAGCAGAAGAAGATCCCAACTAATAGAGGCAATAAATCTGTTCATTTTGAGAAACATGGAGGAGTACTGTACCGGATCTACAAGGACCTGAGACAGGCGACGGTTATAAGGCAAGTGGTACTACCCGAAAAACTGAGAGAGTATGTACTGAGTGTAGCCCACGACTCGATCGTCGGAGGACACCTCGGCGTGAAGAAAACCAAAGACAGAGTTATGAGCAATTTTTATTGGCTTGGAATTGAAGGTGACGTCGCGAGATACTGCCGCTCATGCGACATATGCCAGAGGACGGTGAACAAAGGAGCGACCCCAAAGGTGCACCTGCAGAGTATGCCAGTAGTGGACGTACCATTTAGGCGAGTGGCCGTGGACTTAGTAGGACCTATCGACCCCCCAAGTGAAGGTGGACATCGGTATATCCTGGTGTACATAGACTACGCTACTCGCTACCCTGAAGCCACACCCTTGAAGAAGATCGACGCAGAAACGGTAGCAGAAGCCTTAGTGAACATCTACAGCCGTTTGGGTGTGCCCGAAGAGATCTTGTCGGACCAAGGGACCCAGTTTATGTCAGATGTCATGAAGGAAACGAATAGACTACTGGGAATTCGACAGTCGACCACTACAGTCTACCACCCTATGTGCAACGGGTTGGTGGAGCGATTCAACGGCACGCTGAAGAAAACATTAAGGCGACTGTGCGCAGAGCAACCCAAGCAGTGGCACAGATACATCAACCCGCTGCTCTTCGCATATCGTGAAGTTCCCCAAGAGTCGACCAAGTTTGCCCCATTCGAGTTGCTGTATGGGAGAACTGTGAGAGGACCAATGCACATTTTACGACAACTATGGACCAAGGACGTAGAGGAGCCGGAAACGAAGACCAGTTACCAGTACGTCATGGAACTACGTGAGAGGCTGGAGGACACATGGAAGTTAGCGACGGAAGAACTCTCCAAGGCTCAAGGTAGACAGAAGACCTACTACGACCGGAAGGCGCGAGAGAGGAAGTTCCGCCCCGGAGATGAAGTGTTGGTGCTACTGCCGACGAACACTAACAAGCTCCTAGTCCAATGGAAGGGACCATATAAGGTAGTCTCAGTTGTCGGTGTTAACGACTATAGAGTCAAGATGGGTGCAAAAGAAAAGACCTTGCACGCCAACCTCCTCAAGAGATACATTCCAAGGACGTCAAAAGCAGCAGCAGTGGCAATGGAACCGAGACCTATTGTGACCGAGATGTGTGGGATGGACACAGTAGGAGAGATACCACGCCTGAACATGTCAACGCCATAAAGGACGGCGGCGGTGATAGTGCTGAGACTGTACTGGCAGAGGACGACATGATGGACAAGAGTCAACCCGTGGAGTCAGCTGGCATGACAATCATCGAGGACTGCGACCTGGAAGGCGACAACGGTGGAACGACGGAGGACCTTGCCGACCTAGGAAGCTGGGACCAGAATGAAGGCTACAGAGATGTCCAGTATGGAACGCAACTGACATCGGAACAACGTCAATAACTCTGCGATGTGGTGAAGAATTACCAGCATGTCTTCACCAATCTCCCTGGATGCTGTCAGTTCGGTGAACATCGCATCGACCTGACGACAGAAGTACCAGTTCGTCAACGACCATACCCGGTGCCCTACGCTATGCGCGACTCATTGAAGGAGGAGCTTAGCACCATGGAACGGCTGGGCATCATTCGAAGGAGCTCATCAGCTTATGCTTCACCTGTTGTTGTCGTCAAGAAGAAGGACGGATCCAACCGAGTCTGCATCGACTACAGGAGGTTAAACAAGATCACAGTATTCGACCCTCATCCGACAGCAGCGCCATTAGAAGTGTTTCAGAGTCTCTCGAGAGGAAAATTATTCTCTCGGATTGACCTGAGCAAGGGATACTGGCAAGTGAAAGTTCGAGAGCAAGACATTCCCAAGACGGCGTTCGTCACCATGGGCGAACACTATGAATTCATTCGGATGCCTTTTGGGATGATGAACTCAGGAGCCACGCTGAACAGGATCGTAAAGCCATTGATCCGTGGAATGAACAATGTGACAGCATATGTGGACGACCTGCTGATTCATACAGAGACATTCGACGAGCATGTGAAGACTCTCAAGGACTTACTGCAGAGGATGGACCAAGCTGGATTAACTGCAAGACCATCGAAGTGTCTGATTGGAACGTCTGAAGTAGACTTTGTTGGACACTTAGTGGGAGAAGGTATGATTGGCCTGTTAGAAGAGAATGTATGTAAGGTACGAGACGCACCCAGACCCACCACTAAGAAGGAAGTGAAAGCATTCTTAGGATTAGTGGGATATTACCATGAATTTATTCCTAACTTTTCAGCGATTGCATCACCATTGTCTGATTTACTTAGAAAGGGTCAGCCCAATATTGTTCAGTGGGATGAAACGCAGGAGAAAGCGTACACCTCTTTGAAGAATGTCATTATCTCCAAACCCGTGTTATGTTTGCCAGATTTTTCCAAAGAGTTTGTCTTAGCAACTGATGCATCAGATCGCGGATTAGGCGCTAGTCTTATGCAGGAACACGAGGGAAAGTTGTACCCTGTGGCATATGCTAGTCGTAAGCTATTGCCTCGTGAGACAAAATATTCGGTCTCAGAGCGCGAATGTTTAGCTATTGTTTGGGCTGTAAAAAAGTTTACTTTGTATTTGTATGGAAAGGAGTTTGTGCTCCAAACTGACCATCGGTCATTAGAGTTTTTGAACTCTGCCAAGTTTGACAGTCCAAAGTTATTACGATGGAGTTTATTTTTTACAGTCTTATCGATTCAGGATTCACTACGTAAAAGGCAGAGAAAATGTCTGTGCCGATTTCCTGAGCAGGGTATTTTAAAGTAGTACACTATCAGTGAAATGCATTGTAACCCATACTTTTGCCTACTAGATGAATTTCTAGGACGGCAGTATTGTACTGTAATTGGGTACATAGTTCATCTGTAACGGAATATTGAATTGATGGCTGATAGAGAGTCATGATGTGTTAGTCACATTTTGATTTTATGCTATGTCATATTAGTTACCAATGGAACTTGGTGTAATTTTTGGAAAATGTAACCCAAATGGGGACTGCGAGCAAGCAGTGTTTGTGTTATATTGCAATGTTGTAACTTGTTTTGACCTAATATGATGAAGAAAGACCCTAACCAGTGGTCGGTATGTATTGGTATTTTTGCCATTGTACGTATGAGTTACACATTTTGGAGATAACCATGTTATGTACAACAAGTTATATGCTATGATTCGTGCACGAAGCATTATGTAAACGATGGGCCATCGTTTCACCTTATATGATTTGTAATAATATCATTGACCATTGTTTCACCACAGTGGTGGCGTTGTGTTGGCTAGTGGCCTACTGTCTACTATTGGGAAGCAATGACGGTATTGTATTAGTTATGGTATTAGTGATGCAAAGGATATTGCATTGTATTGTATTTGCGATGAAATTTGGGAAGGCACTGAAATTGTTAATAATTGTAATAGAATTAGCAACTACCTTTGTGAGATTGGGAGTACTGTAAGATTGTTATTTCAAGATATTGCAGACGCTGAATAATGTTTCGGAGTTGAAAATATTCAACTTAAATTGGGGAGTTGTGTAGCATCTGCAAGCTATCCCTTGCCCTCCCCCGTTTTCGTGTTACACTGGTGAGCATGTGTTCATTTCTGTTTTCATTTTATTGTTGACAACCGTACTCCGTGACCTGACCTTCTTCTCCTAGTGAGTAGTTTTTTCCTCGCCCGCTTGTTGTCAGGTGTTTTGACTCGTTCAGTAAATATTAGTATGTTCCCGAATATTCGATAACGTTGTGGAAACGAATGTTTACGCCAGATTTGGCCCTGAGTGATGTAACCTGATGACGTATTGATGCGTGATTGGTTAGTTTGTGCGAGGGCAAAGGTAACGTTTATTTCGGGAACTTTCTGTAGGAATGTTTATATATATAGACCTGTGTGAGTGGTTGGGGGGGGGGGGTGAGTAAGTGAGTTTCCTTTTGTGTGGCGTAGATATTTAGTTTCGCTGGCGTCTTCCTAGTAATTTATTGTTCACTATACAGTTATTAAACTTTAGTATTATTTGATCTATCGTCGGATCTCGTGTTTATTTATTTTACAGCTGTAATAGTTTCGTTTTCTAAAGGGTTGTAGTTAGATCAACTAACTCCCCCCTACTATAACGTGCTAGAACAACCTCAGCTGTTACACAGGCCTTACTGAAGGAATAGGCTCATAATTATCTAGTCAACACACATAATTGCTGCTTATATACACATTCACAAACAATATATTGTTAATTAAAATACTGTGGTATCCAATGGCAGCAGTAGCTCTGGTAGCTTGGTTTGCCATGTCTCCATCTCATTGACCCGCTGACAAGGGCGTCAGGTTTGTCAGAAGTTCAGGTCACAGTCCGGAATGACGCTGGTGGAAAGAGGATGTTCACAAAAAAGGATTGTAAAACTGGTTCATAAAATAGTGAACAAGATAATGTGAATCCATCCACCGTCCAGAATTGAGGGGGAAAAGTACTATCCAACCCCAATACAAGACACAACACTCTTTAATAGGAAACTAAATTAGACGTGACAAAACATCAGCTTGGGAATTGTCACCGCCAGGGATAGCCCGGATAACAAACCGGTATTCCTGGAGTGCAAGACTCCACCTCGTTAATCGAGCATTTTTAGCCCTGTTAGACTTCAAGAATAACAACGGACGATGGTCCGTTTCAATTATAAACTCGGACATGAGTAGATATCGCGAAAATGCGTTTACAGCAAAAATGATAGCGAGGCACTCTCGCTCGATAATTGCATAGCGGCATTCCCTATCTAGCAACTTGCGGCTGGCGTATAGACACGGCCGCAAGGTATCGTCTCGTTCCTGCAACAACACAGCTCCTAATCCCTTGTCCGACGCATCAGTGCGGACAATAAATATTTGGTTTATATCTGGCAGTATGAGAATGGGGGAAGTCGAAAACAATCGTTGAACGGTACGAAGTGTATCAGTACATTCGGTTGTCCATTTCACTTTATTAGGAAAATTCTTTCTTGTGAGGTCCGACAACGGAGCTGTAAGCGAAGAAAAATTTGGAATGAACTTTCTATAATAATTAAGAAAGCCCAATAAACTACGAACTTCTTTCTTAGTTCGAGGGGCTTGGAGCTTTAAGATGGTAGTTATCTTCTTGTCATCAGGGGTCTGAACGCCGTGGGCAATTGTATGGCCCAGAAAATTAATTTCATTGTATCCTAAAAACACTTTACTGGGTTTCGCCGTAAGGCCAGCTCGACGAAGAGCAATAAAAACTTGACGTAGGGCTGCGAGGTGGCCCGACCAATCGGTTTCATAAATACAAATGTCGTCAAAATACGACAACACGGAATCCATATTCTGGAGCAATATTGTCATCATACGCGCGAAAGTGGCAGGGGCTGTAACTAATCCAAAAGGCATATAGCGCCACTGCATAAGACCCAACGGGGTCTGAAAAGCGGTATATTGCTTGCTATTCTCATCAAGCGGAATTTGCCAATAGCCTTTGGAAAGGTCAATTTTAGAAAAAATCGTTGCCCTCGCTAACTGCGCAAAAAGATTCTCCTGGTTGGGAATCGGTTCAGCGTCATATATCGTAACCTCATTAAGTTTACGATAGTCAATACAAAAACGCACTGTATCATCTTTTTTTTTCACTAAGACGATGGGTGAGTTATATGGGCTCGTCGATCGCTCTATCACTCCCAGGTGAAACATGTTACGTACCTCGGTTATTATAGTCTCCTGTGCGTGCAGCGGACGCGGGTATGGTTTAACAAAGACGGGTATTTCCGTCTTTAATCTTATAACATGCTGTACCAATGAAGTATTACCTGGTAGATCAGTAAAGACCGTAGTAAACTCGTTAAGCAAATCTCTTATATCTTGTCTTTGCGATTCAGACAGATCTGGATTTATATGTACATCCGAAGTATTTTCAGAAGATTGGAGTGCGGGGATTGAATGCTCTATCTTAATAGGATCATCATCGTCAACTGAAACTAAGGCCGCATTGGCCTGAGCAACCACATTTCGGCGATTATTCTGACGATTATCATCGTCGGACAGGTACTGCTTTAACATATTTATATGGAAGACTTTGTCCTGTCCGCGAATCTTGATAAGATAATTTACTCGAGAAAGTCTCTTTAGGACTTTAAAAGGCCCCTTCCATGTAAGAAGGAGTTTATTTTTCGTTTCCGGAAGGAGAACAAGAGTTTGGTCTCCGACGGCCAAGGTTCGCAATCGGCTACCCTGATCACGATATACTTTATAAAGACTCGCATGCGCACTCGAAGATTTTTGTGCGAGCTGACATGCATTAAGAATTCGATGTCGCAAGTCTACAACGTATTGATATGCAGACCGCGTATCGTTGTCGTCGGTGTCTGATCCGGCGAATAAATCACGGAGTATGGCCATTGGACCACGTGGCTTGCGACCATACAATAATTCGAAGGGGGAAAAACCCGTCGATGCGTTCGGTAGTTCTCGGTATGCAAAGAGAATAGCGGGGAGCTGTCGATCCCAATCAGTCGGCTTGTCGGCCGAAACCCGCGCAAGCATAGCTTTCATGGTAGCATTCCATCGTTCACAGCAGCCATTAGACTGTGGGTGGTATGGAGATGTCAATCTTTGTTTAATCCCTACCAATTCCAAGACTTTTTTAAAAAGTTCAGAGGTAAACTGTGGACCTCTGTCCGATAAAATTTCAACCGGAAATCCAAGACGCGAAAAAACAGTAATAAGGGCTTCAGCCACATGATCGGCTGAAATGTCTTTTAGTGGAATGGCCTCTGGCCAACGGGTTGCGTAGTCAATGACAGAAAGTATGAAGCGATGTCCTCTGTCTGACTTGTGTAGAGGGCCAACTATATCTACGGCAACGCGCTCAAATGGTCTGGAGACCATTGGCATCTCCTGCAGAGGAGCCCGCGATGCTCTCCCTTTAGGAGTACGTTTCTGACATACGTCACATGTTGATACGAACCGGTTTACATCTGCGTAAATACTGGGCCAAAAAAAATTGCGATAGTATTCGAGACTTAGTTCTGGCCTTTCCTTGGTGACCCGCCAAGGAAGTGTCATGGGCGAGACGAATAATGTCGCGACGAAAAGATCTTGGTACTACAAGCTGCATAACGGTCTCTCGCTTATTCCGAAAATTACGATATAATAAGTCATCTTTAATAAGAAACTTAGAGGTATCCGGCGCTGTAGGATCAACTTTAGTAAACAAATGTTTCAATGTGGGGTCTGACTGTTGCTCATCATGGAATGCACTAGACGTTATGTTCAATTCAATAGTAGGGTTACTCAATGCACTGTCTGCTCGTCGACTCGATTGTAGGCGTGTTGTCGCACAAGCAACACTCTCATCCTCAGTCCAAATTTCCAAGTTACCGATAGGAAACTTTATTACTTGAGGTACATTCCCTATGATTAAATCAGCCACCGGATTAGGCAGTACACATGCGGTAACAATACCTGTGAGAAAAGGTGTATCAATATAAACTTCTGCAAGACGGAATCGCTCTACAGATCCGCCAAAAGTAATACAAGTTACATCCTTATCCAAAAATTGTGTTGGACGGACTAGTGACTGCCGAACGCCGATAGTCGTGCATCCGGAGTCACGTAGAACAGAAGCGCGAATCGCGTTCACGCGGCCCTGGTAAAATGTTAATTCACCCAGTTCATGTAGGGCCGACATGACTGGAATAGCTTTTGATTGTCATGAAGATTCAGAATGACCGTCAGTCTCATAAGGTGTAGATTTAACAGAGCAGGCATTCGCCGCTTCCATTTTGACGGTACAAAATTTTTGTATGTGGCCTACCCTATTACACCTAAAACACATAATACGATGAGGATCGTTTCCACGATAAGGAAGACTCTGCGGTCTATCATAATCATGATTATTATCAAAATGCACTCGTCGCGGCGGTCCCTGAGGCCGGTTATATTGTTGGCCTGGATAGTTGCCACGATAATATGGGCGAGGCTCGTAAAAAGAATAGCTCTGGTATCCTCGACGCGGGGATACATTACCTCGATTCGGGAAATCTCTCTGTCTAAAAAAAGGCGGCTCTGATTGAGAGCGCGGATTTGGGGCCTGACGCCGAGTCGGCCTCGAACGATCGTGTCCGGTTGGCGCTCCTTTGCCCACGTTGGCATAACACGGTGCTGTAGTTGAAGGCTTTGCCAAAGGACGATTTGGGTGGGCGGACGCATAACGTTCCGCACACGATGTGATTTCTTCAGAGGATGTCGGTGCCCTCTCTTTAAGGTGGGCAACCAAATCGGAATGACATGCCGTGTAGATTTGGTCTTTTAAGACCAAATCATAAAGTTGAAAATAATTTCCGGTAGTCACGTTCGCGAGTTCGATCCAACGATCTAAGTAATGTTTCAGCCGATTCACATAAGTTGAGAAATTTTCAGATGGCTCTGGTTTACATGCGCGAAATCTCTGATGAAAGCCATCTTCGGTATGTTGGAATCGCTTAAGCAGTGCTGTTTTAAGCTTGTCATAGTCGTTGGCATCCTCTACTTTGAGGCTATGAAATACTTCTAGAGCCTTACCTGTTAGTAAATTAGAAAGGCATGAACTGTACATCGCCTGCTGCCATCCGACGCATTTCGCGTGTAGCTCGAACCGATGCAAATATGCGTCGATCCGGTCCAGTTTTTCATTAAACGTCGGAAGCTTCGGTTTTGTAGCATATGTATTGCTGGCAGCAGTGGGGGCTATAAGCGATTCTCGCTCTAATTTCTTTATTGCGAGTTCATGCTCCCTTTTTTCCCTCTCCACAGCCTCTTTTTCTCTTTCTCTTGCTGCTAACCGATCCTCCCGGTCTCGGTCCTGCTGTATTTGTCGTTCGCACCACGAGGCGCGTTCTTGTTCTGGTATACCTAGGGCCTTGGCAGATTCAATGTATTTGAGAAAATCGGCCATAATGTGTATTAAAATCTGTTACTCGTATTGATTCGTATAGAATCAAAACACTGGCACGCTAGTGTGTGCACAATTAGTAAGTATTTACCTACTGTTACGGTATACCGCGGTATCAATTATATTATCTCTAACAGTTACTCTCAATATTAATCCAGTGTCCTATGTTACCACTGCTTCGCGAAAAGAACGTTCTATCTCTCTCTGTAAATTGCAGGCAGTGTCACTTGCACTGCAAAAAATTTTATCTCTCTCTCTCTGAATATGAATACTAGTAAGGCAGTGCCGTCTATTCCACTGCAATAAAATATATATGTATCGCCTTCAATGCGACAAATCAGTGTCTTAAGTGATCACTCTCAAAATGTATGTCTCTCTCAACGCGACGAACCAGTGTCCTCTGTTATCACTGTCAAAAATGTATCGCTCTCTCAATGCGACGAATCGAAAATATATCTCTCTCTCAACGCGATAAATTTGGAATATCTCTCTCTTCTCAAAACGCGCACACGCAGTGTCCTCTGTTACCACTGCAAAAACTCTCAAAACGCGAACACGCAGTGTCCTCTGTTACCACTGCAAAATTATTCTCTCTATATTCGACGTGAAATTAGCACGTGACCAAAATTTTTGTATCTCTCTCTCTCACATATTAATACCAGATTACAATTCAACGTGGTTTTAGCACGTGAAACACCTCAGGCATATATTGTAAACCTAGCAATGTCAATATACTAGTATAAAGTTTATAAGGAAGGAAAAAAAAATAAAAAATACACTAAACAGGACGCTAGACTCACAAGGAAGACGAACGATAACAGACCCTACAAGTCCTAACTTATGTTACAGACAGTTTAAGAAAAAGACAGGAGAGACATCTTCCTAAAGAAATGTGAGGAAGCAAGAGAAACGCCACAATCTATACGAATAATGGATCCCTAATAGAACTATTCACAGTGAAGCAAATCCCCCCGAGTTATCAATAGCCACCAAGGCACTCTAATATCCTTCGTAATGGCAAAGAAGATATGCTAAACTATGATCCCATCCAACCTCCCGCTCTTAAACTAAACATATAGTAAAGGAAAAAAGCCTGTAAACACTGAGAGCGGAAAGCACCTCGCCCTCCTCAAAACTGACAATCAGATGGTTCACTTAACTTTTACTAGAGGAATTCAGATGGTTATGTCCTCAATCCATAGCTCGTTCCAAGTCCAAAAAAAATGTCTTTCTGTTACAGGTAGAATTCTAAGGTGAATGGTGTCCCTCGCCGGTGTCGTCGGGTCAATGGGATGATCAGCTCGTTATATGAAATTGAAACAAAATGTCATATTAATACAAATTGACTATAACCTATCTGTCTCTTAATCTAAAGTAAAAAGGACCTGAAATCACAATGTTATAACAGTACAATATGAAATAATGAACTAAAATGCAATAGATGAATCTAAGGGTAAGTCTGTAAGTTCTTTAGGGGGTCCCTCTCCAGTGTTACGAATCTGGTCTGGGTGATAGTGCCCTCCAGTGTTAGGGTTCTGGACTAAAGTCCCCTCTAGGTGTTATGAAGAGGGTCTTCTCAATGATGGTATTATGACTGCATTTAAATCGAGAGGTATTTAGTATTCAATCTTTCGTACCATGCCACACACTAAGAACAATCTGAATAAGTTTCATAAACAGACCTGCAGGGCCACAAATTTAATTACATTAATTACCCTAACAATTTTGTCTAGATCTATTACATAGTAACGACAACATCAGCAGCATCCAATCTAAATTCAATAATATGTCACTAGAAGTCTTCTCTAGATTCCTATAATATTATGATAATTCTGACTCACTAACAATTTAAGTACTAATTATCTATCTCTCAGATATAGTCTGCCTACTATATATCAATCAATATACTAATATGAGCTCTGGCGACGATGTCATCTCAGCTATTTGTGCCTACCGCTTATAATGAATCGAGCCCGTCAATATAAACTGACGTAGCTAAGTCTAGAGATCTACTCTAGGATGGGCTGGCAATTCCCAGCCTCATCCAGACAAATCAATCCCAATTCACAGATGTGTATGCTATACATTCATACTAGTTGCAAGTCAATATAAATCTTTGTCTTGCATTCTTGGGCAGCATTCCTAGTATATGCGGCAATTCTGTCCTAGTGGATAACTTATGTTCAGCTCCTCGTTCATTGTTGAGTCATCAATGGACAAACACTTACGCTTGGTCCCTGGTGTTAGAAAACCAGGGAACAGTGGACAATAGCAGTGGGCATATCTCATTCAAGCATATGGCTTCATCTCAATGTCTATAGTGGACTAGACATGATATCGAACAGACTTAGGATTCTTCAGGCAGAATCGTGCCGACGCCTGCACAGATTGGAGTTTTCTGTATGGAGTAATGGACATAGGTATGGCTACGCTTTTATACTGTGCAGCCACCTGCAAATTACCGTCCAAATCCCTAGATTTGATTGGTGCATCCATGCGAGCTCATCTCGCAGTATTAATATATTCTACGTGGGAGTTGGTCACGGCCTTGTACTAAAACAGACAAGGTCAATTTAAAATGTCAAAACAATTACTGAAATCTTTAAACCCTCGTGCTTTCTACATTTTATGTACGAATTTCTGAACGCGACTAAGCGTCTTAAACTATCTATCCTTATTCACCCCTTCTCTTCCCTTCTAAGTGTTCATCAAAATCACGGGGTCGAGAATTGCACTGTCACTCCTAACTTATCCATTTATTCCATCTCGCCCCACTTTCTTTCCATCTCTAAGAAAAAGTGTTTCAAAAACAAACTGTTCACGAGAACAGTTCAAGGACAAAATTACGCTGGTTATAATCAACGAGACCGTGAAAAATCAACTCCTTGCGAGTCGTGACCCAGCACGGCAATTATAGTACTTAACCCATGACAATAGTAACATGGCAATTCTACATGTAGGATTCACAAGTTTGCTCAGAAGAAAGACACTATACATGTATCCTTGCGTAGGTCTGCTGGTAATCACATTGTGCCAATGTTGGAGTCCGCCCCTCAAGTAAATACCCTACCAACCCTACAGAAACAGTATATAATTCTACGTTGGACTGATGTAGTGGTGTTGGCGGGGGAGGAGGGGGGGGGGGAGATTTAAATCGCACATGTCTCCTCAAAGTGGACCCAGATTGTCTTACAATGAAATAGTCACGCATTTCCCTCTCAAACACACACAAACACTGTGCCTCTTTCTCCTTCGCCATTTCTCTCTCTCTCTCTGCCTCTCTCTCTCTGCCTCTCTCTCTCTGCCTTTCTCTCTCTGCCTTTCTCTCTCTGCCTCTCTCTCTCTCTGCCTTTCTCTCTCTGCCTTTCTCTCTCTGCCTCTCTCTCTCTCTGCCTTTCTCTCTCTGCCTTTCTCTCTCTGCCTCTCTCTCTGCCTTTCTCTGCCTTTCTCTCTCTGCCTCTCTCTCTCTGCCTTTCTCTCTCTGCCTTTCTCTCTCTGCCTCTCTCTCTCTGCCTCTCTCTCTCTGCCTTTCTCTCTCTGCCTTTCTCTCTCTGCCTTTCTCTCTCTGCCTTTCTCTCTCTGCCTTTCTCACTCTGCCTTTCTCACTCTGCCTTTCTCTCTCTGCCTTTCTCTCTCTGCCTTTCTCTCTCTGCCACTCTCTCTCTGCCCTTCTCTCTCTGCCTTTCCCTCTCTGCCTCTCTCTCTCTGCCTTTCTCTCTCTGCCTTTCTCTCTCTGCCTCTCTCTCTCTGCCTTTCTCTCTCTGCCTCTCTCTCTCTGCCTTTCTCTCTCTGCCTTTCTCTCTCTGCCTCTCTCTCTCTTCTCTATCTCTTGGCCTGTCGGTGCCCCCCCCCCCCAATATGCGCTTATGACTGTTATCAAACTGGCTAGTCTTCGCACCAAATTTTAATAGGATACTATATCCAATACCACACCCTCCGCCATCCTAGATTCTTATTCAAGGTCAGTATAGTGAGCAGTACACATATATTATATCCGCTGTGACAGTCCCGCTGCTTCTTCACACACGTACACACACACACACACACACACACACCACATACACGCGTACAAACAGACTGTCATTTTATCAAATTCCAATTCCCCGGCATGATACAACACGTCCTCTAGCTCATAAACTTCACTGGGTGTATAAATAATTATAGGGTCACTGGGTACAGCCAAAAGGTGTTTGGGACCAATAGCACTGCTCTGAGGCCCCCGAGAAACAAAGGATCCCATACAACCAAAATGTCGTCCTAGTCAGGCTGGTCTGTCTTCTTGAACGCCGTACGGGAAATCTAACTTTGACACAACCACGTCAGGCTGCAGTTATCTATAGAACTCAGGGCTGCTAAAGAGATTTCCCCATATTATTTATTCTATATGACAATAATACATTTACGACATAAACACCGTGTTTGGGTTTTTTTTTTAATTAGTGCTGCAGTGTATGTGTGTGTGTGTGTGTATGAGAGAGAGAGAGAATGAAAGAGAGAGAAAGAGAGATAGAAGAAAGAAAGAGAGAGAGAAAGAAGGAGAGAGAAAGAGAGAGAGAAAGAAAGAAAAGGGCCGAGAGAGATCAAGAGAAAAAGAAAGAAAGAGAGAAATAAAAAGAGAGAGAGACAAGAGAGAGAGAAAGAAGGAGAGAGAGATAGAAAGTATGAAAGGGGCAGAGAGAGATCCAGAGAAAAAGAAAGAAAGAGAGAGAGAAAGAGAAAGAGAGAGTCAAGAGAGAGAGAAAGAGAAAGAGAGAGTCAAGAGAGAGAGAAAGAGAAAGAGAGAGTCAAGAGAGAGAGAAAGAAAGAGAGAGAAAAAGAAAGAAAGAGAGAGAGAGAGAGAGAGAGAGAGAAAGAGAGGAAACAGATTCATCTATCCCAGCAATACATTTATACCTATTAGGTTAAATTATGTTCTAATAAGGTTATACAATTTTACTTCCCCTTTCCCTTCCCTCCCCCAATATTCTGCTTAGATGTGATGTGCATATTAAAATTAAATAAATATAAATCCTTTCCACTATACATGGTATTAAACCCAATTCTTTCAAAACTGAGCCCTTATCATCCCTTCAATTACATGTATTTGTTAACAAAATATCTGGTCAGGGAAATTAAAAATAAAATGAAACTAAATAAAAAATATTGTAATCGGTTGTGGTAAAAATGAAGAAAATGGCGAAAACTGCTGAGGTCAAGTTTTGTGTTTACTGTTGAAGTTTACAAGAAAGCTGAGTACAGAAAATTACATCAGTCTAACAACATTTGCAAAGAGCAGTCAGACTTGTGGATTTACTTTGCCTGCAACTGAACAGTTTAGATCTAGCAAATGTTATACATCATGGACCATCAGAGATTTGCTAATTTTGGGTGGCTGGGAAAATACTTAGATCTAGCCGCACCCAACGTTCTCACGGACTCAAAATTTATCGCTTTGATCTTGAAGAAGTTAGAATTAGGTCTAGAATCTAGCTCTAGAATTTAGATATCTACATGTGTAATGGGGTGAACCATTACAGG
Organism: Onchidella celtica; assembly: GCA_963931925.1. NCBI lineage: Eukaryota > Metazoa > Mollusca > Gastropoda > Systellommatophora > Onchidiidae > Onchidella > Onchidella celtica. The sequence continues at coordinate 53,527,088 of OZ007577.1, read as the reverse complement.
GCTGAGTTGTAGCTCGCTGTGGTGAAAGGGAGATAAACCTGTTTATTTTGACTAGCTGTACCACTAGATGTGGTCAAGGGGAGGTAACCACACAGAAACCATAGATAATCTCCCCTTATTGTTTGATCGCGCACTTGACATGAGTCATGTAGTGTTGAGTAACATTGCCAACTGATGTACTCACTGCGCCAATTTTAAACCATAGTCTTAGCGTTGTCTGTATTGTCCGGGACTGGTCAATTTAAGTGACCATCCTTGGTGCCAGAAGTAGAATCTTGTTATGTATCACTACATTGTAAGTTTTGTTTAGTATTTATCTTGTTAAGTAATATTTTATTAAGATGGTGTATTTACAACATACACGAGCGAGAGGGTAGCTTCTAAAAATGTTTTTATTTGTTATAATGTTTTGTTAGAATCTGCACTTAGTGAACTGTTAGGGAGTAAATGGGTTGCGCGTTTTTGGGTGACGCTTAGATGATAGCCACAACTGAGTCAGTCAGTTCCGCCCAAGTCTTCAAGACAGCAGGACGTGTCATTCTGTCCCGACTGAAAAGAACTTGTAAATATTTCAAGGGATTGGTGAAGTGCAAGCTTTAACGTAGATCAAGTGTGAATTCCTTTGGCTAATTCACGTAAGTTTTTTCCCATTATTTTAGTTCTGGTATAATATTCTGGTATAATAACAAATCGTAAAGAGCAGGCCGAACAGGCCGCTGCCCGGGCAAAATTAAATAAAATTCATCCCTACCACCCACTCCCCCTCATCCCCCCCACCACCAAAAAAAAAAAAAAAAAAAACGCCGACCGGCGCTGCACTGTGGCGACGACGTGCCTGCTCCAGTTGTAATTGGGGTGCAACGGCACAAAGGCAAATTTCCCAAATGGGATTAAAGAGTTATACAAATACAAATACAAATACAAAATATAATATTTTGATGATGTGAAATAATAATTGGATTATACTTGGAAGTTTGATGAACTTTGTTCAGCTTGGTTAGGCAACCAGGCTGGCAGCTAACAATCTATGGTAAAGTTTATCCCACTAAGTTTCTATCTTAGTATCTACCAGTATCCTGCAGAGAAAGAGTGTAAGTTTCTAAAATGCTATTAAAGCTAGCGTGCATGATTAGTTCATGTAATTAAATGGAGACATTTAACTAATTTATGACAGACTGATTCTATGTGAAGTGCTAACAAATAGTAACTGGAGGGTGCAATTGCTAAGGGTCTAAGTCCCGCTAATTGGATCAGAGATAGAGAGATCTAGATCGTTATTCTTAATCTGCAGTTAGTGCCATTCAGGCTCAACATTTCCTTCTTAAGGGACAGAGAGAGAGAGTAACGAGCAAGAATTTTAACCAAGTTATTTCTTTACTTTAACTTGTTCTTTTGTGGGTCCGTAAGGTTATTATCGGGTGATAGCTATTTCTGGGTGCCTTTAATTCAGCATTGTGACTATGATCTAAGTGTAGATTTGTCTTGTGTGCCTTTTCGTCACATTTTATTGATACCGTATTCATTATGGACTTTATTATAACGAGCAGACCAGTTAAGAGGAAGAGAGAGGTGTTGGGTTTGCAAAGCACTCGTGAGTAGGTCAGAGCAGACGCTAGCAGGCGTGATCACATGACTTCTGGTCGAGCGAGTCAAATCAAGACCGGGATTGGTCAACTAATAGCTTCCGGAAACGGAAACTTGACTCGAACAACAATAACAAACTTGGCTGACTGTTTACAGTAGCTACAACACGTAAACAGCATTTGGGATCTCAAATATCAGAATTATACTGGAAGATGATGATTATTTACTTTAATTTCTTAATTTATATGTTTATTATAATGCCTATTTGATTTAGTATATTCTCTAAATAGGTGTTAAGATGATTTTCTTCAGTTTGTACTGGTTAGGTCGGACTTAGAAACTTTTGAGGGTCGAATCTTGAAATATGGTTGTTCATAGGATACCGAAGGGAAAGGCGTATACCAGAATGTATGGATGCATCGTCTATGCATCAAGTGCCATATTATTATGGCATCCCTTGTAGGTGCTCATTGACTGTTCTTTTGACACACTGACAGATGTAATTGGACTCTGTTGTAATGAAGGGATCAGAGTCATTGACTTAACTCAATTATAGGGTTATGGGTGTGGCTTGCCCAGTAGACCTATAATATATGTATGTCGTCATTATGATATTGCCTTGTTACATTATATAATTATGTTCACTGAATATGTGGGAATGTTTTAGGTATATCAGTATTGTTGGAGGTAATACAAGTGGGTTGACTTAACTGTTCAGTCTTGTAGTTGTACCATGTAGTTGGGTTTGGCTTTATGCCATGATTATCATATCACTTGTAGTGGGAGACTATAACTTGCTGTTGTTAATGGGGACTTAGGTGTTGACTTATCATGTGGGTTGGTCCACCTAGAGATACTCCTGTGACTTTATGAGTAAGGAGTTTGGTATATCCAGAGGATAGGAAAGGGATAAGTTTGGCTCTGAGTTGAGATAAGCCTGTGGCTGTATGGACTAGGGTTTTTGTGTAATAATCTGTACATGTGGGGAATTTAGCTGGGTTAGCTAATGGGGTATCTAAGTTAATGAAGTTTGACTTAATGAGTTGATCCACTTAGCTATTGCTATCCTCTGCTAATTATGATAGTAATTGTTAATTAAGGGATACTACGTTGTGCGGGGGTGGGTTAAGTAAGTAGACTGGATTGTCTTTTATTGAGCCATCTAGCACGGGCAGTTCTGTGGTATGAGTGTGTAGACTCGGCAGACTGTATTTTATTGTAGTTAGTTTAACTCCAGCTCATTCCACAACTAAGATAGATTTGGTGCGGACCGGGTATGCGTATACACATGTAAGGCTTAATGTTATCTTATCGGGAATCAAATTAAGTTTTCTTCCTGATTTAGAATAATGGCCGTTGTTATAAGAATTATAACGTGTGGGATAGCCCTATGTCAGTCTGTAGTTAATCCAAGGGAAGTAAACTTGTTACTTTGCAGGCTAGCATCTTACACTCGAGTTGTCTCCCCTGGAGTGCTCACAAAGTAAATTTATACATTTACTGTTTGATAGACATCCTAGACCTTCGACATATTTAGTTTACAATGTGAATGTCATTATTACATGTATTAACTTTTATGTTTTCTTTTGATGCATTCTCTTATTTCAGCATGATGTAATGATTAACTGATGAGGCGTGCTGTTAATTCCTGTTTTTTTGGTTCTTCTTCAGCGCGCCTATCGGTTGGGTTTATTGTGGTTTATTGTATCGTAGTTTATTGTATCGTGGTTTATTGTATTGTTTTTTATTGTCTCTTGTTTATTGTGTATTGTATTGTGGCTTTCATTATTTGTTTTTTTTCTTTTCTTTTTAATAAACTTATTGTCCTCTCATAACCTGATAGTTTTGTTTGTATGTTTGACTGTGTGAGATTAGAGAGACCGCTTGTCCCGTCCTGTAACAGGTAGTATCTTGGGTTGGTTCCATATAACTCCTGAAATGCTTCAAGGCTCATTAAGTTATTTCCCCTGAACATGTCTTTAACTCTTAAAATGCCTTTCCAGATGCACTTCGTAAACAATAGATGTTTGCTTTTTGTACGTGAAAATTTTATTGTTAAACAGGAGTTCGTTCCAACTTTGGTTTTCTTCCCTTTCATTTATCTGAAGAGATATCCGTGTCGTCAACACTCTACGCCAGAAAGAACTATCAATTAGGTCTATTCCGGTGAACAGCTTCGACGACACTGATCCTTCAAAGGCATATTTCCCACCAAAGGGTTGCAGAAAGTGTAACGGAATCTCTTTCCATTCTTGATAGACAGACAGACAGACAGACAGACAGACAGACAGACAGACAGACAGACCAGACAGACAGACAGACAGAAAGAAAGACAGAAAGACAGACAGACAGACAGACAGACAGACAGACAGACCAGACCGACAGACCAGACAGGCAGACCAGACAGACAGACCAGAAGGACAGACCAGACAGACCAGACAGACCAGACCAGAACAGACAGACCAGACCAGACCAGACCAGACCAGACCAGACCAGACAGACCAGACCAGACAGACCAGACAGACCAGACCAGACAGGCCAGACCAGACAGACCAGACCAGACCAGACAGACCAGACCAGATAGACCAGACAGACAGACCAAACAGACAGACAGACCAGACAGACAGACAGACCAGACAGACAGACCAGACCAGACAAGACAGACCAGACAGACCAGACAGACCAGACACACAGACAGGCCAGACCAGACAGACCAGACAGACCAGACAGACCAGACAGACAGACAGACAGACAGACCAGACAGACAGACAGACCAGACCAGACAGACCAGACCAGACCAGACCAGACCAGACCAGACCAGACCAGACCAGACCAGACCAGACCAGACCAGACAGACCAGACCAGACAGACCAGAACAGACCAGACCAGACAGACCAGACCAGACCAGACCAGACAGACCAAACATACCAGACAGACCAGACAGACCAGACCAGACAGACCAGACAGACCAGACAGACCAGACCAGACCAGACCAGACCAGACCAGACAGACCAGACAGACCAGACAGACCAGACCAGGCAGACCAGACCAGACAGACCAGACAGACCAGACAGACCAGACCAGACAGACCAGACCAGACCAGACCAGACAGACAGACCAGACCAGACAGACCAGACAGACCAGACAGACCAGACCAGACAGACAGACCAGACCAGACGGACAGACCAGACCAGACTGACAGACCAGACCAGACCAGACAGACCAGACAGACCAGACCAGACAGACCAGACAGACCAGACCAGACCAGACCAGACCAGACAGACCAGACCAGACAGACAAGACCAGACAGACCAGACCAGACAGACCAGACAGACCAGACCAGACCAGACCAGACAGACCAGACAGACCAGACAGACCAGACAGACCAGACCAGACCAGACCAGACAGACCAGACAGACCAG